>CAJOBZ010000014.1:600000-950000 GCA_905332375.1 Pieris macdunnoughi | reverse complement strand
GATTTTCTATTGCATTTAAAATTTATATGTTTAAGTAACATTTTATTTCCTATTAATGGTAGTAGAAATTACATAGTAACGAAGGAATCCATCCGAAATATATTTTATTATATATATACATTGAAATAAATATTACACGGTCAGGATGATACAGTTGACGTCTTCAGATTCCAAGACTATATAATATATACATATTTATAGACTATATATATAATATTTTATTTTTTTAATTTACCATATATATATATTTCAGCTATTTAAGGACCTTTATTATGAATATTCGTAATGTATTATAATAATAGAAATGTATTATATTATGAATGAAAGTCGACGCTTCGGTGGACGGAGAAATTGGGACCAATTTTTCCTCCGTCACTAAAATTTTGGTATTTTTGAAAATAAATACTTAAAGGGTACAAATATATCGAATAATAACTTCATTTTATTTATTAGGAAACACATTCCCATCTCGGAATATAATCTTATCGTATAAATGTTACACAATAATTGTAATTTCATAATAAAAAATACTTCCGTATGGGAGGGGCGCTTGATCGATTTAACTTTTATCTAAGCTATCAACATCATGATAGCAGTTAATGTCGCGGCATGCAAGGCCTTTTTAATCTAGACCTAGAAATGTAGTAAAAACAAAGATTTTATCTATATCGTATGACGTATCTATTAATCTTATACAGACTAGTTAATTATTCTATGTAAGAGACCTCGACAAGGCATGGTTCGGACATTTTTACTAGATTTTTATGAGCAAGAAGGTTAGCCGCTTGAGATACACCATATTATTGTTCTGTTGTCTTTTTTACTTGAGAAATGTTTTTTTTTATAGAACAGGGGGGCACTGACCGGAGGCTCATCTGATGTTAAGCGATACCGCCGCCCATGGCCCACAGAGGGCTCGCGAGTGCGTTGCCGTTAAAAATTGGTACGCTCTTTTCAAGGACCTTTCTCTTTGAAGGACCCTAAGTCGAATTGGTTCGGAAATACTTCAGTGGGCAGCTGGTTCTACATAGTAGTGGTGCGCGGCAAAAAATGCCTTAAAAAACGCTCAGTTTTGGAACGACGGACGTCGAGGTGATACGGGTGGAATTTTGTATTCTGCCTCGACGTCCGTATTTTATGCAAATGAATTGGTATATTATCAATTTGGGGTGCCTGTATGTTTTTGCGCAATTGGTTTGTTTTGGTACAACCGATCTATCCCATTAAATCTTCTGAATAGAAAAATACTTACATACTCTAAAAGAATTACTAAAGCCTTCTGCCTTAAGCTATTGTATATAATACTTACCATGGTATAAATAGTTTTTGTGTACTGTCCGTCTGATATCTGTGAATATTCCATAACTGTTGTTTTTTTATTGGCATACAAATCTAAATATTTCGTATAAGTGATATTAAAACTTATTAAATTACTATTTTGGTTGATGGTGAAACCACTTTCAAACGTTTGTTGTAAAAAAGTTTTGTTGCCATGACAACAAAATGAAAATTTGTAATTCCGTGTTGCTTTGAGATAGATACAAAACCATAGAATCTAGGTATGCATTTTCATAATATTATAGGAATATTTCTCCATCCTTTAAGTATAAGAAATCAAATAAGAAAGGCGACAATGTGAATATTTATTGCAGAAATGTTTATTTTGTTTTAGTTTCTATTGCACTGGAGCACGGAAGTGTATTACTTATGAACCCACCTACAAATGAATTTTGGTACCACAGTTTGCCAAAGAGGAAAAAAATACGGGGGCCAAGGATTAATTTAACATTTCGCAAAATACGTTAGAATGTCGGTGAAAATCTAACTAAATACTTCGGTTTTTTATCTGTTTTGTTTAAGTTTGACATTGACAGTAATAACAAAAATCGTGATAACTCAAAACACTTCAATTTTGCAATAAAAATATTTGCATGATTTGTATTGTGATTCGTGTGAAAATAAAAGTTAATTCTGTAAATTTATTTTTATTTAAATTATTCGTATAAAAGCTTATGAACATTTCATCGAAGTACAACCTCGGAATATAAGAAATATTAGAGGTAAGGTAACGGACAGTTCAATACAATATTTTTTTATCATATTAGGGTCTCGTCTAATAAGGGAATTTACACCGTAATCAGTTCAATACTTGATAAGATTAGCGTATATAACGACGATAGACGACGAACGGGCGTTACTACGTCGTTTTGCGATGTGTATGATTGTACTAATAGTGTTGAATTGCTTTAACTCAGCATCCAATTTGAAATGGGCTGAATCGTCGGTTTTTGGTAGACTCTTTGAGTGCAGGGCTTTAAAAGTTACTCTATAAGATGTGGTTTGGTCCAAATTTGCAAAGGTCTTATAAGTATATGATGTTTTCAAAGATGCCATCGCTGAGGATAGATCAGAGTGATCTAAAGTGCAAGAATGGTTGTGATTACTTTGGAAATCCACAATGGCAAGGTTATTGCTCAAAATGTCATCGAGAACAGTTGCAAAGACAAAGACGTGCAGGTAAATTAAGACACTCATATATACAAAATATTACTAATAATAAATTGTAGTAGCAACAAATTCAATAAGCAAACAGTTTATCTAGGTGTTTCTTCATTTCAATGTTATTGATTTGCCCTTAATATGGCTTGTAATCTCAATGATGAATCTTGATAAACCTTAATATATAATGTTTTCATTCCTTTTCATGTTATTTTAATAAAAATTGAGAAAGCCATAAATAGTAAATATTTAGTTCACAGAGCTTTTCAGTCATATAAATAATCAGTGTTATAAATAATACCCTAAAATTATTTTTAACTAGAAAAGGCATCATCAACACTTCCAAAGCCCGAACAGAAGAAACCTGAAAGAAATTTCAAGGTTACATCACATTCTTCTTTCTCAAAATTCGAAGAAAAACGATTAAGGCAAAGTGAGACTTTGAAGAAAGCTAATTTACTGAAATTCAGTGTATTCAAAAAGAGCAATACAGGTAATATATATAGTCCTCAATTATCATCATCAATTTAATAATATGATTGTATTACAAATTCTTTTCAAACTCATGGTAGGGCTTCTGATCGTATTTCTGAGTGTAAAAACTAGTACTTAAATCCTTGTAGCACTATTCATTTTATGTTTATTATAGTCAGTAGAAGTTGTTATAGTATAATTGAAATCTCAATAGTTGAAGGTAAGATTATTTTCCCACCTTATAAATTTAATTATATTGTGTGTTTGTGACTAAGTTACTCTATTGAATATTGTAAACCTATTTTAAAAGAGTAAGTGTGGAGTTTATTGCCCATTCTTCTCCACACAAATCTACCTTTTGGAAGGGGCAACTAGAATCTTCTTTATATTTTATTTGACGTTCAAAGGTGCCATTTTAGGTGGTCTAATTGAAATAAATGATTTGACTTTGACTTTATCTGTGTCTGTATAACTTCTCTTTTTCTACAGAGGACCATGATCATGTGGCAGAAAAAAAGCCAGCTGAATTTAAAATACCAGCTATAGTTAATGAAGGCATGAAGCGTGATTTTCGGCTCCGGTTCCCAAATCTAACACCTCATATAGACCGAGACTCAAGGCTTTTTGCCCACTCATTTATCATGGATGTGATAAAGCACTCCAATATTTTGACAGTCGACGAGTTATCTGAAAGGGTGCAGAGGCAATATCAGGTAGGCAATATTGTAAAACAAATTAAATATTGTTATTTCGTATTTATTTTTGTAATCTTGTATAATAATATTAAATTTACAAAAGGTTGGAACAGTTGGGAGTTAATTTATAATTTATTGTTTTATATTTAATTAAACCATTATAACATATTAATTATACACCATATTTTGATAAATATTAATTTTATATAAAATGGGTTGGTTTTAAGAAACTATAACCAGTTGTAAATAACGGTTTATCAACTCATTGGACTTTAAAAACTTGGTGTTTATTCTTTTCTATTTTCAGCGTTTTATGAAGCATATGGATACATCTCCTCATTTCAGCAATGTGGACTCTGATACAAAGGAATTGCTTATAGACTTTGTTGAAAAGCATTCCATGAAATATTTACATGAGTAAGTGTTTTTCATTCAGAGTTATTTATTCATGAATTCCATATCACATCCTTACAATACAATAGTGTCAAATATACATTTAAAGTAAATACATATATTTAAATGCTATTTTTCAATATTTTTCAAATTTTTTTTTTTTATTAAAAAAATTGAAATTTTTAGACTACCCTCAGTGGTTTTCTCCCCAACGGGGACGGATGACGAACGTCTAGATCGAGTGATGTCTGAGCGTATACAACAACTAAGTTGGGTCTGTGAGACTCATTTGGAGTGCAAATTGGATAGAAACAGTGCATCTTGCAGGCAACTGCTGTACAAAGCAATTAGTGGTAAGATTTTTTTAATGAAATCTACCCTACAATAGTTATGGCTAGTATTTTTTAAAATAGTAATTAAATTAATCTAAGACAATATTAAGATGCTTAATAGTCTTTTGTTTAATAAATAATCTAACACTGACTTCTTGTTATCTTTAAAATATAATCTTTTTTTTATATGCTTGAATTTATTTTCTGTCGTGATTCTACGCGTCTTGCCAATGCGAAGCGCGCGCGCCTGCACCGATTTAAAAGAGTGTCGGAGAGCCAGTTCTTCTCTTCCGTTCTATGCCCTTGATTTGAGAACTGGCAGTAAATGTAAAATTAGAAGCATTTTTTTACTGACGTTCATAAGTGTACATTGGTAACTAAATTAATAAATGATATTTTGATTTTTTAAAGTGCTGAAAGGCACTTGATACGTCGAGCTATATTAATTAGGTATTAAATTCACGTTTATATATTTTGCAGTTTTTCCATAATTAATCAAACTGAATGTACCACTTTCTTTGTAAATAAACGATTATTATTAAGTTTATTACACTACACTTTCTACAATTCACTTAAACACTTGAACACAACTTATCCGGAGCTGGTTCTATTCGGTAGTGAGGTGATCGGTTTTAGAGAAAGCATTGTGGGGTGCCTTTCTCGAACCTTAATTTCGCTGTTCTGCTGATGATTTTTCTTTTTTTCTGCTTTAAGTGCCGACTAATTTCTATTTTTTTTTTTTTTTATAGAACGGGGGGCAAACGGGCAGGAGGCTCACCTGATGTTAAGTGATACTGCCGCCCATGGACACTCCCAATGCCAGAGGGCTCGCGAGTGCGTTTCCGGCCTTTTAAGAAATCTATAATTTTATTTTATTTTATTGTGTGCTTGTCTTATCTTGAATGTGTTTAAATTGTATTTTTTAATTTCTAATTTCTAATTTTTTTTTATGAAACTTATGTTTACTTTAATTGTCACACATTTTAGATGTAAGATTTTGTAAAATAATTAGTAGATTTAGTACTGTGTGTGATGTCGTAAGCTTAGTAACGAAATAAATAAATAGGCTAACACTGAATGCATGGATACCATATATTTATTAGAAATGATTATTATTAATGTTGTGTTAGAACTGCTGGGTATGGACGCGGCGTTGTCTCCTGGTGGGAAAGTGGCACGTGTACGTCGCGCTTGTAAACACGTGCTCGCTCTGTGCGGTGCGCCTGCTTCCGCTGATGATCTATTACCCGCCTTAATATTCACTGTGAGTATATAATGTCGATTTCTTAAGTTTTTTTTTAATTTTTTGTTTAGTTGAGATCTTATGTTAATTTATTACGTCAGAAACTGTAGACATAATAGAAATTTTATCCCAAACTAATATTATTTTCTTAACATTATCCAATTAAACTGGTGTAACCGAAATGGGTCCGATTAACGGCAAAATTGATTCCCTATATGGCGGGGTCAGACGGTCAATATATATCGTGATCCTTTCAAACGCGGCAGAAATAAATGTTGAGGATATTGACATAATAAAAACTTTATTAATGACAGAAGGGTTTGTGACAGAAATCATAAATCGCTAGTCCCCACACTAGGGAGGCCCTGTGTTATGGGTAACTAGAAAACAATTTTTTCGTGGTACATGTTAAAATTAGTTAAAAAAAAGATATAATAAAAAGAAAAAATACTAATAATAGTTATAAATTTCGTGTTACAAATGAAGTGAATGAGTGAGTGTGTGAATAGGTGAGTATGCGCATGTATTTGAGAATGTAAATGTTGAGGATATTGGCTAGCCGCACACACAAAATAATATTGACAATAAAATACGTATTGTCAAAAATATTGTGTGTGTGCGGCCTGTATTGCGGTATGTTCAATATTATTGCGAATTTCCGGAAATTCTGAAATATGCCGTCAATATTCAGGGGAGGGCAGGGTTATTGTCAATATTATTGTGTGTGTGCGGGCCTTACTTCAATATTCTAGTTTAACATAATTTATCTATGAGTGACGTCAAATGAGTTGTTTTCTATGTCTCAAATATTATTGTTGTTTTGATTTTTGTAAAATGGAAGACGTTCTTCTTACATCTTAATCCAGTTTTTTTAGTTCGGGTTTCTTATTTAACAGGCTTATTGCCATACACAATATGACACATTTTTTTATTATCCATACTTCCGCGTAGATCAGGATCAGTTGTGACTGAGCCTTTTAAAATGAGTAAATATTGGCAATAATATTGAGAAATATGGGAGGTATATATTGTTAAAACAAATTGACAAACTTGATTTGACAATATTATTGGTGTGTGGGTAGCATTGACATAAAATCGAGATTTTTTGTAATCAAACAATCTCTGTCAATTCTTATTGACTGTGTGATTGTAAGATGTTGGATAACTGTTAATTTACAAAATACTACGTTAAGTATTTTTGTGTTAATATACATAACTGATTACGCAAATTTATTGTTTTAATTAACTTAATGCTATATTAAGGTAAATTAAAGTTTAAATTATGGCAATACAGGTCTTACTTTTATCGTCCATTATTACGAAACACGTCTACTCCAAAGAATGAACTTCTGACTACTGAGTACTAACGATATTATTATGTATATGTCACCGTAAAATTGTAAAAACCGTTAGATTGTAATCTATCTCGCGAGATTGTAAACTGTCGAAAGATTGTCAACTCAACATACTGCTTGCAATTTAACGTATTATTATTCGGTAGTTATATGAAATTGTTGGGAAGTAAAATTAATCTGTAATTGACCAAAGAAGTTTGAATGATAACTAAGTTAGTGTAGTACAATCTACCGAATACCGATAACCGATAACCGATAAATTACAATCTAACGGTTTTTACAATTTTACGTTAACATATATAAACACACTAGCAGCTTAATAAACTGATGCGCGTGTATTTTGAGATTTGGAGAAACTATCCAATCTATTTTTAAAGGAGTTCAAAGATGGTGCACTGATATTGGAGTCAATTTCTATTGAAAGTGTAGTACGACCATTTGATTCAATATATATTAAGACAGGTACCGTGATATTAGATCGCGACATTTATTGACCGTCTGCGTAGGCAGGACAGATACAATATTATTAATAAATCAATTTTCTCTTTTCGCTTACGTTTTTACTTTTTCCTGTTTTTTTAACCACCAAATATTCCAGGTACTAAAGGCGAATCCACCGCGCCTAGTAAGCAACATTAACTTCGTAACTCGATTTTGTAATGCCCAACGACTTATGACCGGGGAAGGAGGATACTATTTCACTAATTTAGTAAGTAGTAAATACTTCTATGATTGTCTATGATATCAATGGAGAGGACTTTTTTGTTATAAATTAACTTTGACCTACTTTACGGTGTCGAGTCCAAATATAATCTGTATTAAATTTATAGACTGTTAATTTGACAGATGACATTTCACACTTGATATGTTCTAAATAAATTATTTTCATTTGCTCTTTGCCCATGAATTGTCTAAACTTATTTTTCAAGCATAGTACTATATAACACACACAGCTCATTATAAGTAATTTCTACTCATTTATGTCTGTTCACTACGTAATCTTCTGTTGACTATGGTAGCGTCTGTTGTCTACGTCATCATAGGTGCGCTAAAGGTAACATTAAGAATTCAATATTGGCGCTAAGTATTTTATTTTTAAACGTGCAGGTATCATCTGATGGTAAGTGATATGGACACTTACAGAGCCAGAGGGCTCTTTAATCTTGCCCTAAGTCGTCATCTAGTCTATTAACCAGAATGCTCATAACTAATTTCAGTGCTGCGCCGTTCAATTCATAGAAAACTTAACATCGGAGTCTTTGAATATGGATAAGAAGGAGTTTGATTGCTACATGGCTATGCCGGCTTCGATTGGCGGCAGTGCTTGGGTAATTTTTTTTAAAATAATATTAATTGTACGAGCCAAGGCCATTTTGCTCATTCAGGCTTTCTTAGTTTTATGAGCGGCGATTTTCTAAATCGTCGGAGTTACGCTCCGAGAGTATACACGTAGGCACTCTCTTCGACTGTTACATTGCAATTAACATTTCTCGATTGTTGTACGCGAGTGGTTAATATAGAGTAAAAATAAAAGTGTATAATATTAAACACATAATATACACAATATCGCTACTTTGAATTCACTCTGCGAACATATAAATATGTCGATAGTGTCGGAGACAGCATTTAGTAGGCGTAACGACTATTATTTAAAACACCCCGATGACCCATTAACAATAGGTGGTCTAAAGTATCTAGTAGTCATTTTTGGATGACATTGTCTTAGTGTTTTGTTATGGCGCGTCTAAACGGGCCATGTTTTGCTGCAATTGATGGCTGCACTGTTGGCCACTAATTGCCCGGCCATTAAAAAAATATTTTAATGCAGCTGATGGCCGAACAATCTATGGCTGGGCAATGTGTTGAAATAGTATGGCCCATGATGCAGAGTGCAGACTCCTAAACGGGCTACACAAACCGGCAACAATGGCTGACGAAATCACACTTGTCGCAGCAGCTTATATTGTTTTAAAAAAGAAACAGAAAAAGAAGAGATTGTGGATTCGACCTTACTTAAATAGGCGTGAAACTGTAGACAATTTGAGTCTAGAAATAAGTCTTGATAATAAATTATTCAAGAACTAGAATTCAAAAGTAGTCATTTTTACGTAGTAATCTAACGTCAAATACAGCTATCGCAAAACACAGAATAAAGCAACAGGCACACTTCACTCAAAGCAAACGTCATGTCGCGTAGAAAAGGATACACTATGCCATAACAAAGAGAGTGACTGAAACAACAAGAGAACTGGCTGTGCAATATTGCAGTTGAATTCGATAGCCTGCGATGTCCGGCCACCCATCGGGGCAACATCGGCCAATGTGGCTATACAAAACATGTTTGGCTATCCGGGACATACTGCAATATTGCATAGTGTGGCGTATTGTTTGCAATGTTGCCGGCCAGGTTGCAGCCATCAATTGCTGCAAAACATGGCCCGTTTGACGCGCCATTACATATTGTTATAAAAATCTCTTTTAAAGTTTTATATGTGGAAAAAGTTAATACGTTTATTGAAGTGAACTCTTACGGAACGTCACGAAGATGTGCAGCGTTTTTGTCGAAAGGGAGAGAGGGTGAGAAGGTTGAATTACCTCATAGAAATTGTATTTTTAAAATTAAAATTTCGTTAAGAGAATTTATGAAATATTAGTATTTAATATTTTATGCAAAATAATTTATTGAAATCTCAAATGACGTATTGTAAATTAAGTTTTTATTATCGAATAAATAAATTTAAAAAATTAAATTAAAAATAATTTCTATTAATTTTCGACACTTAATATTTTAATGACAATTCCTCATATATCTTCCTTTTTCCCTCCCTCTTAATCTCTGAGTTTGCCAAAGAAGTTTCACTTGTGACATGTGTAGGTACTTTGTACGCACGCACTTTTTTTTATCTTTTCAATCGAATGAAAGACAAACATTATGAGATTAACTGTTAACCCTGTATTTGGGTTCTTATATGATCAATTAATACGCAGAAGGCGTTCGAATGCATGATCTTAATTTCAAGGAGTTGGAAGCCACGCTTATTGGCGATTAAAAAGAGTGGCGGAGAGTTTATTGCCAGTTCTTTCTCTTCCGTTCTACGCCCTTGCTTTGAGAAGTGGCAGTAAATGTAAATTTAGAAGCATTTATATTTATTTTTTGACGTTCATAAGTGTACATTGTGTTACCTATATGAATAAATGATTTTGCCTTTTTGACTTTATCCGCTTCAAATTCTAGAATGAATTTTGTTCTCTAGGCCGCAGCGCTATCTCTGTGTGGCGCGTCTCGTGATGCCGAGGAACAGATGCTTCAAGTTGAAAAGCTGATAGCCCATACAAAGGATTTGAAGGACAAGGCCGATCAACTGGCTAATAATGCGGAAACTTTCGAGGTATTTATATGCCCTGACTGATTTGCGCCTCACAGGTCTGACAAATATCCCCTCCCACTGAAGTATTTCTGAACCAATTCGACTTAGGCTCCTTCAAGAAAAAAACTAACCAACATAAGACCGTTAGGTAAGCATTGTGCACTGCCTCCAGCACTGTGATTCCCTGTGTTCTGGGCGCCGGTCTCTTCCTTTTACATAAACAGTATTTAGCACTGTTTTTTTTACATTTAGACTCTTATAATTGTATTGTGGAGTTGGGGTAATCCATATTAATAATATAGAAAGTAAATGGATCAGGAATTTTGATTACTTGAGTCCCCTCTCCCCTCGTGGTTAATCAAACGCTTGTTATTTTGAAATTTCTCTCTGGTCCCTTGAGTTTCAAATTATCGAGAGTCGACTTTAGTATTTATTGGATATTAATTATTTTTTTCGATTAATAGAAGAATATAGCCTTATCATTAGCAAGCGATTTTTTACAAGCCACTCTAGTAAGAAAAAAAATTAACAAAAACAAAATTACAGATAAATATGACTTTTACAATTAAAACAATTCTAAATAAAAGCTAATCTTTAAATTAAATTTTATTCTTGAATATGTTGTCCAATTTCAATGGAATTGATATCGCCGAAATAGCTCAGTTGGGAGAGCGTTAGACTGAAGATCTAAAGGTCCCTGGTTCAATCCCTGGTTTCGGCAAAACTTTTTTATTTATTAATTCTTTATTTTACAGAAGGAGATTGCTAAGAAAGTTCAAGATGTCCTCGCCAAAACTCCACTCGAGATAAAACCGAGACGTGAATTACCACGACTTGGTTCTTTGAAGACCTCGACCTCGCTTCTTGAAGATATAGACGCAGAAAAAATATTAATAGAAAAATCTTTGCAAGAATCCACTCAATTGGGATCAACTGAATCAAAAGATAACAATAGTGCTGCGAACATGGCGGTTGAAATAGAAATTCCTAAAATCGAGATGGATAATATTAAAAATCAGCCAACCACCAGTTTTCAAGAAGAAATTGATCATAACAAATTTACTGATACACCTAAAATTCAAGATGAGCCAATCATAACATTTTCTCAGACACCAGAAGAAAAATCGCCCTCAAAGTCACCCATAAACCCATGGGAATTGAAACAAACGAACTCGCTAGAACTGTTGACGCCTTCACCACTCGGTTTCACACCTTTTGATTCAAGATCCATCGATGAATTGATGACTCCTGATGATTTTGGCTCCGACCAAGTTCCTGGCTTGAGTAATGTCAATTATGATATAGATTTGTCAGATCTAAGTGGGGATAATAGTCTGGCAGAAGACACTCCAAGGGAACAAAAGGACCCATTCAGTCCAGAGCCTAAAAATTTTTATCCCTTCGAACCAAGAAATCCGTTTAGTCCCATTTTGGATAAATTTGATGAATTTACATTAATCGATACTAAAACAGATCAACCATCTGATGCCTTCGAAGTTGTCCATAGAGCTTCATCGAGTGGGGACCCATTCAGTCAGGATATAAATGACTCATTCCCTATGGAAAAGGATGGTTCTCTTCTGGATGACAGTAACTCACCGACGTCTACATGTCTATTGCCATCACCGTTATTACCACAGAGTAGTAACCCCAATTAAAGTATTCTAAGTGCAAGTATTTCTTTATCAGATAACACTAGATAATGATAATAATGGATTTAAGTAAACTCTATTTATTTAAAAAAGTATTACTAAGTAAATGGTTGTCTTTGTTAAATGTACTGGCTTCATTTGAGTTATGTTATCTACATATTTGTTGTGATGCATTAATATGTAGAAAACCACTTAATATACAAAGCATTGAATTGGTTATTTTTGGCTTTACCAGTTGTATGTTTATAGTTTATATAGAATAAATTCAGAGTTGATTATTAAATAAAAGTTAATAATTATATGTATTTACTTTTAAAACTCCATTATAATCACTGAAAATATTCTTCCCAGTGTTGCATTATTTTACTGCCAACATCTACAAAGTATCATACAATATAAATATTACAAGTCAATAACCACATAACATGATAAAACTATTTATAGAAAAAGAAAAGTAATGTTAAATGATATTAAATATTAATTGAAACCAGGAAAAGGGTTTATGGTATTTTTGCCTTAGCCTGACTTATAAAAAGATCTTCGTTCTGGCTTTCATAATTTTTATTTGATATACAAAATTATATTTGAATTACTACGAACATTTGCTTATCACTTATAGTTGTTTATTGATATGACTTAATTAACAAAGTTTGTCCTTTTTTGTACTTGTGTGTATCGCCGAAATAGCTCAGTTGGGAGAGCGTTAGACTGAAGATCTAAAGGTCCCTGGTTCAATCCCTGGTTTCGGCAATCAATATTTTTATTGGAAAATAAATTTTCTACAAGAAGCTATAAACAGATTATTCTATTTAATTGTATCATAAAAATATCACGAATATATTGTAATGAAATTGGTAGGATAAGAACATTCTCAGACAAAATATTAAACATCATTTGTTGTGGTTTATGTAGAAATTAATTTCCAGCCAAGGCCAGAACAGGGCAAGAGTAATACTATTTTTTAAACAATTCTACGCCTTCTTTTGTTGCTGCATACCTATACATTATGATATACAATTAAAATAAATAAAAACAATCATATATTGAAATTTTTTAATTCAACCATATACCTTGATAGTTTATTATAGACAGATACAAAGTATGAAAGTAAATAATATTGATCATAAAATATACCCTAAAATTTACTTAAAGAAATTTAAGTAACATGAATAAAGTAGATAAAACGAATAGAGGCATATAAAATATTTCTTGTTTGAGATTGAAGTAATGCACAAATAAATTAACCTTCGAATAATAAGTTTTGAGACAACCATTTTTATAAACTAGTAATTTTACATACAATTAATTTGCAACTCTTGCAATTTATATAAAAGATAAATATTCAGCGTTTACATATTTAAGTTTTGATTCATCTTATAGCTAACAATATAGTGATGCCTATAATTGGTTTTGAGATGCAAAAATTAGTTGACTTGATTTCTTTTGAAACATGGTATGTGAAATTTAACCTAAATTATTAAAGTGCCCACGCTTCAATAAAAACAAGGTTTTCTGTATATAGTCAATACAGACAACACAGAATAATTGAGAAGACTATTTATGTATTATTAGATATGAATAATATTTTTTTCTTAAGACAGGATATATAGAATAATGTTCACTATACCATGGATATATGTACTGTCATTGTTTAAACTTTTAACTAAAAATTTAATACACGTATAATGTAAAATCACAACTATTTAGTGTAAAATCACATCCAAACTTTCAGCAACCAATACTTCAAATATTAAACTAACTTCTACTATCTAGATTCTAGGGTTAATGTTAATATCTACAACAGTCATTTTTCTACACTGAGTTTCCAAATCACATTGGATATTTTAAACAAAATAGTATCTTAGTTTTCAACATGACAGAATGTTCTCATTTCTTAATAAAATAAGGCCAACTCTTTCATTTCCTGACTATACTTTGCATCACAGCTAAATTTGTGATTCAACTCAGTTGAAGCCAGCATCTAGAAGCGTCACAATATCAAATAACACGAGCTTAGAAATCATGCATTATATACACAAATTAATACAATTTTAAAATATTTGTTCTTTGTTTGGAATATTACGATCACTTGTTCACACAAAATGTCAGGTCATATCACACTGCAAAATCTTGTCTTTTTAAAATATAAGATACTGGGATAGTTTAATGTCAACAAAAATAATTAGTGTCTAAATGCAAATAAAGTTATATTCATTAAACACAATACATAGAAGGCATGCCATTATTATGGCTTAAGCTAAGTGGTAATTGTTGATTTGTATTTTATATTGGTAAAAAAATTTATAGATTTTACACTGTAGTATGATCTTTACATATAATTTTTTCCTACTTATCACTAACTTGAACACACATTAATTACAAAATGAAAGCATTTTTGGCATTTTTCATATATAGTATACATATAAAAGATATCAAAGAGACAAACATTTGTCATGCGAATGGATGCACTAAACATAAAATAATGGTCTCATATATATATATATGTCTTTAAGAAACACTGTTTACTAATGTACACTGTTCATACTATCTCTGCAACATGTGTGCAGGCACTGAAATGCGGATTAGGCAATTGAGATAGTAACATTTATACCAAGGTTACCATTATCTGCAAAGAGTTGCGCAAGGGAAGTATCAAATACCAAGCAATCAGAATTCATAATTGCTGATGAGACACCTTCATGTATGGAACGAGGCATTGCTTCCCATGTTAACCTCCTACGATGTCCATTCAATTCCAATCTGTATGCAAAATTCTCAGCTTCCTTTCGAGATCCTATAAGTTGTACTATTGCAAAGAATTGTTGATGACCATCAAACTTTTCTTGCTTTTCAAGTACCAACATGAAATGGTGATTGAAACAAGACTGCATCATGACCCAGTCAACAGCTCCAGGTAAATTTATATCTGTAGCTAAGAAAACAATATCCTCACCTTGAAGAGTTGTTATACTTTTGTGTGACATCATTAAGTGTGGCATTACTTGGTCTAGTCCTCCTTGCCACTTACAAGATGCTCCAGGGCAAGGGCAGGAATATGGCCGAAATTCACAGGCTTCTTCATGCTCTGCTTTTTCAGTGTGCACAAGGGTTACTGTACAGCCAGTGTTAGAGTGTTTACAGGGAAACATGACATTGCTTGCGACTTTTTCCATGGCAAGGTTTCGAATATTTCCAAGAGGGCCGCGACAGGTTGGGCAGCAGGACAGTTTCGGCCGACAACTTGAGCAGACAAGATGTCCACTTTGGCACTGGAGGATCGGTGGCAAGACATAGTCGAAACAAACAGGGCATTCAAATAAAGAGGCCAGGTCAGCTGACATGGCGGTCGGTACGTTGACAAGCGCAGGAACACCTGGAACTGCGCAACTGGAACTGCTGGGCCCGCGTCTCTTATTTGTGCTCATGTCACCGATAACATGTACATAAATTGGTTGTCGATCAACGACCAACTCGGTTACTTGTAGGACAACACTCAAGAGGCAGTACCAAAATCATTTGTAACCTTCTTCCATCATCAACTTCTTGCTTGTGATTGTTTTGTTGCAGTAATCCATCACAGCTCATAGACCAATGGACTCAACAAAGTTCCTACCAAGTAATTTCTCAAAGGTAATTTTTAATAGTAGTCTAATGCAAAGGTTATACGTGGTTAACCTCTCATATAAAACTTATAAATTTGTACTTTACGCAAATTGATGGGCTTCAACAATTATATACAAACGTGAACTAGAATCACGAATTGGCGACAGTCGAAACAAGAATGCTGAATGATTTTTGTCGATGTTGTAGCATTCAATGACTATTGTCCATACACTAATGTCAACTGTCAATGATAAATGACTAATGACAATTGAAAGTTTTATACAGTAAATAAATTTCTACTAATTTGTAATTGCGAATGGAATATCAACAAATTTTCGTCTCGAACCTCGATAAGTTATTACCACATAACTTTTTAACTTGTTAATTGGTGGACTGCACGATTCCGAGATTCCGCACAGACATTCCTTTAAAAATATAAGAAGGGGCCTCATAGCCTAGCGGTCTTATTAAGTGGCAGCTAGGTGAGGGGTACCGGGTTCGATTCCCGGTTCGAGGGCAAGTTTTAATTTAATTTAAATTTGTTCTCGGCCTTTGGGAGGGTTGTGCGGTACCGGGCGAGTGCTTAAACCGTACTTAGAGGACACTGTCGAATTTCTAAAAGACAAGCACGAATTATAAAAAATCCTATACTTGACGCTGGCTAATGCACAAATCGTGCCAGAGCCATAAAAAAATAAATATAAGAACCAGAATTATAGATAACACATATCATGGGTAAACTCGAAGACAACAAATTGGCATAGCAAATATAATTCAATTAAAAAAATGCTTGATATATTTATTTTTATCTATAAAAATGTCGACAATGGACAATACCTACTAGCCGACTAAAGTTAATGCCGACCTACATGAAAAAACATGATAAATATTATTTTCTCTTATTTTTATTATTGCGTACAATAGGGGACTTTAGATAATAAATAATCAACATATTACTCCTTTTTGCTGTTTTTGACATAGGTATGGGTCATGTCGAGCTCTAAAGCTGAGCGGTAGAGTCAAAGTAGTTTGTAGATTCGATCCAGTAAATATCCGTCATCTACCTATACTAACACATTATGGATCTCAAACTTGGGCGTTCACTTATGCGAATCATACAAAACTACAGATGTGTCAAAGTTCCATGGAACGATGAATAGATAAAATAAATAATACATCAATAAGAATAATAACTAAGGTCATTATCATAATAACTAGACAGATGTCACAATGAAAATACTAAAAACTTAGGTGGATAAGGCCGGGGTACATGGCAAGAGGAACAGAAAAGTGCTGCAACAAAGTATTAAACTTATGCCCAAGGTACAATAAACGTAAAAGAGGAATAGGAATAGCTTAAAAAAGCCTTGACTTGTTTAAGCTATCGCGGAATATGCTTAAAAGGAGCATTAAGAATATCCATAGCGCTAAATCGCCTGCATCATGAGCACACCCCACATAGTACATATACATACCGTCACTTTCACACCATGACACAACACAACCGAATTAGGTTTTACTTAGTTAAATGTTGTAATACTTTTTATTAATTTTTCCTTTTGTAAATGTTTGAATTTTTTTGTATATAATATATCATGTATGTATTTAGTATAATTGTTTTATGGTTAAATATAATATATTTTAGCTGTAGGATTACGAAATAAATTAATAAAATTACTACCACGCGACGCAAACTTTAATATTCTTCCTAAATTACCTATATACGACAAAACCGAAACTTAAATTGTACATTATTTAAGGCACATTATTCTACAAGGTTTATACATTAGGTATATTATCTTATGTTATATGTAGCAGGGCCTAGGCTTTAGGATAAATTCACCATTGTATTATAATATATATAAGCTGTTTAGCCCTTTAATTCAAACTTACCAGTAGTTTTTAATCAAATAAACTAAAATATGTTTATTATGGAATATAAGATACAGATACCACTTATTACACGTCATTAAATTTAACTTGGTAGACATCCATACTCTTCGGCAAAGAAGACAGAGGATGTAGGCCGAGAGAAAAAGGAGGCGTAAAAAAGTCTCGGTACTCTTTTAAAAATAAAATATCGCAAATTAATTAGAATAAATGAATTAATAACTCTTGACTGCAACGATCGGATCTCTAGAGTACATAGGTACACTGCTGAATTTTAGAATGATTACTCATTACTTACACTAGCTGGTTGTAGGAAGAATTTCCCGCTTATTTAACACAGAACAGCAAAAAACAACTTTTAATTAGTTTAAGGTGTACGAGATTAAGTTTATTGTCACAGTTTCAAACGAAGGGGCTAAATGCATTAATTTATTAAGAAATGCGATGCCTTCAATTTCTAGGAAGCATCCTGCTGAGAAACATAATCTGAAGCAATTTGATGTGTTCTTTGAACCCCTTATTTGAACATGGTTTGGTATTGAGATATGTGACAAGTAACGGGTGTCTTTTTGAAGTGAAACTTCTTTATCGAGGCGGGAAAAAAATTTAGTGTAAAATTTTTTCGTTACGCGTCACATTTTTCGGTTACGCGCCATGTTGCTTTTTGAAGTCAAACTTCTTTATCGGCGTTGGAATGAAACTTCTTTATCGACGTATGGGAGAAATTTTGTAGCAAATCGTCACGTTTTTCAATGATAGTAATAATTCTATTACAATTAATGATATTCTATAACAATCTTCGTAGTAATAAGGTAAAATGAAATATTTGTATTCATGTCTATGATAATATAAGCCTTTTGTTAAACTTTATCTAATTTAACGAATTTCTGTAAAGTTGCATATAGTAGATCATTTTTCGAAAAATAAGATCATAAAGAAGTTTCACTTCTTACGTGTGTACACCTAGTACACGCACAATTTTTTTAATTTTTAAATAAAGACAAGTATTTTATGACAGAGTTCTGATATTTTTATTGCATTGTAAAGAAGACATGTTCCGATTAAGTATGGAATAAAATATCCGGAAAATTACCTCCACGGCTCCGATGACAGGCCATTACACTTTTCATGAAATTTTCCATGACTTTTGCACAGAGATGTGGCAGTATCTCACCGATGACGCGTTGGATTTCCGATTTGAGCTCAGGAATGGTTTCGGGTTTATTCGCATAAACTCGAGATTTCACAAAACCCCAAAGAAAAAATCGCACGGCGTTAAATCACACGATGTTGGTGGCCAGTTGACATCAGAATTTCGTGAGATAATCTGTTCAGTTCATCGGATAAAATGACTTTTTTCGAAGAATTGGCATCGACTTCCCTTTGCTCCATTACTCATTGAGCAAATGGCCAGTGCTTTCCTTGGTCTGCTGGTTTGAGCTCCTGAGTTAACTAAATCTTGTACGCATGAAGGTGGAGGTCTTTAGTCAAAATTTTCTGCGTCGAATTGATGTTTTTGGGTATTCGGCGACACTGTCGTTTACAGCAGCAATGTTTTCAGGGACCGACCGGTACGTTGACGCAAAGGATTCTTATGATCTTCTTATTTATAGTCCATAATTGACCCAGTTTCTTCAAATTTTTTGACCACTCTTCGAATGGTTGACACATAAAGCAGGGTCCACACTATGCCGGGGTAGGCCGGGCGGGCTGACCCGGGCGGCCTACGCCGCGTTGATGTAGACGCCCCGGGCGGCTTTGCCGGGTTAGAAAATGCCGGCCCGGGCCGTGCCGATCCCAACCCGCATAAAGTAGGTACAGATCAAAGGAAGCCGAGCCGAGACGAACAAAAATATAGAATGGGGACGTGCCGAGCGCCCCGAGCGGCTTCAGTTACAATTAAACCTCCGACCGAAGTAGACGAATTATTTTATTTTCGATTCAGTTTGTTTAAGTAGGGTTTTTTATTGTTCATTTTAAGTACTCTTCAACTAAATCACCAGTCTTGGTGTTGAAACTAAATAATGTAGGTAGAAATAGCCCGGTTGGCTTCGTTTTCAGTGTGGACGTCGTGCCGGCCCGAACGTACCCGCCCGGCTTAGCCCACCCGGGTCAACCCTCCCGGCCTACCGCGGCATAGTGTGGACCCTGCTTAAGGTGCACTTTCTCGGCTGAAAATTTGGTGAAGTTTGCGAGCGTTTTCAGCGCTTCTTTTGTAATGAGTTTTCACAATTATAACGAGTTGTTCTTTTAAAAAGCGCTCCATTTTTAATAATCGGAATAAACAGAGGTGACAGCTGTCAAATTTCAGAGTTGCCACTTGCAGGACAACAAAAATATTAAAATTTTAAAAAGTGCACTCTTACTGAGACACCCTATATATATATTTTATTTTCTACGAAATATGACGTTATTTCCGGTAGTCATTACTGTCGCAGTATCGCAAAAGCGCACTTTTTTATCTAGCAACTTAAATTTAATGTTCATTTCCGGGCTTCAAACACAGGTAAACAATATTTAAGGTAAAGCATGGGAAAAAGAGCAGGACTATTCCATTTGGTATTTTATTAATAAATTAACTCATATTCACTTTATAATAGGAAGGCAACGGGCTGCCTTATCGCTAACAAGCGATTTATTCCAGGCAACCCGAGAAAAAGAAATATTAGTGCAAGAAGTGAGTAAATTTACTATAATCTAGAAAAACAAAACTAGAAGCTAGTCTTAAAGTTCATGATTCACAATGAATGTTAGTATTTAAAATACAATAAAAAAAGAATGCCAATATTAAATTTTTTAATTACATAAATCTCAATTGTGCAGATGGATAGTAAATGGTTAAGAGGTGTTTATGTAAAAGATTTTCAGAAGATGTAGCGAAGATATGGGGGAACTTTATATTTTATTGAGAATATTTTTTCAAATTCCTTAAGTCCGTTCGGCCATAACCTGTAAAACAATACTAAAGAATCGTAACTGTAAGCAGTACTCAAAGTAGTTGCTTACGAGTTAGCGGAAAATTAAATAATTTAGGAAATAAATAAATTCACCTTATTACTATAAACTTGAATATATACGTTATTGGAAACTATAAAAGTTATAACTCCTTAACAAATCATGCATTAAATTTAATATTAATAATTAACTTCACTAATTCACTATTACGGATATTGGATAATTTAATGGACGACTATATAATAGGTTAGACTCAATACAAGCCTAGAGAAATACGTCATACGTAATGCAATATGAAAAGTCATAACCAAAACATTAAATTGTAAACAATACTATTTTGATTATAAAGGAAATATAAGAACTCCTTCGTCCGATTAAGAAAACTGCAACATAAAAGAATTTATTTAGTCTGTGGTTTGCTTGTGATAATGGTAGACGTGTGACCTTCGCGTGGTAATTGTAGTTCTCTATATTCGCGCGAAACTTTATCAAAATATTGTTTTTCTTTTACTATTTTAGAATTGTGCAGAATTTAAGTTATTTGTTATTTGTTTTGGACAAAATCGTTCATTTTGGAATCCATGTTTAATGTGGTGAGTAAATTTTCTTCAGTTTTAAATTTGGAATGGCTTGCAGTTTAGTCGTTAATTTACTATACCAAAGGTTTAAGAGTCTTCAATCTCCATTATGTAGCAGGCACAGGGCGTCTCGGCGGTTGGAGACACAAGTTTTTTACCGGGAATCGAATCCAAGA
The DNA here is from genome assembly GCA_905332375.1 of Pieris macdunnoughi. Lineage (NCBI taxonomy): Eukaryota > Metazoa > Arthropoda > Insecta > Lepidoptera > Pieridae > Pieris > Pieris macdunnoughi. Next base: position 928,787 of record CAJOBZ010000014.1, on the reverse strand, counting down.
CCTCCGAATTATAAACCACATGCATTAACCAATAAATGGAGGCGGCTTGTATCTGTATATCAAAAACTTTGTCTATTTTACGATTTTCCCCTGCCAAAAAATATACCTATGACACTCAACGTGTACGATAACATAATTACACATTCATAATATGTAAATCTACAAATTCGTTTAAAAACATTTATAATCATGAAATCATAAAAGCAGTAAGCCATTTCCAGAAGTGGAATTACCTATTTAACATAATGCATTACGGCATTCGGTTACATATATAAAAAATGTAAATATGTTGACACGGTGAGAGGAGGTTCCAGAGGTTCAGCCCGAGAAACGGGGCCGTATTTGACCTGGAACAGAAAGTAAACCCGAGTATAACCAAGACAACCTTCAACTCATTGTGATTAGACAGATACCTGGTCCTTTAGCTGGAGTTTTACTGCAGGGTGTTAATAAATATCGTTATTTATTATCGCTTTGCAAAATAACGTCTCCGGGTGATTAACGGCTAACTGAGGTATAAGGCCTATGTTTTATTCAGGCTTTTATTGGTATAAACACAGACGCAGACAGATGACAGACAAATAACCGAAAAAGAATACAGTTCAGCAACCGTCAGTGATTTAAATTATTAATTTGTGTGTTATTTGTCAAATTACTTCTATTCATTGTTGTTTCTTTGTATTCTCTAATCTTGTTCGCTTTTGTTGTGTTGTGTTATTGTTAATAGTCTGTGCAAAGAGATTATATTATATAACATATAAACATTTTTAAGTATTTTTTTTTAAAGTTTAAAATAGAGATTCTTTAACCAAAAACTACAATATATATATAAAATACAACAATTCATAGCAAGCAAAAATAAAAATAGAAAAAGCCTTTGTTGTAGTACTACATAATCAGGATTACATTAAGTCATTATGTTTAACATTAGTACACGACCTCCGACGGAGTGAAGGCCTCCTCCAAATTCTTTCATTTGTCTCTCATCCTCGCCACCATTTTCCAATCCTTCCCCGCTATACCTTTTATACTATGGAAATCGCCTAACACATTTAAGTAGAAAGAAAGGTTAAAATCTCTGCATTCCAACCATAGAGTTAAAGAACGAGATGAATTTTGATATTTGCATGCTAATTTGACTTGGGTAATTGTAAAAAAATTCTGTATGTATTAACTTTAATGTTATAAACATTACGTTAAATGGTTCACGACCGTGAAGGTTCGTATTGAGAGCAGAGTCGACAATATTTTAAATTACTTAATGACCCGGCGAACTTCGAATACAAAATTTTTAAAACACTCAAGTGATCGGACCTACAGCCATGAAACAAAAATTATATACTGATGATATCAGAAATTGTTAAAATACCAAGTGAAAATTTATTCCTAAAAAGACATCAAATATTTCCCAGCCAGGAACAGTTTTTATTGTAAAATTCAATTGCTGTTTTAGTATTTTTCTTTAGTTATTAGTTTTAGCGATACAAACGAATAGTATTTCTATATGTAGATATATAATAAATGTTCTTAAAAAATTGTTTTGTTGCACCGCGTATGTGCGCAAAATAAATATAATTCCTAGTAGGTATTTGGGGATCACCCCAAAGGTTGTGTAGGTAGGCTGATGATTCAGAGTTGAGGTCAACACTGGTCTCTAACTCCAATTTTACTTAATTAAAAACACTAATGCCTAGATGCGACGATACTAGATTTTTAAAGGCACGCCTGTATAATATGGGCGAGTATTTAGACAATAAATTTTGACAAATAAATATCTTAACTCTTCTTATAATTAACTTTTTGCGAACTAGCGAACTGTGGAGTCGACTCCCAGTGGAGGTCTTCTCTGGGAGATACGACCTCTATTTTTTTAAAGAAAGAGACGTCCCTAAAAGGACGGCAACGTACCAATTTTGGGCGTCCCTTAGGTAGAGGCCTATTTAAAAAATATATTATGACATTATGATAATTAATATGCATGCCTATGTTTATGTAGCTTGTGCGGTTTTACATTATTAATCAATCTGAATCAACTTTCTTTTTAAATAAACGATTTATTATATATAAATGAAGAACTGAGACATGCGTTAGCCATACCTTGAGAATCTTCTAGTTTATAACATACCTTATGTAGATACAATTATGAATTTATTTCATGTTCAGATGAGCACTTTCATGCATTCTATTGACGTTACTGAAAGTATATTTTATCTGCACGCGATCAATTACCATTAATAATCGCTGGAGTTTATTCATCTATTACCAACATAGTATTGTGATTTAAAAATAGTTATAAAAATAATTAAAATTCTTAGCAATTCAACTGTTTGAAGTAAAGCAAATGTCTACCTGGATCAGTACGCCATATTTATTTGGCCTTTAGAAGTTCTCACATGGAGATAAATTATGATAATATTGTCATAGTTTTTTATATGTGTATGAATTACTATTTTTATATATTCATGATTATGTAACTAAGGGTAGCGTATAAATTAACCAAATTCTAGAAAAATTAAATAAATGTCTTTTTTTGGAAAATTTAAACATATCACAGTGTTTATAACCAAAGTCCTATAAAGGGGTTGACTCATTATTTATGTAGTTTATTTGTGTATGTGTTTAATTAAATTTAAACCCTTAAATTTCTACCACCAACCCCCATTTCTTAATTAGAAATTTCTATCTTTATATGATAACAAGTTTCGCAAACATACTTAACAATACAGTTGAATTGGTTCAACAGGTTAAGCCAAACAGCCTAACAAACCAACATAAATCTTAGCTTTTATACTTTTTTGTAATTATAGATTCAAGCATATTCTCATAATAAAACATTATAGCTTTTTTTAACTGTTTCCAGATTAGGTTGCGAATCAATTTATTTTTTTATTTTTTTTATTATGTAAATTTGATTTTTCCTGATTGATTTTGTATGTTTGTTTTTTTTTGTTTCGTCTGTAAGCTTTTGTTTACTCTTGTCAATTTGGGGTCGCCTGTTAGGGCAGGAGTGTTGTTAAAAAAAAAATTGTGTTCCTTTAGAAATGTTCTAAAACATTTTTTTATTTTTTTGAAACTAGTATAATTTTATGTCATATATATATATAGTTAAAGATAGCTTAGCTCTTGCGTAATTTGTAAATATTATCGTATTAGTTTCCTTACCTGTTTGTCGTATCTCAAGTTCACAATGTAAGCAGGTAATTCTACAAACAATACCATCCATATTATCCTAATGCGACATACATTAGACGTCTTTTATGAAGTATTGAGCTTAAAATATAAACAAAGGAATTGGAGCTGAAATCTTTGTACTGATGACAGTTTGATGTTCAACAATCTATATAAATATTAAATAAAAATTAATACCAAAATATGTTAGACTAAACATAGTTTATCAAATTAAAAAAAATAACTGGCCATCTTGGACAAGACGCCTGGACCAATTCGAGTTTTTATTTATTTATTCCTTGAACTCGGAGGAAGGTTTTTATGGAGAGAAATAATTTAGTGCTTAGGTTTTTATTCCGGAAAAGAGAACAGTCTCTATGGGTTAACATAGCAAAATGTTTCATATGTAGCTACTAAAAAGGTAGGCTAAGTAAAAAAAACATATTAAGGCGAAACGAAGTTCACTGGGGCACCAAAATAAAATCAAAAATCTCGAAAGAAGAGGTTATTAATTCGTAAATTATAGAGAATCCCTGTAGCCTGTGCTTAATGTTGGCAGAATTTCCACTCTGTATTCCAATACTTATCCGTTGATCGAGGAAGTCTCTGCGTCCTGCACCTCCAAAAGACCAAATTTACAAAATCTATTGTAATTGTCCGTTTATTATTTTCTGCCTGGGTGTGGGAGGTGAGACGGGGCTGATGTATCCCCACAAGTAGCATCGCATACCAAAGCCGGTCTCATCCCCCAAGGGATCAACGGCATTCCATCTGGCCACTGTTGGTTCCAAAATGGCTGGAATATTGGTAAGAGAGCGGCGTATGATGATAATTGGCAGAATGTTTGCAATGGAGGCCATGGTTTCCAAGGCAAGTAGCCTTCTTCTACTTCAAAGCCATAGACACAGGAAAGCCATAGGTTAGAACTACAACCAAAAAAATCGACAATCTATCAATCATAATGTACAAACAAAAAACGATTTTGTTTGTATAAGTGTTTTACACATGGGAAAACCCCGGAGAACCTTTAAGAATAACACTAATAAACAAGACTATTTGAAAACTATAAAACTCGATAAGGCCTGATAATTTATAGCCACGTCGGTAAACGGCAATTTGCCACGTATTTGTTACTTTGTTTACCTTTTACGGCACAAAACGATTTGGATCTAATTAAATTGAGTAGTTGTGATATTGTTCAACGTAAAGCGAATAATGTTCTTAACGAAGGTTCTACCCAAACTGAGTCTTGACTTTCGCTGCTTGCCGAAATAGCTAGATCTTATCGTAGACTTGGAATGACATCAAGCGGTACATGTTTTATAAAAAAATATTTTCTTTTATAAGTGAAAATTTAGGTTAGGTTGCGCAGTGTTGGCCTAGTGGCTTCAGGGTTCGACTCTCATCCCGGAGATCGTAGGTGCGATCCCGGGCTGTGCACCAATGGACTTGTGCATTTAACATTCGCTAGAACGGTGAAGGAAAACATCGTGAGGAAACCGACGTGCCTTAGACCCAATAAGTCAACGGCGTGTGTCAAGCACAGGAGGCTGATCTTGCCTATTAGATTGACAAATGAATATGAAACAGATACACACATCTGAGGCCCAGATCTAAAATGGTTGTAGCGCCACTGATTTATTTTATTTTTTTAAACACAAAACTATTTAGCGAAATCTGTCAAATTATTTACATTAGTTAAGTGCTTCGAAGTCTTATTTACTGGCAAAATCCAAAACAACAAAGTTTTATTCATACACTTTGAACTTGGGAGTGTCTAAAATTATAATACAGCTATACTAATGATATAATAAGGTCAACATACAATTGCCTCAATTAACCGTTCTTCCCACAGAACGTAATAATTAAACAAATGCGCGGATTGACCAGACCGGTTTTTATGTTCCCAGACATTATTCATAGTGACTTTCACCATTATTATCTAGCTGTTAAGCGCCTTTCCAACTAATAAATAATCAACTACCTCCTTGATTATGTTAGATTATCGTTAGCACGGGCGGGGCCAAAAATGATAAAACGCCAGTGTGATTTAACCAAAATATTCTTTGTTGCCTTAAGCTAGGAATCAGACGGTATTTTGCCTCTGGTTTACCAAGGAGGTCCGTTCTTTCGTGGTGTGTTAATAGTTAATATAGAGTCTGTCCTGTGTATAATATAGTACATCACAATAGAGATATGCCTGGATATTCCAGATGATAATAATAATAACTTAATTAGTTCAGATTATCTGGTTTGAAGATAGAAATTCGGTCTTAGTTCTATTCATATTGGTTAGTAAACAAAACAAAAAAAGTAAAAAGAAACTCCTATAGTGGGCATGGACAATACTAGTTTTAAATATGTGTTTGTAATAATTTGGCTTGGTGCTTCTAACAGATGATCACACCACCCTTATCCAAATTATGACATTAAAACCGTCTCTCGGTCTCGGCAAACATGCCTGACGCACTGCACAATTTTCCGAAACGAAAATATTCATTATACGACATAGCTTTGTTGTAAGTGAAGTAGACGTTGTTGAACAAGTAAAATGGAACTTATAATGTCTAAAAATAAAATTCATTGAAAAATATTCAGCATCGAAAAATTATCGGAATTTTGTTGAGATCAAATATTACCGATTTACTTATTGATTCCATAATGGATGAACTTATAACAGCATTAAGTTACCGGATATCCGGATTTTGTTATGATATTTTGAGGTAAAGGTCGTCAATGTGCAAAAACTGGCTCAGTAATGTCAGCGAAAGGTTCACATTGAACAAATTACGAATGAGAGCGAATCGTTAACCTTATTGTTCATATAAAATAATCAGCGGAATTAATCTTATTATTTGTTGCCTTGAATTGAGCGGGTTTTTATACGTTCTGTTTTCGCAATAGAGGTAAAGTTAGGATTCTTCAAGAAAAAAGCGTACCAATTCTTAAAAGGACGGCATTTGCGCCCGATTGTCATATGCTATATACAGGGTGGCCAAAAGTCGTGGATCAAACGCAAATAGGGGATAGATGAGGTCATCAGCGGCAAAAAATTGTTCTACGGGAGGTCTCTAAGGTCAACCCCTGCAGAGTTATGATTTATTTTGGTTTTTATATGAAAATTGACTTTTTTTTACTAATTCTTCTTAAAATTCGAAAATATCTACATCCTGTATCTTTCTCATAATATCCACTAGATTGGTACTGATGAGTTCTTGCGTTAGACATACTATTTATAGTTGTTTATTGAGGTGTATTCAAGATAATATTAAGTGAAACGATATAACATTTTTTCAAATCATAAATTTTTCTTTACTTTGGACCCCACTGTGAAAAAAAAATTACCCACCGAAAAGTGTCCCTGTACTACAAGTTTTGGCGCATTTAATAGGGATTCTGAAAAGGTATTACACGTGGTCATGAGTCGCTCTTATATCTTTCTAGGAAGAATTACAAACAACGATTGTGAAATAATAATTGTATTAAAACAATTATTTCTCAATGGTTGTTTGTAGGAAACAAAATATTTTACAATAAAATATGCTCAAAATTCCTGACTCTGACCATAATACTTAATCTGTACCGTCTAAACAAATTCCTAAGTAACCCTCCAGCCATCTGTCCAATTCTTTGAATCTAGTCCGATTCACACAGTACTGGTCACAGGTAGGTAAATAATCTATCATAAGTCCAAATCGTTGTTGTTTTTCCTCCTAGAAAGATATTAGAGCGACTTATGGCCATGTGTAATACCTTTTCAGAATCCATATTAAATGCGCCAAAACTTGTAATATAGGGTCACTTTTCGGTAGAGTAATTTTTTCACAGTGGGGTCCGAAATAAACAAAAAGTTTTGATTTGAAAAAAAATTTATATCGTATAACTTAATATTATCTTCAATACACTCAATAAACAACTATAAATAGTATGTCTAACGCAAGAACTCATCAGTACCAATCTAGTGGATATTATGAAAAGATACAGGATGTAGATTTTTTCGAATTTTAATAAGAATTAGTAAAAAAGTCAATTTTCATATAAAAACCAAAATAAATCATAACTCTGCAGGGGTTGACCTTAGAGACCTCCCGTAGAACAATTTTTTGCCGCTGATGACCTCATCTATCCCCTATTTGCGTTTGATCCACGACTTTTTGGCCACCCTGTATATGTATTTTAAAACAAAATGGTTGTTTCCAAAGTACTATTTAATTTTTATTCTTCTATTGAAACGTTTACACTGTAGTATAAAAGAGAATCTACTGAAATTATAACAACTTACTAAAGGTTAAACCTTTTAACACCCATCTAATTTACGTAAATCCATTTTAACTGACATAAAACTTGTTGATTGTCATGCTTACGTATACAGTAGAATAACTGTACAATTTCGATAGTTAAAATCATGTCAAGCTACTTCTGTAATTAAGAATTAACTCAATCAGATAATTTAATAATAGATCATTCAGATTTAATTCATGGCGACATTTTATCCAATAGCCAATTAGTGTAGACTAATGATAAAAACCCTAATTAGATAATTATTCAGTTTTTATAGACCTCAGTCACGCGTAATTGGCACGTTTACGTATTCTTTTGTATCAAAATGACACCATAAAGCGTTATGGCTCAGTGGTTCTAGATTCTAGATGTACTTATATTTCTTTGGTAATTTTATTTTATAGACAGTGCAATGAACTCGTAAGTGTCTGAATATTTAATTAAATATTACTTTCTATATAAAGAATTTATTTTTTATTAGGAATCTTACTGCCACAAATATACATATTATGAAAAAGAAAACATATTAAGTGAGTGTCCATGGGCGGCGGTATCACTTAACATCAGATGAGCCTACTGCCCGTTTTGCCAAAAATATTTTATGTCTGGGCCTCAATTTTTAGATCTGTTACGTGATTATTTATTTTTCTAATAATTAAGTAGGAGCCTTTTCCTTTTTCACGCCATCGACTATGTGGGTCTAATGGTATACATTAGGATTTACTACAGTATTAAAACAAAAAACTTGGCGATTAGAAATAGTGGCGGAGAGTTTATTGCCACTTCTTCTCTTCCGTTCTACCCCCTTGATTCGAGAACTGGCAGTAAATGTAAAATTAGAAGCATTTCATATATATATATATATATTTTTTGACATTCATAAGTGTACATCGACACCTTTATGAATAAATGATTTTGACTTTCTAACTTCACTTTTTACTCACATTTTCCCTCACTGTACGAGGGAGTGTTAATTCTTCTGAATGAATGTGGATGAAAGGCACAGCTAATGTAATAATCTTTTATTAGGTCTTACCACAAACTAGTAAGTGGCTGCAAACAAATTATAAGGTGATCTGTTAAGATTCGGATCAGTTTAATTACGTTTTTACTACGCGTATACGATGAAACAGACAAATGTTAAATCGACTTTGAACATATGAAAAACAAAATAAAAGTCTTTCCACAACTGAACGTTTTTAAAACAGTTTTTGCCGCGCCACCATTATGCGGAACCAGCTGCCCACTGCAGTATTTCAACCAATTCGACTTAGGGTCCTTCAAGAGTTTGCAATTGTTAAAAGGCCTGCAACGCACTTGCGAGATTTCGGGCATTGAGAGTTTCCAGCCCGTGTTCTAAAAAAAAGTTAATAAGAAAAGTTGTGACATTTTGGATATAATTAACAAATGATATTTTTTAATTTCCTTATTGTATACTCTAGTAATTTAAATTATAAATGAATCCACACATTCGTAAAAACAAAACAAGAAATAAAACTTTTAACTGTGAATTAAAACCACAGATTTGACTAAGGCTCGTACTGATAATGCTGTTTCTTTAATGATAGTAAAGATCTATTTCACACGGAAGCCATGAAGACATTTCCGTGTGAACATTCCTCGTCTTTTTTTACTCTCACGCTTAAAAAAACACAATTGTTTTAAGTTCAGGCTTGCGTGTGACCTGGCCCTTACCATTAAATATTTAATTGATATAATTTTTTATTACTTAAACTTCTTGTCTTACTCAATATCCTATAATCCCTAGATGGGGCTGAGGGCGTCCACAGTGAGTCTCCATCGCGTTCGGTCTTGAGCCTCGTATTTCACCTCACTCCAAGTCTTTCCGGCTCTCTTTGCCTCGTCTGCAACTGTACTTAAACTCCTAAGCAGAAGAAAAGCTCGATAGCATACTATCAGCGCCCAGCTACGAGAACTGTCACTGACCAGATCAATTATCTGACATTTGTTAAGAATATATTGTTAAAAATAAAATATGTTTATTATGGAACATAAGATACAGGAATGACTTATCCCGCGTCATTAAATTTGAATCTGTAGGCATCCCTTCTCATCGGCAAAGACAGAGGGTGTAGGCCGAGAGAAAAAAAAATTAAAAAAAAAAAAAATATTAATTAAATTTTGGCGTAAAAAAATTCTGATTGTCATATATTGCAGATAAAGCATCTATTTTGTTATTAATAAATCTATTTTGTGTTCGAAATTTTTGTATTTATCGCTTTTCCTACTATATTTTGTTTAATCTTCGTACCCCTAATCTCGCACACTCTACATCTTCAAGCTAATGATTATAATTCACTCGATTTAACATCAAACTACTTAAAAAGTCTGAACACTTTTGGTTGCCTTATTGTAAATACCATGTCACATTTCTTTCTGTTAACAACAACTCGATAACGCCACAAAATGAGCGGGCTCTTCAGCGTCTGTACATAGTTTACATTGTAATTGAATTGCAAGCTAAAATTCCCAAAATTCCTATCCATTGCAGCATCATAATTACTCGTAATAATCATAAACACGCTTCTCGCCCGTGTCATGTTAACAGATAATGTCGACTTCACATAGTGTGAATAAAAAATACTTTACATTTACGGTAACTCCATGATGATATTCGGCGAACCGTGTGATGACGTTTAATAAATTTCAATGTGTTTATGTACTATGCACTTGGTTGGCCAATGAGATTTTCTTAGATACTATGTGGAACCAGCTGTCCGTGAAGTATTCCCGAACCAAATCGACTTAGGGTCCTTCAAGAAAAGAGTGTACCAATACTCAAATTTTGACCTTTGACCCCGAATAACTTTTGTAGCACACATAGGATCGATCGGGATTGTTAAAACTTTATTTGTAATAGCATACCCCAGCTCTCCGCCAATTTTTGGCTTTCCGGGATTTTTTTGATTGAAATGTCTAAATTGACCGGACTAATTAGGGTTGACTAGAAGAAATCGCTTGTTAGCGATAAGGCCGCGCGTTGCTTATTAACTTATGTAACTGTATGTAACGAGTGTGTATATTAAAAAAAAAAACTTTCATTTTTTTATTTTATTAAAGGCTAACGAAACACATACAAACACTGTGAAATTATAAATCAAGATAAATATTAATAACAAGTGTGCACAACATTTAAGGGAAACGTTTTAATGATAGAAAACGGACTTTTTTAGATTAAAAAATACAAACATGCAACTTACAAATACATATAAAAACAACAATATTTTCAAATATGTCATACACGAGGCGTCTTAGTTGTGAAATGTCAGTAAGTATAAATAGTTTATGTGTTCCCAATAGACGCCTAAATAGAGCTTTATTGTCCAACCGTTTTACTGTTACCGCAAATTACTACGTACAAATTGATGTTTTATTTGGTTTCGTATAGATAACAAAGATATGAATGACATGTAGACGTGTCATTTACTAGTATTATTAAACAATCTTTCTCTCTGTAGAAGGTTTTATAAGTATTCCGTTTTTATTAACAAGCTTACATATTTTGTATGTGGGAAGTTTTGTAATTCAATGAGGCAAAGGGTAGACACATTTCTCTATGTGTCGTGGTCTTTATACAAATGTATCCTTTGGACAAGTGTTTTTATAAAGTCTTTTGACGGAGAAACGTTGAATAAAGGCTAATAAAAATAAAACAATACTCAAAATAGACATAACATGTATTACTAACAAACACACACACACATAATAACAATAATAATAAAAAAAAAACCTTTTTCCTTTTGGTTCGTTTCAAGTATGTAATGCGTGTGTGCTGTGGCTGTATTTGGCCCTGGCTCAGCATTATGCTGAGGAGCAGAATGTTTCACAGCGCTGGTCATTCTGCCAGAGACCATAGCAAAGGTAAATAGGGTTGTGTAACATTTCTTACTTTTTTTATTTACGAAAATACATACAATATCCTTACAGTACTAAGCCAATACGATAATGTGGAAAAAATAAATTAAATTATATTAAAAATAATATATAATATTAAATACATAATAAACACAATATCTACTTTGAACTCACTCTGCAAAATATAAAAATGTCGATAGTTTAACTAAAACAAGAAACAAGAGAAAAAGTATATGATAAACTGCGTTGTTACCACAGTTCACAGTTTCCGGAAACTCGATTTCATAATTCAAATAATTGTTACCTATAATTATTTATTACCAATAACACTGTAATTATCGATACCTTGATTCTTATTAATACCAGATTTGGTACATAAGGTCAACTTCTATATTTAAAAGAAAAGACTTGTTTATGACACTATTAGAATGATGGTTCGACAGACTGAAAGATACGAAGAAATACTTAAAACTATGGCTGAGCTTGGGCCATTTCATTATCTTTATATATACAATTCTACTGTATGTCACTCCTCTTAAACGGCTGGACCGATTTGAATGAAGTTTTGTATGCGTTTGAGTGGCGCCCTGGATGGTTTAGATTCACAAATCAGCCCGGCTGATGGCGCTGCAGTTGGTATCTAGGTTATTTATATATACAGAAAACAAACAGATGGTATAATATATATAAATATTCTCTGCATGTGTTCGTAATTAAATTCGTAAACGGCTGGAGAGATTTTGATGAAATTTTGGTGTGTTCAAGTGGAGTCGAGAATGATTTACATTATTAATTTTTTTTTTGTATGTAAGACGTGTGTACAGGATAACCTCTATCGGATCCGCTAGTTGAGATGTTTGGAAGGCTCTAATATCTCTCTTCTAAGACCTTTTCTTAGTAGCTTAGACGCATGTCTATCAATCCCGAGGTCATATATTCGAAACCTGGATTCTGAGTACAACTAATAGCACAGTTTTTAAAACCTAGTCATATAGTAGCTATTTGATCTTCATATAACACTGTCTAAAATTATATTTGAACAAGTGGTTAAAACCGGCAATGAGACTACATATTTGATTCAATGTATAAAATTGTCATCTTTTGGAATTTTATAATTGTTTCGCCGATTAATAAAATGGAGAAACTAATTAAGAATTATTTTGTGTTAAAAAGTAGCTGGAAGTATTCATAGATTTTGAATAAAACTGTATATGTTACATTTATATTAAAAACAAAAAAAATGCGGTTTACAAGTATCAGTATCTTATACAACTTACCTTTGAATGAGTAGTGCTAGGTTGACTCCAATCCGACAAATAAATATTAATTAAATACTTAAAACAAGTAATAATAATATACTTTTAGTAATCTTTGAAATTGATGTATAGGGAAATTCTTTCACTGTAGATAGTAGATTTAGATTACCATAAATACACCAAATCTTATTATAATTAGCCCCACTTGTTCCAAGCCAAATATGTGTGATAATATAAATAATATAGTGTACATTTACTAATCCTATGTCAAAATCTAAATGGCTTTCAGCTGTCGGGTTTTATTATTTTATATTTTTCATAATTTTTAAAGATTAAGCGTTTCCAATACAAGGTTTTAAAAGTATTCTATTTCTATTAATAGAAGATACAATATTGTATGTGTATGAAGTTTTAATTTAATGGGCAGGGACCAGACAAATTTCTGCATCTGTTTCATGGTTTTTATACAAATTTATTCTCTGGAACATATCTTTTTATCAATAGACAGAGACAGTAGAGAAAAGTCTTTATGTTTGAAATATTAAGTAAATTCTTATCCAAACCTTTCATGGTTTGGATATTCTTACGAAATTAGTAGGAAATTGAAATATCTGTATTTCGAAATTTTACGAATGTCTCATGATTTATCTTATCATTTGACGTCTCCTCCTGCACTTCTCTATTGCTGTAAGTGGAAAAAGGACGGAAGATACCGTTTGTTTGTTCTGTTATCATCACGCAATGTTTTCTGAATTGCTGTTTGTTTTGCAATTCCGATACCTCAGATTACATGATTTTCAAATTTTAAGCAAATTATTAGTGCATGAGTATACTATAGAAAATAAACTATTATCCTAGACTCCTAGTAAATGTCTTTGATTTACCCCTAAAAGGAAGCTCGGCTAGTTGTTTAGTAATTAGTAGCACACTCATTATTTAACAGCAACCAAAATTTGATGAAGAAGTGATTTCTATGGTTCGTTATACATGCCTAGCGTAAAGTAAAAATATTCAGTTCTAAGCAGGTATTACACTATAAACTCAATATTACTCACATTTTATAAGCTATAGAAAGTTCATCTCAACTAAAACTGTAATAAATACTTATGGCAAATAATTTATTATATTGAATAATGCAAATTTTATTAAAAATGTTATGTTTTTGACAGAAAAGGGTTTTTTATCGTAACATCCAAAGTGCGAATCCGCAATCAATCTTGTTTGCTTGTCTTTTTTACTTGAGTGTTTGTAGCTGAGAGCAGTGTTGGCCTAGTGGCTTCAGCGTGCGTCTCTCATCCAAGGTCGTAGGTTCGATCCCCGGCTGTGCACCAATGGACTTTCTCTAATCATTTCCCCTAACGCGCCAAAAGAAGTATAACTTCAAAAGTTATTATTTGCAATACTATTGCAAATGCAAATGCAATTATAGTAAATGCAAAATATAAATCTTTAAAAAAATACAGTTTAATTCCATCTTAAAATAAGATTCGTGGAACGGTAAACTGAGGTTCGGAAATTACGGCTGACACACTTCCGCCTCCGTATCAGTTAATAGTTTCTGCAATCAAGTTATGTGTCATTAAGATCTAATTCCATTGCTATTGTTTATCAGTTCCTATTACAGTTCCACGAATATAACTTTTTTGTCCATATTTTATTGTAGAACCAACCTAAAACTGAAACTTTAAACTAAATCTTTCTTTCGTGAATTATGTATGAACAGGAAATGTAGTGGGGGTTATTCAGATCTGTGGTGATTTTTATTTATTTATACGTTCTAAGACAATGTGTATGCCTAAAGAAGAAGAAAATATGACATCACAAATTTAACACACATACACATAAATTATATTAGAACATTAGTAATTTATCATAGGAAAAATAAAAACAACAAACACAAATTAAAAATTAATAATAACTAAACCAATATTTTTTAAAAATAATAAATGAAAACTTAAACCTCATTAAGAGCGTGATAAACAAGGTTACGGTTAAGGTTACTTGGCAGACTGTTGTAAAAAACATCAATATTTTCATCGATGTTAGCGTAGATGTTAGTAATAAAGTTGTAAGAGCGAGACAGCGTATTCACTAGAACATTCAAAGTAGCAGATAGGCGAGCCGTAGGTACGTATAGAAGACTTGGGGTTCGAGTAACTTTAGGATTACTAAGAAGGAAAAATTTTGTAAGAAGATTAGTGTGAATTTCAAAGTTAAATATTTTATACAAAATATATATTTTATATTGGTGTTTTATTTAGAATAAAACCTGAGCATTGTTCTAGTGGGTTAAGAGCAGACACTTTTTGTGTCTTGTCTTCTTTATTTCAATAATTCCACTTTTTTGGCAACCTTAATTAATTTAGTTAAAGTTATATCCACAAATTAATCGATTCTAGAGTGATCTAGGGGATGCGGTACAGGTACGGGCAAACATCTTGAACATTAAACAAGGGAGTGGGGGAAAGTTTGCGCAGCGCGGGACACAAACGTCAACTGATAAACCAATCACGCGATCCACACGTCACTCTCCCGCCGCCGCGCACCACCGCCCTCTCCCATTGATACCTAAAAATCGCTTCTGCGCAGGCAAGGACATTTGTTCAAGATGTTTGCCGGTATCTGTACCGCATCCCATAGATCACTCTAGGATCGATTAATTGCATTAATTGCAGTTGCACGGACGTCACATATACAACAATGTATTTGCCCAGACACGGCTTTCAAGAACCCCATTAATGACGCACAGTGGTATCTAATTTCACAATCCTGGCGTCACTGTTTAATTCGATCATGAATCAATTATAACGATCAACGTCAACTTGTTTGCTGTGTGCCAAATAAAGTAACTTTTTCACTAAACAATATGAAACACCCCACACGCAAGAGACTTACAAATTAAAGCCTTTTTGAAATTATTTTGATAATACCTGGGTAACACTAAAAATGTTTAGAACTGGCCAGTTAGAAACATTGCTAATGAAAACTTTTTTTGAATTTCAATTTTAGAACTCTTTGGTAACCTAATGTATATTAAACTCATTTGTCATTTGTTTTTGTGAATTGGCGGCAAATCTAAAACTCTTGTTACACGTGAAAATTAACCTAACGCGAGAAAATCTAAGGCTCAGACCTAAAAAGGTTGTAGCGCCACTGTTTTATTTATCTATAGACTGTTATTATATGTTTAGTACCAATTCTTGTTATACGGTTTTGTATAGTTGAAAAACATGAGATTTTAATGGTTATGAATCGATGAGTGTACGTCCCCAAATCGTTACGTAAACAAAGTAAACAAAATATTCCAAGGAACGATGAATGGCCGCCGCTCCCATTGGGTGCAGTGTCGCTAAATAGAACGGTTTATGTCGCAGTAGTCTTGGCCTATGGACTCAATGACTTATACGAACTAATTATGTTCATTTACGTTTACTGTTTATGGTTAAGTATTTGACTGAGACTGGTATTCTGAAATTCGGGGATGTCAAATGGCATGGTTATATTAAGTTTTTTTAATTTAATGGCACGAATAGGTTACGGCCTATTAATTATTATGTAATTACATACTAATGATTTTAAAGTTGTTTAGGTTGGTCTCTTCTACCTCGTTTCATCAACGTACGAGCCGTATTAACCAAAATGTTAACTGCATCACCTTGATGGCTGGAAGTCTTCCACGGTTTCCCTGAGAAGACATTTTCTTTTGCGAACTAGCGAACTGTGGAATATGCTCCCGGTGGCGGTCTTCTCTGGGAGATGAGACCAACTGTTTAAGAAAAGAGCATACTCTTTTATTAAAGGCCACTAAAATGGGTGCCCATGGTCTGTTACAACTGCCCTTTTTCGGCGTTTTGTAGCCTCGTTTGCCCTCTTTGAAATAAAAAACAGCTGTTAAATTAACATCTGTCGGTACTACCAGCTTCTTAAATAAATCTTTTATTTTAAGAAATAGCTTTGAAAATATTGCATAATTGCCAAGACATACATCGAAAACTATTTCCTACATATTACTCCTATAAAGAAATGTGCAAATATGTCAAAAAAATTTCCGGAATTGTTAAAGACTCAATTGTTAAAAATTCAACAGGAAACAGAATTATCACGAAGATCTCACTAATGTTTCTTATCACGCTATAAACAATGCGTATAATAATGTGATCATAATTATTTTAGTATAAAATTGAATTAATATATTTGATTAATTTAAATTAAACATCGTAATGTCTATTCAGGTTCTTTATTGACTACTATTGGTGAAAAGCACTCGAAAAGACGAATGCAATAAATTCTTTTTCTTCTTTTGTTGCCTCTCCATTTCTGGATGTTGTCAGTCAGTGTCATGAAGCGTGTCTTGTCCTGTGCCAGTTGCAGCAACTCTTCTGTAGTCGCGATACCTGTCCACTTCCTAACGTTGCGAAGCCATGATTTTTTCCATCTACCAACACGCCAAATAAATTCACAAACGCATAACTTAAAAAAGCTTGAATTTTCATGAACGTTTTCGGTTTTATAAATGATTATTCTTAAAGTAACTCAACTCTTAGGTCGGGCATTTTAACCCCGGATAGCACCATTGGATTTCTTTGTTTATGTGCGCAATTAATACCGCCGGTGAACTAAAATCACAGGAAATCCCATGACAAACACCCAACTCGACTATTATCTGAGGCCAAAATACATAATTGTAGCGTCACTTATAAACGTACTGTAAACGTTTAAAGGTGTTCCAACCCAATGGTAATAATCACTGACTGGCCCCAAGTGGCTGATCTACCCTATTGAAGGGCCGTGGTTTTCAAAACAATCTCTTTTAAAACTTCTTTAATGACGCTGCCTAATAATAGGATAACGCCTTTCATAAAATAAATAAATCAGTGGCGCTACAACCTTTTTAGGTCTGGGCCTCAGATTTCTGTATCTGTTTCATGATCATTTGTTAATCTAATAGACAAGTAGGTGATCAGCCTCCTGTGCCTGTCGCACGCCCTCGACTTTTTGGGTCTAAGGCAAGCCGGTCTCCTCACGATGTTTTTCTTCACCGTTCGAGCGAATGTTAAATAGAAAGAAAGTCTATTGGTGCACAGCCGAGGATCGAACCT
Source organism: Pieris macdunnoughi (assembly GCA_905332375.1). Taxonomy (NCBI): domain Eukaryota; kingdom Metazoa; phylum Arthropoda; class Insecta; order Lepidoptera; family Pieridae; genus Pieris; species Pieris macdunnoughi. The sequence goes on along the minus strand of CAJOBZ010000014.1, from coordinate 911,107 downwards.
ACAACCTCAGGGATGAGAGTCGCACGCTGAAGCCACTAGGCTAAACTAAACTAACCTAACGCCTTTGATAGCTCTATTTATTTTGTAAATCGATGCAAGTTATTACGATGATTTCTCCCTGCAATTAAAAAATGTAATCGCGGAACTATGTTTTCCCGGTTTGCGTTCTTGGAAACAAATTTCGCGGTAATTCCAGGGTAATTATATCTAATTGTTAAATAGCTATTGAAGGCAGATAGATAAAACATGACTTTGTAAACATTTACTTAGCTTTTATGATAAAAAACACGTGGCGCTACAATCAGTCTTGGCCTTAGATTTCTGTGTCCGTTTTTTTTTTTGCATAAAGACACAAATGTGAGATTGGTGATTGATGACCCTTTTGGGTCCGATATTACTAACGATGTTTACCTTCACTAGTATTTTAGGTGTGTACTCTCAAGAAAACTTCTCTTAATTCTTCTTATAGTGCCATCTCCTTGCGAAGCTAGTTTAATTTTGGATGCCGCGCTTCTAAACAATGACTCGGCCAAACCATTGTCTTAAGTTTTTCAGCCAAGACCTGCGTCTGCGGCCAGGTCTTCTTCTACCTGTCCTTTGCCTTTAATGATTAGTTGAAGAAGCTCGTATTTTTTGGTGATAAGTAAAACGTGACCGAAATAATCAAGTTAATGTTCTTAATTAAATGAAGCATATTTAATGCAACTTAGAAAGCACAATTACATTCTAATTAGGGATTATTCTTTGTGTTGATATTAGTACTGACGAAAATAGTTATGTCAAAGGTAATGAAATAAATGTAATTAGCACTGTAAGTTTTTTAATTAACTTATTAAGACGCACGCAAAATACTCCAATCAAAATAATTGGATAATATTGACTTTCCAGAACCGAAATGTAATGACATTTGTAGTAAATCTTTTTTAAGAGTCACCTTTCATCAATCAGTTCAAGGTCGTCGATAAATACACAAATTATAGCCTATAAGGCTGCCATTATTTGTCCGATGAAGCATTCCGTTTGGTCACGCGACGCTTAGTCTCGGTTCTTCACTTTTACACTATCACTTTTACAATTTTATATTCTGTATATATTTTTTATCTGTGTATTATGTGAGGTATAGGGATGTTCAGTTTTGGTTTCAATCTGTGGCTATCGGGTCCCGGGTTGTTATTGCTTAGCACGCATAACCGGCGTCGCTTTATAGATTTATTTAAAAATATAATATACATGAAATCAGGGATAACTTTTTCGTAATAATGTTACTTTTATTGTTTTCTGCCGTAAAACAGTTTTGAGAACTAGTACGCAGAGAGGTAACCTTTAATTAATTTAATTAGTATTTAGTATCACTAAATTATTTAATAATAAATATATTTTATATTAAAAGAGCTGTGCAACTCTGCAACAAAATTTTAATTATTAAGTATTAATATTTTAATTATTAAATATTTTAAAGTTCCACATTTAACTACGTAACTACACAGAGTACAACAACTCTGAGTATGAATTTTATAGAAATAATAAAGTAATGATCGCGTGACATATTTCTAATAAAGTATTATTAAATATAAAATTATTTACAGATACAAGAATGCCAGCTATAACGAATTCCACGCTTTCTGATGCCTGGTGATGATCGACAGTCAAGCGTGACCTGATCAAGCAAGGTTGGTGTCATTGTCATTTTTTGTATCTGGTTTGTGAAGACTCCTTAAGTAACATTCATAAACGAGACTTAGCACTAAGCATGAATCCCGTATGTCAAATGTACACAATGTACAAATGCACAGTCTTTACAAAACACTTCTCCGTAGTAAAAAAATAAAAACGGCGCACGTGTTAATGAAATCAACAATATCAAATGCGAGATGGCTGTTTATGACCTCAGGTGTCTTTCTTAGAAATTTTGGCACAAAAAGTTTAGTTTTGTAAGCTGATTATAAAAACAATTACACTTAAGTATGTTGTTGATGTCTAAATATGAAAATATTTCTTCGTTATAGAGAGCGGCTGTTGCGTTATAAAGATATTAATGTATGGGTTTTGTGTTAAACGAAACAAATGTATCTATTTCTACGTAATAGAGAGCTTTCCGTTATAGCGAATGACGTTATAAAGAGTAAACACTGTTCGAAAATGTTTCTATAGAAAGCTTTGCAATCGTCTACACTAGCGGGGTCTATTGCAAGCGTACGAGGCTCGTTTGGACTATTTCAAGTTATACTTGAAAACTCCGACGTAACTTAATTGATCTAGTTTATTTGTATTAAACTTTATTTCTCATACTGACTTCTCTTGCAAAATTTTCCCTTCTTAGTAATCCTAAAGTTACTAAAGCTAAAAGTCTTCTATACGTGTCTACGGCTCGCTTATCTTGTTCTTTTTATAGTCCAGTGAATAGGCTTACTTTTAAAAATTAATTACTAACATTGATGAAATTATATTATTAATATTTTACAACAATCTTTATACTTACCGTAACTTTGTGTATCACGCTCTTAATGGGGTTTAAGTCTTTGTTTAGTTTTAGTTATTTTTTATTTTGTGGTTCCTTGTGTATTTTTTTGTGTGTAAAATTTGTGATATCATATTTTCTTGAATATTCTAAGCATAGGTACAGGCTGTTTTAGAATTTATAAGTAAATAAATGCAATAATACGATATATAGTACGTCCTTAGTCTTGTATCTGAATCTTATCCCTAGAATAACTGTTTGGTTCTATTTCGGTTTACGCTATGATTAATAGAGTTAGAGATAATTGCTGCTAAGATATTTGTGTGGTATAAGGTTCTATTTTATACATATTTTATTACGAAGTTGTTAGCGTTTAATACTCGTCAAAGTTATGGTCCATTCACGAACACTTACAAACCCGTGGATATAATTAGTAGATATTATTTTTCGAAGATAGAAATAATCGTATCGTACTGTTAATTAGGTCAAAGGAAATTATAAATTGGAATGTTAGAATTTTTAAAATAAAGTTATCAAAATTCTGCTAACGCCAAAGAAAATAATTTTATAAAATAAAATTCTCAGACAGTCGGCTGTGTTGATAGAAATATAGAATCATCTGTTTAGACTGGTCGGATGTGGGCTGGTGATTCTATACACGTAGTGGTCCTTTGCTATTCCTTTAATAATTTGTTGCATTTGTGGCTGTCATGTTGCAATTCTTGTATTTGTGCAACATTTTTACCTTGTTTATTTATTTATTAAAGTTTACCACATCATACATAGTACTAAATCTACGGTATATGTTACAAACTCTTTTATCTAAATTTACCTAAATTGTCATACAGCATAAATGTTTTAAAAAAATGCACTAAAATCGCAAGTTATGAATTTATTTCCCTTCAAAATTGCCAGAAGGTAATTCATGTGGGTCGCAGAATAGAAGAATGTAAGGATATTTTAAATTTGAAGAATAATTGGTTTTTAATAAATTTAAGCGGTTGCGGTGCCTACATAACCCTTCCATCTATACTGTGATAAGGACGAGAATATGTGATAATATTTTGCAATAGAAAAGCTAGACAGTACTCGAATATTGCCCAACAAGAAAAAGGAAGCTATCTTAAGTACTTAAAAGAATGTTTAGATACTGTCAACGTAAATCTCACTAATCTGATAGCATTTGCTAAAATGTCAATGTTTTGTGACATAGTTTTGAACAGTTTGTGTTGTGCTCTGAAACACGTCTACTAACGATTTATTGATATTATAAGATAGTATCATATAATTTGCCATAAAGTGTATTTAATGTCTTCGTAATAGTGACCTTCCAAACATCGATGACATACATAGTTAAAAAATTGCATTATATGCAAATTTACGACCTGACAGGAGTGTAAATTTGAGGTAATTATACATTTATCTTGAACCGTTTCTGTATACAAATATTTTTTATGGTGTGATAGAACTTAAACATTTTTTGTATGGCACAATGTAATTAGCACTTCAGGTGGGGTAAATTTCTGCGTCTTCATTTTTAAAGGCAAGAAGGTGATCGGCGTTATATGCCTTTTTTTACAAAATTTGCACAGAGTGTGGGACTTGCTGCTTATAAATTTTGCTGGCGTTGTATGTGAGTAACATGTCTAATCCACTGTTGGACACCACTCTTGTAGATTCTGTGCTCTGTGCTTTTTACGCCATCTCAGTCAAATTCAGTGGCGCTCCGTCTTTATAGGCATTTCCTCCATTCGATTAGTTGAATAAATATTTAATTAAATATTATCAAGTTACTTGACGTGGAAAACGGTTGAGTATATTTGTTTGTTATCTTCTGAAATTTACATTATGATTACGTTTTATAATTACATGAGTTGGCTTAGTGGCTTCAGCGTGCGACTCTCTTCCCTGAGGTCGTAGGTTCGATCCCCGGCTGGACTTTCTGTCTATGTGCGCGTTTAACATTCGCTCGAACGGTGAAGAAAACATCGTGAGGAAATCGGCTTGCAATAGACCCAAAAATTCGACGGCGTGTGTCAGGCACAGGAAGTTGATCACCTACTTGTCTGTTAGATTTACAAATGATCATGGAACAGATACAGAAATCTGGGGCCCAGACCTAAAAAGGTTGTAGCGCCACAGATGATTTTTTATAATTACCGACTGAACGCGTCATTATTAGACGAATAAAAAAGTTTTATAATGGAATGCGGATACTACTATAAGATTTCGGATCAAAAGGTACAAGAGAATACAATCAATGATACATAAAACGCGATATAAACTTTGATGTCATTGTTGCGTTCTGTGAACTAATTTTAAATTTAGGCTGATTGTATACAAACGCCAGTGACGAGGATTTGTTTCGTCTGGTTAATGTGGTTTTAATAAATTAAAAAAAGCTTTTTTTCAAATTTCTTGGATAGTAAAAGTCATATCGATATTATAGATTTAATCAGGTTTCATCAAAATTGTTTTAGCAGTTGTTGATATATCCGGAGGGGAATTGTATAATATTACCTAGTTTATATTATTTATTAGTATTTTTTGCCACGCACCACCACTATGTGGAACCAGCTGCCCACTGAAGTATTTTCGTACCAATTCGACTTAGGGTCCTTCAAGAAAAGAGTACCAATTTCTCTGGCATTGATAGTGTCCATGGGCGGCGGCCTTCTGCCCGTTTGCCCCCTGTTCTATAAAAAAAAGATAGCTATGGCTCCAGCGTAGGATACCTCACATTCTTCTTCTTCTATTAGTGCCTATTCATTACTGGAGTTTGGCCGTCAGTCTCGTAAAGTGTGTATTGCCAGATGGAGCAAGTCTTCCGCAGTTGCAATACCCGTCCACTCCCTAACGTTATGAAGCCATAATTATTTCCTTCTACCAACACGCCGTTAACCCCGGATTTTACCTATTATAATTAATTGAAGGAGGTGGTAGCGGTCATGGTGCAACACGTGGCCCAGGTACGCAACTTTTCGTTGTTCTGCAGAGGTTTTTTCGACGTTCCAACTCGAGAACTTTCTCGTTATAGACCTTCTGGATCCAGCCTATACAAACCTCAAATGCTTCTAAGCGTCGGCGGGTATTTTTTTTTTGTCCAAGCTTCTCAACCGTATAGAACCATTAACCATATTTAACAAAACACAAAACTTTCTACCTAACATTACCTAAATAACTTTCAGGTCGCTAGTTAAACGGCGATGTATAGTTAATATGCTAGACTGTTAATTGAACGGCTTATTACGCTAGTTGGCTGCGACATATACAGGGTGTCCCAAAAGTCGACGTCAAGTCGAAATTTTCTCATAGGTAATGCCACACAAGTTATCAGAAAAATTAAAAAAAAATTAAGTCATGTATTTTTGAAGTTATGGAAATTTTCCTTTTATTCCAGAAAATGTACACCATGTGACAGTTTTTTCATACCTGTTGTTACAAATATTAACTTTTTGCCAATTTTTTTTCTCTTACGTCATCCCGAATAGTGCTTTATGTAACCTATGATCCTAAACCCTGTGCCGATCACTCCAACTTGTAGGAAAATTTCATTTTATACCGTAACCAAGTTTTCAAAATTAATTTTTCGCACTAGTTCAACTGATCGTCCTGAAAAAAAAATTTACTACTCCAGTTTGGCAAGCAGCTTTAAAAGTTTGCGCATTTAATAAGGATTCTAACGTGGTATAATACTTACTTCATTATTTCTTAGATCGGCCATAAAAAAAATTTTTGTTAAACAAAGTCTGTTTTTTAAAAATTTCTCTGGAATTACAAAAACGATTCTAGTGTACCCAAATCGTATTTTAAAATAGGTAAAGAGATTTTTTTCGCAAACCAAAATAAATCATAGTCTCCAGAAAAAGAACCTCCAAACCAATACAGTCTAAAGCCAAAATTCTTCTAAAGTTCACGACGTGGCAAATAGCTATTGCAATCTTGTGAAAGTAATCGTTGGCATCTTATGATATCTAATCATTTATATCCTTTAATCAAACACTTAATATGTGATTGACGTAGGGTAATTGGGGCATACTGATAAAGGGTTAAGGGCTGTGTGCAATAGTACTACAGATAATTAGTGATTAGTATAGTTGAGTGTTTCGTAATCCACGGTGAATCACTAAGCTAATTTTATCTAATTGAAATATTCAATTGTTTGATTTAAAATCGGGTGAGCTTTGTGCAAAAATAATGGGTTGGGTTACAGGTACAGATTTATAAAAAAAAAACAATAATATATAGGTAGTGTTGGCTCAGTGGCTTCATCGTTCGATTATTATCCCTGAGGTCGTAGGTTCGAACCCAGGCTGGTACCAATGAGTCCAACTGTCTATGTGCGCATTTAACACTTGCTCGTACAGTGAAAGAAAAAATCGTGGGGAAACCGACATGCTTTAGATTCAAATAGTCGGCAGCGTGCGAAGGCTGTAGCGCCATTGGTATAATAAATATTTTATATATCGACTACGCTATAATAAGTAAATTAAATAAATTGTGACTATACGTATAGTATTGTAGCGCACGTACGATGAAATTATATCTTGCGTTTCGCGTATGGTTTAATCACATAGCAGGTTTTATTACACAGTCTACGAGTAGTAATCAAATAAACTTGATAAAATAATGTGTATTATTAGTTAAAGTTTGGCTAAGTATAAGCTTCTTTACATTGGATAAAAATAAGGAGTCGTCGTCGATAACGTCAATAGACATAATCGGGAAGGTTCTATAATTGTCTCTACCTTATAATAGACAATTCCCAAATCAGGATTTGGATTTAAATTTTAGCTTTTCTATAGTAATCGAAATTCACAGAAAATCTGGTAATCTGATAATTCATAAATATTTCTGCTTATCTCGTTATAATCTCGTGTGTTGGACTGGCATTTAGGTAATAAAATTTTATCAACTAGAATTATCTGCGACCTTACAAAAACATAATTAAACGGAAGTACGAAATCTATCTATTGTATTAATAACGGTATTCTTAAATGAAGAAAAACTTTTTTTAGCATTATTACAAATATTCTTAAATAATTATTGCTTCGCGGTTAAACTGTTTGTATGAAATCGAGTTTCGATTTGTTGGAGCGCCGATACTAGACACAGACATTACATTTATTACTAACGAAACACACACAAAATAATAATAATAATCAAAGAAGAAAAACAATGAAAAATTATGGAAAGAAAAAAAAGGAATAAGGTACATTTTAAGTGTGTAATGTGTGTGTGCTGTGGCAGTAGGTAACTGGCTCTGGCTCAGCATTATGCTGCAGAGCAGACGTGTTCCACAGCGCTGGTCATTCTGCCAGAGACCACAACAGCTAGTTTGCACCTCAGACGCGAAAAAAGAAAAATAATGTAATAATAATAGTTAAAATTTACAGTGTAAGTAAAGAAGTATATAGTAAATAAAAAAATAATAAAAAATAAGAAGAGACAGGCATGAGCTGGCTTACTTACAAAGGAGCAGTGCCAAGTGGCTAGGCCAGAGTTCCGACTGGTTGATTCGATCATAACTATCAATGATTATTTTCTTTCTATGTGTATAAGTGACATTGACTCGTGAAGGTCAATCAAAGCATTTCATTGCCTTCGACCTAAAAATCGATGAGGTTAATCAGGCATGATAAGCCTTCTACTTTTTAGTTTAATTTTAAAAAACGAATGCTTTTTGTTTCAGATGCCTCTGGTGCTGAAATATATTCGTCATGTGACGATTGGATTTATGATACTATCATGGATATCCACACCATTCAGTATGGCTAAGAAGAAATACACGTGCCCCATTGGCTTTTCCATCGCCTACACGAGAGAAAAGGGGCACCCGATCTGCTACAGATTAAAAGGACCGGAATCCTTCACCGATAAATACACAGACTGCGTGGGGAATTTATACACATCGAAACTGTATTTGGACTTAAATTTTACCTCCCCAAACCTGGTTCTATGGACTGAATTCAGATCGTTATACCCTGGCGGTACGTTCGTGGATTGGTCCTACACGAAATCAATGGGGACAGAGCTTGATTCATCATTCGAAGTCAACATAGACCCAACGATAGATATAGGCGAAGAGCTATGCGTTGCAATGGATCCAATTAGTAATTTCACAGCAGTGCAATGCAGTGATAAATATTTTAGGTATTGCTTTGTCCGGCCTAATTCAGACGAAGACGATATTTCTGATATTGGTTGCGAAGATATTCGAGATGCTGTACGATTCTGGAGCCCTGAATCGACTTGCCTGACAGTTTTGACAGGTGTAGGAGGTGGACTTGTTAGAGCGACTTGGAGACAAGCCCAGGATCTTTGCGGTAAACGGGGTAGCTCTCTGTTATATCGAGGGTGGAGGTATTCCAATAGCCCGATATTTCATGATGCTGGCTACAATAATACATATCCGTTGGGCGTGATAATGAATTCAGAATTTACCTCCCTACGATACGATACAGTGTATGATCAGTCTGAGGTAAGGCAACGATACTATATAATTTTAGTAAAGTAATAAAAATAATATAAATATTAACAAGTTAAATAAAATATTATATTATATTTACTATATATGCATATTATACAATAAATTTAAATCTATTATATTTATTACATGTATATTTTTGATAGTAGCTAGTAACGCTGTATCCCTAACAATTATTGTTTTATCCAGCGTTCTTTAAAGTCGGGTGGCAGAAAGTCCTACCTTAATAATTTTTATGCCGACCAACCTGTGATTGCTCCGCCACAAACGAACTCAAGACCTCCATAAAGCCACTTATTATTATTTATTAAAATACTATTGGTGGTGTTCTTCTTGGGTCATCCGGGTGCTTTAAATAATTGAGGATTTTATTTTTACTCTATATCAATCACTCGCGTACAACAATAGAATATAAGCGAAATAATGAAATGTTAATTGCTATGAAACGAATGAATGCAATGTAACAATAATTGAAGAGAGTCCTCACGTGTATACTCTCGGAGCGTAACTCCGATGATTTAGATAATAGCAACGCTTATAAAACGCTCGTAGCTACAGGTGGTAATTCTTTTATATAAAGCATACGAAATAATTTGTCAAATATAATGAAATAAAATATTAACGGTTTTAATTTATTTGGAAAAATATGTTTGCAGGTGCCAGCATCAGACTGGAATTTTAATGAAACCAGTAATAACAATTCAGATACCCTCCTTGGGGCTCTACGGGATGACTTTTGGTATCTTGTTAATGGGTCATATATCTTCTTTGATGTCATTTGTGAACGTGGTGTAAACATCAAGAAACTTAATATGAACCTAAATATTGATATGTAAGTCTTATTATTGTTGTCACAATTTCAAACTAGTAAAATATGAAAATTGTTACAGAATATTTAAATTTAATTTGTCTTAACATGAATATGATTCGTTTTTACGAGTGGGTTCGTAGTGTTTCAATTTAGTAAGGGAGCGTTCAAGTATGACGTAACAAATTTGGGGGTGCTCCTTTTGTAAAACGTTACGATGCGGGGCGGAGATTGAATTACGCGTTATTGTTAATATTATTGTTGACTTTCCAGTACTTTACACTACATAATGGTAACTTTTAGGTATAAAGAGTCACTGGGTGGTCATGAAACGTTTTACTATTGGCTACAGAAAAACGTTACGGTGCGTTACATAGAGGGGGGGTAATACTTCAACGCTCCCTAATGTGTTTGAATGAGTACCACCTCTGATGATTTGTTGTCTTAGTGGTGCTGGGATCTATCCCGGCGAAATTATATCTGTTTCGGGTTTGCAGGTATAAAAATCTGATCTTAAATTTGACAAAGACAAGAGTCGATATCGTGTTCCATTACGGAACTTCATACATTCCAACAACGTAATTATCTATATGTAGTCGTAGTATTAAATCGTACAATTGATTTTAATTGCAGTGATAACAAGATTACATTAAGCATTAATGATACCATTGATAGTGACAAAGTGTTCTGCTACACCGACTCCATTCAACGCTATCCCACAAAAGTTGGAAAACGTAGAAAAGACGATACAAATACATTCATTGTGAAACCAGAAAAGGATGGCTATTACTGGTGCACCCACGTGGACGTTAAACACTATGAAACAGCTGAATCAAATACGATTCTATTTATAAGAGAGAAACAATCCGTAGTCAACGTATTTGCAGTAAAATTGCGTCACCAAAAACGATTAAAACTGGACGTAATCGACAAAATGTCCAAACTCTGGGAGATGAAACTTAAAGAATACATTTATTTCCGAAACAAATATGAGAGTGTATTTGGTGAATTAAATTCTAATAAAAGCGAGGAGACGTTAAAAAGTTTCAAACTATCAAATCCCGGTTTAGAATGGAAGGAAAAATCAATTATTGAGAAGATGAAGGTGCAGCGATTGTATCTTGATGCCCAAGCGGTTCTCTTGCACGTTGAACTGAGCCCGAATATGTTTGCTGTGTCACCAGGCTTATGGGATGGATTGGAGATAGTGTATATGAAACCTGTTTATTACTGTAAAGGGTTTGATACAGTTCCAACCGTGGCATTGGGTGAGTTTTTATTCTTGTAAATGTAAATTTAGAATATTTTTATTTGCTGATTGATTGACTTTTTTAAAAAGTCTTGTGTAATTCAAACTCCCGGCCGGCATTTTAGATTTAGGTTCCTAGATTAAAAGTACTGGTTACTTGCGCTTCTAACGAGTCGAAAACTTATTAACCATTCAAATCTTATTGTATATTTTTTAGACAGAACGTTCTTATAAATTTAATGTTAAGGGTAATACAGGTTAATCAAGATAACCTCTTTAATAAGAAGACAGAGGTGCTCAATTATTTCACAGTTAAAAATTAAGGGTTAAGGATGTTTTGCTCACATAGGTCAAGCATATTAAGATTACTCTTTTTAGATAGATAGAGCAGTGTTGGCCTAGTGGCTTCAGCGTGCGACTCTTATCCCTGAGGTCGTAGGTTCGATCGACGGCTGTGCACCAATGGACTTTCTTTTTATGCGAAGTAAAACATCGTGAGGAAACGGGTTAGACTTAGACCCAAAAATTCGATGGCGTGTGTCAGGCACAGAAGGATGATCACCTATTAGAGTGGTAAATTAACATAAACAGATACACAAATCTGAGGCTCAGACCTAAAAAGTTTTTTTATTTACTTATCAAAATGATAGCGGCAATCCACACAAGCAAACACAATGTTATGCGTTCACTTGCACTTTAATCTGTTATAACTTAATTTGATTTTATAGATTTTTCCTTCAAGACTATGAAATTATAATATTTTTATTTATCGTGGTTCTCTTTTAATTATTCCAAGAACTGATCACAATATTGATGACAACCTTCCACTATGTTCAAAATAATAACAAAAATCTGAACTCTAACTTTTTTATGTAACGGGAGAAAAACGGGCAGGTGGCTCATCTGATGTTGAATGATACAGCCGCCCATGGACACTCTCATTCAAATTCAAAAATCATTTATTCACGTAGGTAACACAATGTACACTTGTGATTCGTCATTAAAGAAATACATATTAATGCTTCTAATTTTACATTTACTGCCAGTTCTCAAATCAAGGGCGTAGAACGGAAGAGAAGAACTGGCAATAAACTCTGCCACTCTTTTAATGCCATGTTTTTTTTTTTTTTTACAAACGTTTTAAGGAGTAACCATTACACCATTACACCATGTTCCACATGACATTTTAAGTAATTAATAATAATAACATAAATAAAAACAAAGACTTGTCCCTATAGGAGATGGTGAAATAGGAGAATTAATTCTGTGGGAACAACACGAAAAATATCAAATAATTAAATACCCATACACGAATTATAACCATCACCAAAGTAGATTACGAGTATGAGATGGCATGGCCCTCATTTTAGGAAAGAAGGATACGCATGCCAGAAGGCTCGCGAAATTGAATTAACGCATATACACACTGACTACGACAGTTCCTGATAAGTCCAAATAGGGTCTTTTCCTTTTATCTACATGTCATCTCCGTTGTGATTGCTATTTTTCGTACTCCCAGGTGATTCGATTGCGTCATTCGGATGTCGGACCCATACATGCGTGGGTGACTTCAACGAAGGTGTACAATGGGTCACAAGTGCCACCCGAGACTGTTCGACTCCCGTCACTTATTATATTGATGCTGAAGTAGAGGTTAACACGGAAGTTCACTACGTCATGCCCACAGCCAATCCTACACCTGAGACTGTAAGTTAAGACTGTCTCCAAGTTCGTATATTTTAAATTTATTATGTATTATTAATAGAGACAAGCAGTATGACAGATTATAATTATAGTTTTCTCGACTCTTTGCCGGAGACCTATTCGTGAAGCGTATTGGGGGGGTATTATACTATGAAGGGCATAGAGTTAGAGAGGAACTATCTGTCCACTGAAGTATTTCCGAACCAATTGGACTTAGGGTCCTTCAAAAAAAGAGCGTACCAATTTTTAAAAGGCTAGCAACGCACTCGCGAGCCCTCTGGCATTGCGTGTCCATGGACGGTATCACTTAACATCAGATCAGTCTCTTGCCCGTTTGCCCTATGTTCTATAAATAAACGAAAAAAGGATTAATGGATAGCAAATTTTTTGTGGATGTTGTAATAATGCCTTATATAATAGTTTTATAATAAAAATGCAGTAGAAGAATAAATTATATGTATGATGAATTATGTTAGATAATTTTATATGTTGTGGATACTTGTTTGTATTACTGAAAGGTAATGTTTAATATATTATGAAAATAGAGCGGGCATATATGTAGCTCTTGACATATGGAGGATAAAATTTATTTTGTCGAAAGCCTACTTACTATACAGAACTTAAATGTGTATGGTGTAACGTTATATTATTGACTTAAGCAATAGAGGTATTATATGATAGATTTTTTTTTACAATATGTACTCTCTACTCCCCTGCTATTGTGTCCAGGGACTTCTTTCCATTTCTTAAATTTTTACTAAAAACATACATAAATAAAATTAAAATCATACTCATTCGTGTTACGTCCCTTGCTGTTAAATCGGTAATATTATTATTTACAATATTCATGGGAGAGCCGGGGCGCAATTGCTTGCGAGACCCGTTCTTTTATTTTTGTTTGCCTCCTTCAGGATTACTGTAACTAAGCTAACGTTTTGTTTGTCATGTTTTCTAAGCCACGTTGATCATTTTAATAAAGGTTCTCACCTCATATCGTCGCTGTAGAATGATAACCTCGTATGTCCAGAGAACCAAACATTACAGGAAACGAAAAAAATGTTTCATTTCGTCAATGTTCGTTAAAATATTGTTATGTGTTTTGGATGGTAAAACGGACTTATTTATTAATCATAAAAAGTCCTTAATTCATGATTATACCAGTTAAATGACATAAGAGTCTATGAATAAAAAATAAATGGCTTTTTGACATACGAGGTTATCATTCTACAGTGACGATATGTAAATAACATAAAATCTTTAGCTTCGACACCCCACGGATAGTTCATCAGAATCAACGGAAGACGAGGATGATGAAATACTAATTTCCACACCTTCATTACCACCTGACGAAATACTAACAGGAACACCCTATATAACAACTGAAGGAATAGCAACCGGGACACCTTTCATACCAACTGATCTTACACCACCAAGTCTATCAACTACCACCACACCGGCTCCTCCTAGACCGGTAAGGGTTAAAGGAATCTCACTTATTGCATTGTATAAAAAATAATTTTAGCTATTAACAATCTAAACCAAATTTCGATTGAAATCATTATCTTCAACGAGTTCTTAAAAACGTATTTCCTAAAAGATCTTTATTTTTTCAATCAAATATTTTACTTCGATGATTTTGATTAATTCTATACAAAACATGCTGAACATAAGTATATTTTTCAGCCAGAAGAAGTATTGCAACAAGTGATGGACGATTTGATGAGCCTCACTGATGATACTAATCCAATTTTCGTTGAAAATATTACGACGGTCTTTGATCAAGTAAGTGATTTATTACTTGTAATATTTGACGAACTTTTGAAAAGAAATCCCTTTCAATTAATATACATAATATGGATAATTTACTGTTCTAGTAACTATAAATAAACTCAGTTTTGTATCGCGCATTCCGGGCATATAACGATTACATTTAAACCTTCAGTTGTTTAAGCTATCGCGGAATATACTCAAAAGGAATATTAAGAATATCCATAGCGCTAAATAACCTGTATCATGAACACGCCCCACATACACACTCTCACGTACATACCATCACACAACACAGGCGAATTAGGTATTACTTAGTTAAATGTATTTAACAATTTTTATTGATTTTGTTCCTTTTGTAAACGTTTGAATATTTTCCATTGTATATTTTTTGTAATTGTTTTTAGTTTTTTATAATTTATGTTAGCCGTCAATCATATAAAAAGATAACAATACGGTTACTTTGTCGTAATATTTGTAAGTGATAATATTAATTTATTGAATAACTATTACTAAGACCTTTACGTCTTTCAGGTAGACAATCTCCTAGAAGATTCAGATGACTTGACTATCCCAAGCCAATTGTTGCATATGTTGGACAGACTCGGTTCCACGATACAATTAAATGGGTCCCACGTGGCAACTGCCGTGAGAAGCAATATTGCTTTGGTGATGGCTGATGCTACACCCAATAACCCGGTTAGAGGAATCCGAATAGCAGCCATGAGTGATGACGTGTTTGTGAATGATGCCTTTCAAGTCATAAGTGGTGAGTGTTGACTGTCATAAAACATTTATTTATTACAGAAATACATACATAATCCTTACAGACTATGCCAATACGATAATGTCGAGAAAAATAACATAAAATATATAATATTAAACACATAATATACACAATATCGCTACTCTGAATTCACTGTGCGAACATATAAATATGTCGATAGTGTTGGAGACAGCATTCAGTAAGCGCAACGTCTTTGATAACGGAGGTCTGTGCAACAGACTGGTTCTGGCCCTTGGTATCGCAAATAACCTAGGCTGTCGCACATATTCTATAGGTACTAAGAAACTCAGTTGTCCTCTAGGAACTGCTTCGTTTGAACGACTCTCAACCACGATTTCTTTTTATGTATGTTAATAACTCTATAGCACACAAAAGAAAGGTCTTCAATCAGTCTTCTGTCTTTACTTATGGAGCCGAAACCGTAACGCTCACACAAAGCACGAGGTAATGCCTGAGAGTCGCGCAGTGGGAGATGGAGCGTGCAATGCATCTCTCTTCGCCATTGATGACGACATTCGTGAAAAGACGTTAGCGACGTAGTAGACATAGGCTGTCGTATCATCTAAGTGGCAGTAGGCACACAGCACGCGTGGACAATAACTGTCGGTCCCGTAGGCTCCTTGAATAGAGATCGGCAGAACAAAAGACCACGTGGCTGCCCACCGACTAGGTGAACTGACGACATTGTCAGGGAGGTTGGCTCCCAGTGCAGGGCGTACTGGAGAAAAATAGAGGAGGCCTATGTCCAGAAATGGACCAAATGTTGGCGGCAAACATCCTATGTCTTGGATCCAAAAATCAACGATTTGTGTCAGGAACAGATGGCTATTACCCGATGAGATCTATTTGAGGTTACCCATAAAGACTGGACTATTATCATAATACTTTTAAATTCTTAAGCAAATATTTAGGTACAAATCGTAAAACTGCAAATAAAGAATCTTTTCAAGAAATTAATCAAAACATTACCATTATCTATTTCGGTTATTGTGCTGTAAAAATTCCAATCGAGTATTAAAAATGTTATTGTTTAATATGATTACAGATGCTCCAAACGAGACTTCCCTCCAAAGAGGCGATAGTGAGGCAGTAGTGGTTTTACCAGGCTCAGTGTCGGAGTCACAGCGTCGAGTCAGCTTCGTGGTGTTTAGAAATGACAAGGCCTTCCAGAACACGGACTTGCATGCTGTTAACAGTCGAGTGCTTAGTATCAAAGTGGAAAATGTCACTAAGTTTAGTGGAGGAGAGGTAAGTTTTTATGGAAATATTATCTTTGTCCTATAACTAATTTACTTAACTTTTGTATCTTAAAAATCAGTGGCGCTACAACCTTTTTAGGTCTGGGCCTCAGATTTCTGTATCTGTTTCGTGATGGTCTAATAACTTAAGTAGGTGATCAGCCTCCTGTGCCTGATGCACGCGCCGTCGTCTTTTGATTCTAAGATAAGCCGGTTTCCTCACGATGTTTTACTTCACCGTTCAATGTTAAATGCGCACATGGAAAGTCCATTGGTGCACCGCCAGGGATCGAACCCACGACCTCAGGGATGAGAGTCGCACGCTGAAGCCTAGGCCAACACTGCTCATTTCCTTTTGTCCAGTTGTTTTTAATGTTTTATTTTTAATCAGTCAGATTTCTTTTTATAAAATTTGCAAACAAGTTCATTACAGTATCTAATATTTATTTCAGGTTATTGACATTCATCTCAGTCCGATTTCGTCAAATATAAGCAGAAACCAAAGTCGAACTTGCGGTTACTGGAATTTCCTTGATGATGGATCCGGCTCCTGGTCTCAAGACGGTTGCACCTTCATACCTTCCACGGGAAGTGGAGTTTTGGACACCTGCCGGTGCACACATCTCACCCACTTTGCAGAAATTCTCATACCGAAAGAAGTCTTCACCGAACGTCACGAGAATATTCTCGAAATGATCACCGTTATTGGATGTTGCGTCTCTTTGTTCGGGTTGTCTTTAGTCGCAGTCACCGCCATCATGTTCCGATCCTGGAGACGGGACTTCAGCAACAAAATCTGGCTCCAACTCTGCATTGCAATTTTCCTCATGGCGCTGACATTCATTGTCGTAGTTTTTGCCCGTTTCAGTACTTACAACATTCCCTGTATGTTGATAGGGGTCGCTTTACATTACTCTGTACTAGCATCCTTCTGTTGGATGCTAGTAGCAGCCGTTCTGTCTTACCGACGCTTAGTTCTCGTCTTCACTAGGGACGCCTCTCACAAATTATTGCGAGCGTCCGTGTTCTCTTGGGGCTTGCCTTGTGCGATAGTCGGGATTCTTCTTTCAGTTGCCCCGCACTCTTACGCGGGGCGTTTCGAAGAGAAGACTCCGACCGGTGCCTTTTGCTATCCTTCCGGTGTGAGCCTGTGGGTGACAGTGTACGCACCGATCTGTGCAGTGATCTTTGTGAACTGGACGCTATTTATATTAATAGTCCGCTCTGTGTTCGCATCGAGAAGAATCCAACGGCACGGTGACACTAATGAAGCGCTGCGGTGTGCGTCCGTCAGTTGTTTATTAGTGTTTTTGTTCGGGTTACCTTGGATTTTCGGTCTCTTTGCATCGAATATCGTTTCTGCGTATTTGTTTACGTTGACTGCGTCGTATCAAGGTTTTATATTGTTTATTTTCTTCGTGGTGGGCAATAAAAAGACGCGTGATTTGTGGTTGAACAAGTTGAAGATAAAACAGACGCGTAAGGTTCCTGTGACCTCGTCTTCTTACTCCAATAGAAGTACGGGATGGAGGCCAAATACAAATACGACTATTGAAACCAAGGTCTCGAAGCCGAAATCGCTGTCCACTCCAGACGACTCGCGGTTCTCTTGACGAAAGTCGCGAATACCGCCCAAGAAGGGCTGGTACTTGGGCAGCTATGATTCCTTCCAAATATAACATTAGTTTTGCCAGCTTTAAGTGTGGTGAGACTGCTCGATTCTTCTAGTCTTTCTAACAGTGGCGGTAAAAGGTCTGGAAAGATGAATTTAATTCACAATCTCTATTTTATCGTGTTACCCATAATTGGTTTTGTAATGACTTATAAGTATTATTAGTCGTAATAATTGCTTTATCACGACGGATGATTTGTCTTGGAAAATTCCGTCCGCCGCTGTTTTCGTAATTAGTGTTCTTATTTATTGTCGAAGGATAAGTATAATTCTATAATTTGTAACAAATCAATTTACAATGATATCTATTAAATGTTGTAAGTATTAAGATGAAATGTTCCATTAGTGGTTAGGTGTAGATGGCGTTTTACCAATTCATATATATATATTTATATTACCTATGATACCTTAAACTTTTGTAAATAGTTTAGCTTAGAAATTACAAAACATGTAGAGGCTATCTGGTATTAATGTTAAACCAAATAATTTTTCACTTGTATGTGTAAAATATTTTTAAGATATAATTTATTGTAAATGCATTTTGAATACCACTTGCAATAAAATAATATGATATATTTATAACTCTTTTTATGAAACCTACTTAATAATCAATATAAGAACCCAGTGGCTCGTTAGGGTTGAACTGATTGCATCTATTTCTTTAATATTATCGTTTTGTCATAGACAAGTAGGTGATCAGACTTATGCGACACGTCTATTTTTGGACCACGTCTAAGACGAGTAGACGTCTTTTGTTTTGCTTTTTGTTATGTAATGAGAGGTAAACGGACAGGAGGCTCACCTATTGGCAGTAATACCGCCGCCCATGGACACACACATTACCAGAAGGCTCGCAAGTGCGTTGCTTTTTAAGAACTAGTACGCTCTATTTTTGAAGGTAAGTCCTTCTCGAGTCGAATCAGTTCTGAAATACTTCAGTGGGCTGGTTCCACATAGAACCACTATTATATTTATGTTTTTTTATATGAATCGTAAAATTGTCTCCATCCTTTACTTAATTATAATTTTAATATCTAATACTAACTATTTAATTGACCTGTTTATTACGTATTCAAGGAAACCTACAAGATCTATATTGTATCTCCTCACAAGAATAGCCCGTCGCTTAGCAACGCCCTATTTACAATAACGCTTCACTACCATATTGTTTATAGAGCTATGACATTGTCTTTGTAGCCTGATTAGTAGCCATTTCTGTTGTAAGAGTGTAGTGAAGAGCACGTAAAATGTACTGGGGAATCAGCCCTGCATTGGATTTGCAGCAGGAGTATATTAAACACGGCGACAGAAATGCATATGAACTTAATTTTCTCGTTATCGGAGGCTGCGATGCGAGGCACCTTATCAAAACACTGGCGCAAGCG
Source organism: Pieris macdunnoughi (assembly GCA_905332375.1). Taxonomy (NCBI): domain Eukaryota; kingdom Metazoa; phylum Arthropoda; class Insecta; order Lepidoptera; family Pieridae; genus Pieris; species Pieris macdunnoughi. The sequence continues at coordinate 891,552 of CAJOBZ010000014.1, read as the reverse complement.
TACCGGCACAAGAGAAGGTACATGAATCTGTTTGTTGTCGATGGTTGTCCTGAACTCATTGCACGTCAACTCCTTCTTCTATCCTTGGCGTTGGAACGAACGACACGATGCGGCTTACTGGAAAAAACGAGGCGCTTCCTGGAAGTTTATGGCAATCTCTTACTTCGACCAACAACCTCTCGGTATCTAAACGGAAAAGCTCGACAATTGGTTGAAATTATCACTAACCCAGAATACATGAGCTGTCTTATACCTACCGTGTCTATAGACCAGATGAAGTACCGAGAACGCGATTATATGGAGAACCTTTTTAACTTCTGGACCACAGGTAACACCAACCAATTTAACGCCTGTGAACTTTGGGAGCACCGCCTACGTCATAGCCTCGGCGTCAGATACGACAACAGAGCAGGAGTCTTCGATTGGGACTATCACATGCGTATGAAGGAGGTTGCCAGCCAAATTTGTTTCCAGGAATATAAGCATTTTAGAGAGCATGGTATTGCTTACACTTGGTTGGAGACGGAAGTTTGCAGACCGAACGTAAGTTTTGCTGCAGGCGTTTACAAATGCGGTGACAGATACTTGCATAGGGGATATCTTGGAGATATGGTGAGCTCACCGTACTTGGCGTATGGACTAGACTGTGAAGACAAAGACATGTTGAAATCGACTCATGGCGTCAACTACCAACGTGCCACAGATATTTCCGAACGTAATTTACTGAGGATGTTTTATGAGTTGGAGAACCGACAGGCGTTTGATGTTAATGCCTTTAACTTGGATAATCATCAGAACCTGGGAATGGTGAGGTTGAGTCAACTTGACGCGAAGATTTCTGAGAGTGGCCAAGAAGCTCCGTTGATTTTGCGAGAGGATCGCGACACGTATATTGAAGTGGATTTTGGTAAAGTTCATTTTCTGTCGCTCTCTGCATTGGAACATTACCCGCACAAGCCGCACTTTCAGGGACTCTTCCACGGTGTGTTTGTTGGCCACAACATGTTCTCCCGCTTGAAGCCTAGTGTATGGTCGATGGCCCGTGATGATGCCGTAGTTCTGATGGAGTCTCGCAAGTATATGGTTGGGTTGAAGCGAGAAGATGTGAAGTCATACGGCGAGCTGATTCAACAAGCGGCAACGACAGCGCAGTGCGATAGAATTACAACTTTTAATCCAGAAAAAGATGATTTTGCCAAATTTATTATAAGGAGAAAAAGCGAGAGCACTGATATATCACTATAATGTAATTTAAACCGATGTTTTATTTGTAGTTGTTTAATAAACTAAATCAAATCTATCTCATTATGCATTATTTTATCTCCAATGATTAGTAATATAATATATATATATAGGTTTTAAAAATGTAGTTCTTAACGGAATGTAGGATAGTTTAAATAATATTTTGATCTTCATGAACTAATAATCTGCGCTCTCATTTTCTCGAAAGTATTAAGATAAGGGTAAATAATGCAACTTCAAAAATTTGTATTCATCTATTTTCGGTAATTAATAATATTATGTTACATTCATTTATTAAATAATATAGCAAATATATTTACAAGGACGAAATAAAAAGGAAAATCATAACGTTTCAACGTTTTTCGTTTAAAATTCGTATTTTATAATACATAATATCACTTATCAATAAAATTCATGATCAGTTAGTAGTGGAGATTCCACGGATTCACTTAACCTTTTCATATTTTAACTTACGTTATCCGCTACATTAGACAAACCTAAAGTTCAACTTTATAGTTATTTTAGCATAAATGTTACAATTATTAACATATATTATAACATATAATAACTCCACAAACAGCTGTTTAAAAGACATATTGTTTCGTAATAAACTAGATTAAAGCTTTGTTCATCAAACTATAAAAACATATAACATTATAATAAGATTATTTACTATCTAGTAAACTTGAGCGAAATAAAAGCACAACCCAATTATTGCGCGGTGAATAATGTGTGTTTTAAGTGGGTATTTAATCTACACCTGAATTTTAATAAGAACATATTCCGATTTTAAAAAGACTTACATTTATTCTACATCATACGTTGTTCAGACAATAATTTACATACAACTTCAACCTCATTGTGTAGATAGAAATACTTGAGAATACAACATTATGTGCGTACATCCAAACATCCATAACCTACGCTTACGAAATAATGGAACAGACAATTATGTGAATCCGTAGAGGCCCGGTTCACTACCGTGAGCAATGGCGGTAAACGGCGTCCGCAAATTGACGTTTTAGGCCCGCGCGACACGCGAGTGCGGTCGGTCACACAGACTACACACGATAGAAGATAACGATATAGATAATATACAGAGGATTTTAATGGTAGACAGACATCTAACACGATATTTAATTTTAAGAATGTCTCTGCTAAACACCTGTACTTTCATAAAATAAAACAACTGAGGACGACTGCATATTAGCGAATTAAAATAACTGTAACTAAACAGTTGTTTTAAAATCTAAAAAAAAATAGAAAAATTTATAAATAAATTTACCAGCAAAATTGATCGTCAAAAGTAGTGCCTTATATTTGTGAAGTGTGCAAAATTACGACGTTACTCTTTATAATTTTAACTTATAATATTGTATTTCCCCGCTGTAATAAAACGATGAATACTTTAGCTAAATTCTTTTTTAATGAACTGAACTGTTAGCAACTGGTTCTCAGAGTGAATTTTCTATAGACATAGGTAATCGTATAACCAATATAAACTGTTGTTTTTTCCTACCTAAGGTAAGTGTTATCTACTTTTCTTATACACCAATTACTATTTAAATTATACAACAACGGTTTAAAATTACATACACACGACTGGAAATTGAGCGTCTTACCAAAATTTTTCATGCCTACAAATAATTACGTGATACTTATTAATTACCTCACTGTCTCTGGCAGTGTTTTGGACTTAATGCAGAATAAGAAGTAATATTGGTATCGTAATAAACTATACCCGTATTTACCGTCTTAGGTCTCGACCGCACGCACGGATGTTTCGAATGATTCGCGCACGCGACGCCGACTGGGCGAGACGTGTCGACAATACGCTTTACCAATATTAAATACGCGAAAGTGATAGATATTCATTTAAACATGCAGACTTAGAGATGTTATTTATTTGATGCAATTTAATTTTCACTCGATATCGAGTTTTATCTTAGTTTAAAGCGTAGAATATCTGATCACTCGTACACGAGAGCAAGTGCCACGCCCAGTCACAGAGTATTGCATTTATGACTACCCTGTACGAATTAATATTTTACTATTTAGACTTACACATTATAACCATTACCTATAAGATTAATTACTTAAAATCGAGACCCTCAGGCTCAACATCGTTTGTATATTTAACGAAATACGTCAGTACAGCTTTTTTAATCCACTGAAGAAGTGTATTGAGCTCGAAACGGGCATACTGCACTTCATCTTAGTTATAAAAAAGCCGCACAGACGACGATTCATCCACATTGAAGTTAAACGAATTGTTGATGTCTATTCATTGATTTTACTTTAATTAACTACTAGTTACAACGTGGCGAAGCCACCTAACCTAGCGTAAACGCGAATGAAACGATAACGCCCTAAATTGTCACAATAAATTAAAACAGAAAACCTATAACATATAGGGACCATCCCTGACGAAGCACCGAGACTCATCTGACATATTAAACTACAATCGAACTATAACTTCCATCGGTAATATTTGATTTTAAATAGGTACCTAAAACTAATCTATTTCGCGTTTCTATTAAGAAACGCTTCGAGTCATGACGTTTCGTCAGTATGTGTACAACATCTTCCACAAGTTTGGGTAAATTCGTGTTAAATTTAATAGATACAATTATAATAATATACATATACAGGTACAATATACGTTCTGATAAAATCCGAAATAACTTTTATTCACATTAACGTAACCTATTTAGAACATGTGTACGCAATAGACTAGATACAAAAACTTTATAGTGCATGGTGTTGCGAGATCTCTGAATTTCAAACTAATTGCTAGAGTGACGTTAACGCCTTTGAGAATCCGAAACGAAAGAGACAATCGAAATATCCAGTGTCAATAAGTTAAACCTCGCGAAGTGGGCTGTTTGTCGGAGAGGTGATGCGGTATGATAGCGACTGACTGACTCTCCGGGGACGGCTGCCCGCCTTCGTGCTGCGACGAACCAAACAACTCACAGATCTACACGTCGCCGAGCTCGCGCTTCAACCTTATCAATCCAACTAACAAGTGACACGTTAAAGCTTCGCTTGTGTACATTTATGTAATTTGTTAAACGCCTATCTAAGTAGCGGATAGTTGAGCTCGTCTTCACAAGTGCCGAGCTCGACGCGACAAGGACCTCGGCACCGCACTTACAGCTACATCCATCGAACAATTAGTCACTTACTCTAGACATACACTCGGCCGCGGTGGCGTCGCGCGCGGCGCGTTAGACATAAAGCGTATCGATTTAAAACGAACATAACATCGCTCCACGAACGACGCCGCCGCAGGGCACGCTCGGGGCGTAACGCTAAACTAAATATTTCAGTCATATCGTAACGTGCACTTTATGATATATGTACATTTGACAATCTAACGATTAATACGTATTCACATGCGCATTCACTATGTGCGTCCTAAGCTAGCGGTGTCGATATTGCAGGGTCAGTGGGTGTACTCCGGGAATGCGGCGGGGCGGTCGCTGGCTGAGCTGCCGACTGGCGATGGGAAGTAATCCCGCGCGGCCACCGTCTCTTCACTCGCCCACCGGGCTAACTGTTGTTGAGCTTGAATAAATTCATCACTAGAAAATGATAGAGAACAGGAACGGAGAGCGCGCTCTGAGGCGCCAGACGGGCTCCACAGTCTACTCTAGCCAATTTCACCGCGTGTAAATGAGACAATATGATATATTGACGGTGCTTATATGATTTGGTAAGTTGCGGTCGAAGGCATAACATGAAACTGATTAGGTTTTTAAGTATAACTTTTTCGGATCTTAAGCATTAACAGATGAAAAAAAAACAAAGGAATTAAAGCAGAATATAAAACTTTCATCTGAGAAGAGATGGAATAGTAAAAAAATTAATAAATATTTTAAAAATGAAAAGTAGGAAGAGCAAATAAAAACAAAATTAATAAAACGCAACTTTGAATTTATAATAAGACTTCGGAGCCCGTTTTAAGCTATAACATTTTAATGTAGAGTATTATTAATTACATTCAAAATGATAAGTGAAACATGATTAATATGGGTATAATGTTTTGCAACGGTAAAATTAATTAACAAGATGAGTATTACTGTTTAAATGTAAGTGGTATTAAGCAATCGTTTGCCCGAATAATGCAGATTATTGCTACCAGTATTTGATGGGGAGCATGAGAAAGCGTACCTTTCGCTATCGGGTGCGTCCCTGAGTCGTTCAGCGTCGGCAGTCTCGTAGAGAGCGTCGTCGTCGGGTGGGACGCGATGCGCCGAGTGCGAATGTGGCGCGTGCGCGTGCGCAAGCATACCCGGAGCGGGTGCAGCAAATATGGCTGAATGGTGCCGCCCGCTGCCCCGGAAGCCTCTGTAGCTAAAGCGCGTCTCTTCCTCGCCCGGTGGAGGACGACCGCGACACCGACTGTCGGCCGACCGCCTTCAATTCAAAGTAGCTCAGTTAACGAATGATCGGCATTTGTTGGAATAAGCGAAATATATAAGATACTAGCAGACCGGCCAAGCGTTACTGTGATAAGGTTTTTGTCATATTACATAGTAGTAAACTATTCAAGGGAAACGGTAGGAGAATTATGTGAAAGGTAGATAGCTTATGTGAAACGTTGGTACTTTTAACACAGCGCCATCTGTTAACGGTATCAAATAATAAACAAATATTTGCAATAAAATAATATTGCGGGTATTAATTGAGATGTAAGCTATCCTATCCTATCTTTTATGTTGGATCAAACTACACACGGTGTGCAAATTTGATTGATATCGGTTCGGTACATATACATAGCGGACAAACAACGTGACACGTAATTTATATATTTAAAACTTGAAAGTTTTTGCGGTTTTAAATTGTAATCCCAAACGAACTACATCTATTTTATTACCAATAATATATTCTAATTAAAAACATTGCCATAGCGACCAAACTGGTTTAATTTTTAAGTTTGAATTATTTTTATTACTATATAGGTTAACAATATTGTGTATACTGTATAAAAATATACAGTATACACAATATTGTTGCTATGTTTATTACCGTATTTATTTATATACAAGCTCTGAGTTCAAGTCACATTCGTTTGACGACTTCCGAAGCTCGCTGCTATAAGCTTAATATGAAAACTGAAAGCTTTATAGCTGATTTAATGAGAAATGAATACGATTTAAAGCCTATGAACTCATGCATTTTGAAATATGTTCTAGTACAAAAGAAAATAAAACAAGAAATTCCAACTGTCTTACAGATTGATTAAAAATAATACAAAGTTTACTCACGGTGCCACATCTTCAATCCTATAATGTCTATCGGCTTCAGTCTCTGACATCCTGATATCTTCGGAACCAGAGGGGCTCATGTGCCGACTGGAGTGCTGTTCCAATTGCCGGATGAGGTCTTCCAAGTTTCTGATGCGATAAGGTACGCAAGGTGGCTGGTCGTCTTCCTCCTCCTCTCCCCTTTGCCTTCTAAACTCTGTCTCATGAATCTTTTCAGCACTGGGCGCCCTCTCCCTTTTGTATACGAAGTCCTGTAAAGCATGAAGGTCTCCCGATCCAGAGGCACCTGAGGCACGATGAGCTGCTGCTGTTTTTAATGCTTCAATTATATTCTCGTGGTAGCCGTTTAAATCCTGAAAAATCAGTTAAACTCAGTGTAAAACTTGTTAAGTAAGTTAAATCATATATTTGAAGAAAAAGCAATGACCTGATGTAAGTATTTTTTAAGTTTAAGTGAAGTTAATATATGATAATACTGAAAATAGTTAACTGGAAATTATTACATTAATTTAAAAACAATACATTTTTGGAGAATTTATATCCAGGCCTTTTCAGACAAAAAATATTTATCATTACCCAAGTTTAGTTTAATTTCTTTGTTTATAATAAATTTATGAATTTATAAATGTTCTTTTTGATATTTTTTCTTCTGCCTCTTAATTTGCTACTACATATATATATTAATTGTGACTCAATTAACCCTTGGATTAGCTTTTACATTTTGTTTATTTGTTTGTTTTTTTTAGATGTCACTTTATTTTAGTTATGTTATTTTGAGTTTTTTAATTATTTAAGTACTTCTTGTACTTTACCCTCTGTAGGTGTTTCTGTTTTAATTGTTCCATATTAGAGTTGCCTGGAAGAAATTACTTGTTAACGATAAGGCCACCCGTTGCCTATTAACTTATATAACCTGATTTTTTATACGTATGTTTTTGTATAAGGTCACGATGTGTAAATAAATAAATTTCATTTAATACAGATAAAGAGAACGATAATTAAAAATACAAACTTTAGGTGTTTAATAAAGCATACCTTAAACTTGTATTCCATATCAGCAACAGCTCCAGCAGGTTCCTGGCCATCTGACTGGGAACCTGCCTCCAGATGTTCAGATTGTGAGTCGTCTCCCCATTTATCTTTACCATCTATAGCTCCATAGCCGTGCTTCTTAAGAATACCTTTCTCTGGCAGCTTTGACATATTACCAGGTGTCACGTCAATAAATGCTATGTCTTCTTCACCTGAAAGATACAACGCATATTTTAAAACGGAGTAAAACCGTTCGTTTATTTAATTAAAGGTAATAAAATATTACAGAAAATTACAGTTTTTAACATCCTGATTAAATGCGGTAATAAGTTATAAATAATGATTTTTATATGCACTTGGCAAAATTCTTAAAAAGATTTTAGTTACCCGAATGTGTTGGGTCATCTTCACTACCAGAATGGACGCGCTTCATTTTATTGTGGTCTCTGAAGGTAAAAATATATTTATTACTATGGCGGCTTAAAGTTATAAAAAATACAACAGCAAAAATGGATTTTGCGCATGCGTATGGAACTAGTGTTTTGACTATGTGAGGAAAAAGTGTTGGCTATTGCTATTTTCTAAAGTTACTCATTATTCGCTAATACTAAAGGGAAAGAAACCTCATAATGTATAAATATTTCCTCTGTAAGACAACATAATTAAGATAACAGATTAATAGACTGGTTCAATGGCAACTCACGGATATCGGCCAGCGCCACCAGCCCCAGACATGTGATTGCCCTGTCTGAAGATAACGCGCTGCGAGTCGCCACGGCTGAGAAATTTGGAAAAATTGTTCAGGTGACGGAGAAATTTTAGCGTTGTTTATTTTTCGAACCAATGTATGAAATTGCACTCATAAGAATAATATTTTGCGTAGTTACCAAATTGCTGAATTACTGCTTACCAATCGCACTTTTCTAGTGTTTTCATACTACGAACTATGTACTTCTAAAAAACTTGCTCAATAAAAATTTCAGTGCAAGTTACTGCCAATCAGATATAGCACAAATCTATAAAGTGAAAATAAGACCAAAAAGCGTGTCACTGAACGCGTACTGTGAGTTCGGTTGGTCAGACTACGTCACGCTCGTGGACACCAGAAGCTGAGTTGCTGTACCAAGCCATCGGTAAGGCGAGTGTAATAAAAGCGAAAATTGTCTAAATAAAGGTAAGAGCGGTGAGAAACATCCGCCAAGCATCGACATACCTTAGGAGGTTTCTGTTTGATCACCAGATCCGATTAGAAGAGGAAACAGAGTTTTAGTAAGGGGATATATTATAGGGTATGGTAATAATGGTATGTGTTTTAGAGTATGATAATAACAATAAATACATTTAGAAAATCCAAATCCTTCTAAATCACATACATCTTGAGTAATAGTTTGATAATTTATAAAACTATTTCGATTGATCTATAGGTTGATAGTGAAAGTATTGTAGTCGGGAGAAGTGTGACAGTAATAAGTGAGAGCCTATAGATAAGTTGTAGTACACACCTGAACGTGTTGTTGAAAGAATGTAACTTCCCGGTCTCCATGGAGATATCCTCTTGTGAGTTGTTGGATGTGGTGGATCCGCCCGCGAAGCTCTTAGCGATGGGTTTCTTGACATACGGAGGGTCGTATTTCGGCAGCGTGCTCTTTTTCCTGGTGCAGGCGTGGCGTGGGAACGCACACTCAGATCAATCGATTACGTTTACAACATCGAGTCGTCTAATCGTGACGGAATCGAGAACACCTCAAGTATATTAAGGGATCAATTTTGAAAACGATGTTTTCGTTTCCGATTGGCTATGTATGTGTGAACGAAAGTTAGCAATGGCAACCGCACTTTAAAAAGCACCAAATTATGAATTAAATAATACCGTCACAAAAAAGTTTTACGATATATCTGATATTGGTAGCTTTCATTCAACACCAGATATTTTTTATATTCAGCAATAATAAGCACTTTACTTTTATTCGGCAGTTTATAAATACAGACTGTTAAAAAACTGGCGCTTTTGGATATTATAATTCGATTTTAGATCAATAATTTTAGAATAATTTTATCTTTTCGTTTCATTCCTCATGGGAATTAATGTTATGTGAAACATAATCAATAGATCGATCTTAAACTTAAGTGATTAGATTCGCTTCATTAAAACTCATTACAAATAATAATACTAATTGGTATGAAATCTCGTATAATGAAATTTTGATCAGTGAGGTCATTGGAGTTTGTGCTGTACAAGTTCTAAGGAAACGATCTCTTTCTTAAATACAACATTAGGCGTTTCTAACTAAATAGACAGCTGCTTGAAAGAAGAATTCGTGCATCGCACATTCGCTGTTCGTGCAAAAGATTTTAGACTTTAGTGGCAGTGAATGATTGGTGAAATCAGAGTAGCTATCTAAATCTTCCTGTACTTAGGATCATGACACTACATGAATGGAAAATAACAAATCAAATAAAATTACGTAGAGCCGATAGTTCTAATGGAGATGTAGGAAGATGTAGATGCAGGGTCGCCGGGTCGCTGTCTGCGGCGCCCGGCGACTCGCTCCGACCAAGAAAGGAAACGAAAACGAGTCACAAGTTCACATAAGCCAATGCATACATCCAAGAGCCCAGAATCTTAAGGGTTTGAGTCGAGGTGTCACTCGAATACAACGAGGAAAGCCCGGTCGGCATGCAGCAGGCGGCCGCCGCACAGAACGCCAGATCAAACGCAGTCGGGCCGCGCCACCCGCAACTAGTTCTACGACCACAAATAAACGACAAACAACGTCCAAGTAAAAGAAATAAAATCAATCGTCGACATCGATAAACGAAACATCAACGCTAACGTCTAAGTAAACATACAAGTATACGAAGGTGACGGTAAATTTCTCCATAAAGACTACCTTTGGTCTGTTTTCTGCTCACTAACCTTAGGCACAGGGAGAAGTTTTTGTGTACTACGACTGACCTGTAGCAGAGAGCGCTCAGGGCAAATACTATGAATACCCCCCCTACCACAGACATGAGGACCGCCACGAGGAATACCGTGTTTGAGCCGTGGTAGTTCTCTGCGCCCAAAGAGAAGGGTTAGTCACGCGCGGATCGGCGGCGTCGTGATCGCCTCGCCTCGTCTTGCGCTAACGCTACCCCACGCCACTTGGCATTAAACGATGACCACAGAAGCAAAGCAACGTCGTAGTGGCGTGAGCGCAGACGGCGGACGGCGCGGTCGCGACGGACGAGGCCGAGGTAGCCGCGGGACCGCTCACATTTACGACACGACAGACAGGCACGAGCGACGACATTGCCACAACACTCAGTTACCGGCCGTTACCTGAAGCAGTACGCCATCCAGGCGAAACCCACGAACACGGAGAGCACGACAGCGAGTAACATTACCACCATCATCATAGTGCTCATCTTATTACTGCCGTGTTCACCTGCAAAGAGGGGTCCCGCGCGTTAGTACGTCGGCCACGCTGCCGCCGCGACGCGCCGCGCTACAAGACTCGTATACGCGTGCCTTTATATATATATGCAAACGTGTGTACGTCTGAAACTAATCTAGATTATTTAACATAGCATACACTCTATGTCATATCGACATATTGCTAACGCGTTCAAGTAGAATTTCGTTCAAATAAATTGCCTATTATGGTTTTTATTTAGTGTTAAAAGTTCACGTACACGAAAGCTTGCAGCACAATTTTATTGAGCGTTGCTCAAAATTAGCCAATTTTTGTCATAAAATAATAGAAAGTATAATAAGGTTTATTGACAGAGATAAGAAGGCACCTGAAAACATACAAAGCAAAACATATTAGTAGCCGTAAAATAAATTTGAATAGATAAAAAATAAGTTGACATGGGAAGTGTTGCTGGGTATTGAAGAAATTAACTGTAATAGAGACATAAATAAAACAATTGTCTATAATAAATACTTAAGAATATGTTATGTTAGACGTAGATTTGTGTACTGAATATAAAAATCTTCATTAAACTATATTTTTTCAATGAATTTCTTGATTAATTCAATATATGTAACAATAAATAGAACTCAATGATCAGTGTATATTGTATAAATTAAATATCTATTGTGTTTTTGAAACTGAACAAATCTTGTAACAATTTCTTTTTTAAAGAAAATTCTCTATTACTGGGGTCGACTCACCATACGGCGTTTCCTTCTTTGTCATATTGTAGGCGGCCTTGGTAGAGTTTTCTGGTACCCAGGCTGTGGGAAGGGGTGGCAACGCGTCGGGCTGAGAGCAATCTGGTCCTGTCCACCCGCGGTTGCACACACACTTGTTCATGTTGGAACATAGCTGGAAATCGATATATAATGTTAAGACATAGACATAACATTTATTACTTACAAAAACACACACACATAAACACACAAAATAACAATAATCAAAGAAAAAGCAAAAAATATAATGAGAGATATAAAAAAAAATCCCTTTTCCCATTCGGTTCGTTTCAAGTGTGTAATGCATGTGTGCTGTGGCTGTAATTAGCCCTGGCTCAGCATGAGCTCTGAGGAGCAGAATGTTCCAGAGCGCTGGTCATTGAGACCACAGCAGCTAGTTTGCGCCTCAGTCGCAAAAATAGAAAGAAAATGAATGGGAGGAATAAATGTTAAGGGATTATGGGACTTTTTCACTAACCAATGAGATGCTTTCCTGATTTCAGTTTTTAAGCTGTGCCCGATACAATTTTATTAAATAACCTTACCCCGGCTATAATAACAATATATTGTTAATAGAAAATAAACAGATAAATAGTGTAAGAGTCATATAAGAGTGTTTCCTCCAACTTCGATTTTGTTCTCTTTGGAGTAGAGACTCTTGGGCCGTGGGGTTCAAGTGCACAGGCGCTTATTAAAGATTTAGGTTGGCGCCTGGTAGGTCCGGTGACCCCAGAGCTGGTGCTTTCCCCGCTCAACTAATACGCTGAATAGGGACCAAACTTTTCAAATTTGTTTTAATTTTCTATTGATTATTTTTTAATTATTATTGGTATTACTATATACATAGGTTAAGAACTGTAATGTTTTGGTTCTAATAAACGATATATATCCATAATAGTGAAATACAATTTTGTAAAATTAGTAATAGTTCGTATTCCATAATTCTAAATAAAAAATAATTAATATTTTTTTAAATCAGTTCTGTATGTGTCTTATTCTCAAAGACTTATACATTTATTTTCTAATATTATAAATCTCTATATATAAAAATGAAACCCGTTTTCCGTTGTCACGACATAACATGAAAACGGCTTGACCGATTTGTCTGATTCTTTTTTTATAATATTCCTTCAAGTACGAGGATGGTTCTTACGGAGAGAAAAATTAAAAAAATTGAGTGAAAAAGTCTAAAAACAACACTTTTCTATATTCCCATACAAAATATTCGTAATAATACTTAAAAGTCAATTTGAACTTTAATACCATATCATAAAGTTCAAATGTTAGTGGAGGGGTTCCGGGAAGGTAAATTTTAATTTTTTGACATAATGTATTTGTTGTCTTATCAACTTTCTTTTTTTTATCTTACTAGCTAGACCGGTGTCCCGAATAGCAGATGTATTTAAGAGTAAGAAAAGTATTTAAAAAAAATAAAGAATCGACTGTTAGGCGGTACGATGTTCGCCAGGCCAGCTAGTATATTATAAATTGTTTACAAAACGCTGGAAAAAAGAATTATAAAATGTTTCCTTTATGTTAAACCACTAAGCAAAAATAAGCTTACTTAAGCATCGAATGAAGTTTAAAAGTTAACAATTCAAGCGAGCTTTAAAACGAAATATATTTCTCGTATCTCCGTGGAAGGAACGTACAATCGCTGTTCGAGAAACATGTTATTTTGCGAGATTTAAAAAAGTTTTGTAGCAACTTAAATTGTTCAGTGCCTCGCACCTTAAGGAAATTATTATCCTCAGGTGAACAGGTGTCAGAAAAGTTATAATAACGTCTGCTTGGGTACGCCTCAATGGTATTTAATGTTTTGACTCATGGATTCTGCAGCAAACTTCTGAATACGAAATTCGTAGGCGAGCGAAATCTATTTAAATGTCGAACTGATTTAAATACGTTTCCGATTTTATATTCCTAGACAGACGAATGTTATGCAAAGCTTAATTTTATTTTTAAACTATAATGGGTTTTATATACAACTAGCTGACCGGGCAAACGTCGTTTTGCCATGTATATCATTTATAATTAAAAAATAGGGGTTGATCGTAGAGGGGTGAAAATTAGGGGTTGCATGTATTATTTAATGCTGTATCATAAAAAATAAAAAATTAATCTAAAAATTTAAAAAAAATTAGGGGTGGACTACCCTTAACATTTAGGGGGATGAAAAATAGATGTTGTCCAATTCTCAGTTATACCCAATATGTACACAAAAATTAATGAGAATCGGTCGAGCCATTTCGGAGGAGTTTAACCACAAACACCGCGACACGAGAATTTTATATATTACATTTGTATGGTTTACAAAAACAATGTCTTGAAAAGAAATACACACGGTTTATTTTAAAATATCGTTTACTAATATTTCTTCATATAAAACTGTAGCAGTACATCCCAAATTTTATTATTGTTAAGTTATATGTAGTTATAGTTAGAACAGCGTTTTCCAAGCCTTTTTGTGCCACACTAAAAATTGTTATGCCCACTACTATGTTAAATACATATTTTTAATACTGAAACTTGAAATTATTATGAAACTTGAAATTATTAACAAAAACACAGCAAGTAAATTTTCAAAACATGTAATGAAGAATTAAAATTCCAAATAATTTCAATACATTTTCGAATAGCCCTCTTAATGATCAAATTGCACCCCTGTGGGGCGTGGGCCCCACGTTGGGAAACAGTGGCTTAGAGGCTTCAGGGTGCGTCTTTCATCCCTGAGATCGTAGGTTCGATCCCTATCTGTGTACTCATTGACTTTCTGTCTATAGGCGCATTTAATTGCCGCTCCTAGAGTGGAGGAATACTGGAGTGTGTCAGGCACAGAAGGTATGACTGCCTAAATCCAAAAAAACAAAATGTATCACGAAACAGAAGAGAAACCTGAGGCCCACATCTAAAAGGTTGTTGGTCTTATATATGGTTATATTCTTGCGTGAAGTTTTTTGCCGGTCCATTTTGTAGGACATATCTTTATATATATATATATATATATCATTCTACTGTACGTGTGTATGTCACTGAACTCCTCTTAAACGGCTGGACCGAATTTAAATGATTTTTTGTATGCGTTTGGGTGGCGCCCTGGATGGTTTAGATTCACAAATGGGATGGCGCTGCAGTTGGTACTACATACTTTGTTTCCTAATCGCTTGAAATATCATGCAGGACAATGTCTGTCGGGTCCGCTAGTATTTTATATTTATTTAACTATATATTTTATGTTTTACTCTATTCTCTTAATGAATAGGGATATAGGTTAATTAAGAGAATAAAATATATTCTATAACTGCATCACTTGTAAAGATTACATTGCAACGACCGACTCACCAGGGAATAAGGGGATCCAATCAGCTCTCGTTTGAAACGTGTTTCGCTTATTCATTCAACAAACTGAACCCGAGGCAGACCTAAACAATGGCGACAGTTGACGTCACAGTAAAGTTAGTGACAGGATTATCTAAGTTTGAAATAGGAGTATTCACAACGCGTTAAGGAGTTCAACAGAGCATATTGTTGAAACTGCATTCAAAGCTGGTATGGACTTCGTTGGAATTAGATATTAATATAACTGGAGTCAATATTTGAAAATCGTTATATGAGAGCTCGTTGGCGCTTTTAGGTAACTTCTTCAATTAAAATTTGTCTGAGTCTGAGTATGAATTCTAAATAGACCCACAGTGATTATGCGGTTTATTGGGGAAGTTAAAACAAATAGTAAAAATAGGTGAATATGAAAGCAATTCCTGTATCCTGAATTTTGGCGTTCCCCAGGGATCAATATTAGGCCCCCTCATGTTCCTCATTTATATTAACAGTATCAGTGATTTGGGTCTCAAAGGTGACATCTCCCTTTATGCAGACGACACAAGTCTCTTTTACTTTGGAAACTCGATCGAAGCTCTAATAGCCGACGCTCAAACTGATCTTAATCTGTTAAATGAGTGGTTTCAGTCAAATCTTGTAACTATTAAAAAAAGTTAAAATAATAATTTAAGCAAGCAAAGGAAAAACTGTTTCAAATTAACAAACAAGTATAGTTAATAATTGTAATTTTGAGGAATCGTATAAGTAAACAAATAATATTACATATTTAATATACACTAGAGCATTGTTTCCCACCCTTTTTGGTGCCATTCCTTAGTCTTACAAAAATCATATGTAACATAAAAAAATATATATTAAAAATAGAATTGTTCACTTAAGATACTTAAATGATAGGTTGTTGGAAGACATCACTAGGAAATTATTAACGAAACGCAGTAGGTAAAGTTTCTAAAAATATAATGAAAAACTGAATTTCAAATTCACAATTTTAATGAATTAACCCGCTTAAAAAGTTTAATACATATAAAGACGCGTGTGAACATTTTAAAATTAATACTTTAGACTCGACGAAAACAATATGATTTATTGCTACTACATGACATCATCTCAAATAAAATTAATTGCAGCTCCCTTCTAGAAAAATTGCCCTTCCTTGTTCCTGCCTACCAGACTCGTAATCGTGCTTTGTTTCATGTTCCTCACATTAACACTAACTATGCAAAAAACTCAGTTTTATATCGCGCAGCCCGGACATACAACGACCAATATTTAAGCCTTGACCTGTTTAAGCTGTCGCGGAATATGATTAAAAGGAGTATTAAGAATATCCATAGCGCAAAATCACCTGCATCTTAAGCATACCCCACATACACACCTTCACGTACTTACACTCACTCTTACACCATCACACAACACAGCCAAATTAGGTATTATTTAGTTGAATGTATTAAATAATTTTTTTTTTGTTGTTTGTTTGATCCTGCAAAAAATTTTTAACCTTTTTGTAGTAAAATGTATTATGTATTCCATCTCTGGCTATATTTTCAGTGTATCTGTTTGTTATTATATATAATTTATGTTAGCTGTAGGATTACGAAATAAATAAATAAACAATCAAATTCCCCCTGGGTGGCATGGGCCTCACGTTGGGAAACACTAAACTAGTTGGTTGGTTGTGTCAACTGCAAAATTGCAATAAAAAATATTCATAAAGACATGTTATATTGAACTATCATCATCAGAGATAATTAATATATTAATTGTGCATAACACATTCAAGAGATATATATTATGAACGTGATTAATACATTAAAATATATTTTCGTTTTAATTACTTAAATTTTAATTGTGTTATTATCGAACTAAATTTGGCTCAAACGAATTTTGTCCGAATTAGGCATCTTCACTTTAACTTAACACCTAACTTAAATACCATTCATCTTTCTCTATCTACTTCTTGTAGATCATGTCTGATATCCTGTCCAGGCCCGGGGGAATATGACCCCATGTCCTACTTTCACCCGCCCTTGAATCCACATTGAGATGAGTTTACAGTTTTGATTATAGAAATAATTGTTGTCTATTGCGGGTAAAGGTCTGCAAATGATTAAGTTCATAAACAAAAAGCTCGCGGCGCATGTTCATATTAACGTTTCTGTGCCGAGTGCACTAAACATGCTCGCTGCAATTACCATTCTGTTTCGTCCGGATATGTCACTGCTGGATGAGCCGGATAACTTTAATCCGGTCCCAACTCCGCAGTTTGTTAACAACTTTCTTGGAATGTAAACGCGAGGAATGTAAGAGTGCACGTTGATTGTGAGAAGTATTCTATGAAAAGTTGTTCAACAAATAATGACTTCAATTTCATTGTGCTGTCTACAACTTTTGCTTTGAGCTTTTTTCATTTGAATTAGAAATTTGAATCACCATAAAGGAGTTTTTTTGAAAGGGAAAAGTTTCTCGACAAACACAGTTTTTACCGAGTACGTATATTGAAATAGAGTTTGCTGGATTTTGACATTTGTAGATATAGGCAATTTGGTGATCAGCCTTTACCATATGAACAAGTATTGATTACGCACTGTAAATGTACCCCTAATCATCGTCGATAACATGCTATTACTATTCATATTCTAGTCAAACTCTACTCATTCACATAGTAACACAGAACATAAAAAAATACATAATATCCGCCCAGCTAGCCCAGATTGTTTAACTTGTATCGACTTATACATAGTTAAAAAAATAAGTGGCGCTACAACCTTTTTAGGTTTGGCCCTCAGATTTCTGTATCTGTTTCATGAGTCCAATCTAATAGGCAAGTGACCAGCCTTTTGTGACACACGTCGTCGACCTTTTGGGTCTAACGCAAGCCGGTTCCCTCACGATGTTTTCCTTCAGCGTTCAAGCGAATGTGAAATGCGCGCATAGAAAGAAAGTCCATTGGTGCACAGCCGGGAATCGAACGACGAGAATCGCACTATGAAGCCACTAGGCCAACACAGATATATATATATATATATATATAATATATATGTATGCTTTTACATAGTTACATTGATTTAATTTATAGCCAATACGGTATGATAAAACATTATAAACGGAGGATTATCTGAATTAATACAATATCTTAATGTCAGCATCTAGTAACAATATGGCGGTGTGGACGCATAACTACGTTGACCGAGGCGCACAGCAATTTGATTTGCCGCCCTCTGCATAGCGTTGGGGATTCTATTATCTCTAAACTGATAACATTGATGTATGTCGGGGATTTACGAGCACGCCAGCCGCAAACTGTGATTTGAAGAATCCCGTTGACGCGACAATGGCACCAGGTGTATTACTTTATTGGGCGGGAAACCAATAAACATTCATATTGAATTCTGATATATAGCATGCGTTATAGACGAGGAATTGTATGAGGCAGATAGGTTCTTCATTTGAAATGTTTTTCGACTATGCTTTCTTAAAACCAATGACAACTTTTTTATAAAATAGGTTTGTCTTTTTATTGATTCTTTTTAAACTCGCTGCTCAAGCTTTGGATAGATATTTGCAACAGCTGATAAGATCAATTTATAATCAAGAATTTCGTAAAGCTAACAGCTTTGTCTCTTGGTAACCTGGTACTCGGTTGGTAGCCGCGCTGGTCTGAGACGGTTCCGCATTCACACTGCATGAGGTTATTACATATATATAGTATATAGTTTAACATTAATGATGATGATGTCTCACCATAGGTAACCAAATGCTTGCCTTTTTATATATTTTATTACCTATATTTTTTATAGAACAAACGGGCAGATTCCCCTGATGTTGAGTGAGCCCATAGACACTAGCAATACCAGAGGTCATCTCCGGATCTCCGCAGCTCAGTTTCATCATCGGACGTCAACATCATACGAAATTCCACCCTTACTGAAGTCCGTTTTTCAAATGCAGTTTTTAGCCACTTTTGCACGCACCACTGATATGTGGAATCAGCTGCCCACTGAAGTATTTACGAACCAATACGACTAAGGGTCCTTCAAGAAAACAATGTACCAAGTCTTAAAAGGCCGGCAACGCAATCGCGAGCCCTCTGGCATCGAGAGTGTCCATGGGCGGTGATATCACTGAACATCAGGTGAGTCCCTGCCCGTTCTATATTAAGGCCAGTTAACGAAAACGTCTTTAGAATCTTTTGTTATCCATATGAAATTAACGATAGCCAAAATTGGGTATTGGGAGGTAGTTTCCACTTAGCGTTGGACAATTGAGATGAGTTATCGTACGCCAACACCTAAACAATAGTGTATTGAACGTAACCCGGGGGAAAGTTTAGCGAACCGTTTTCCTAATTCAGTACGAGGTGCTAATTACCCAGATACGGACGGTGAACAATTAAACGTTAAATTATTGTTTATGTTGAAATTGTATGAATATCTGTTAAATTTTTATCTGGTGCTTGATTTTGAGGGTTTTTAATATGTGGAAAAACTCAATGTGTACCATAATGTTCTTCGTGGTGAATGTATATATGAAAATGTGCCCCTCATAAAAATTAATATTTTTTTCAATGATTGCATCCAAGAATATAGAAAAAATAAATGTCTTAAAAAGACAAAAAAATAATAATAATTTAAATTTATTATTTTATTTATTCAGAAACTTGGGATGATGGCATAAAAGGGCTAGCGAGTCAGAGTTGGAAAATTGTCGCGAGTAATAGAGATCAGTGGAAGAATTTGGAGGAGGCCTTGACTCCGTGGGAGGTAGTAATTAACTTAGTGTAGTTGTGTCATGTTATATAGTGGATGTGTGTGTTGTAGCTATTTTTATTTCAATAATTTTATTTCATTCAATTGACACCAAAGACAAAGTATAAAACGAGGTCATGCCAAGCCGTACAAAAATAAAAGACGTTGTAACATATACAAAAAGGCTAAAATGGAAATGGGCCGGTCACATTGGCCGCATTTGTGAGGGCAGATGGGTCAAAAAGACCCTTACTTGGAAGGGCCCAGTGGGAAAAAGAAAGAGAGGATGCCCACCAAAAACTTGGGAAGATGAATAAAAGGGATAGCGGGAAAAAACTGGAAAATTGTCGCAACAAATAGGGACAAATGGAAGAATCTGGAGGAGGCCTTCACTCCGTCGGAGGTCGAGTACTAGTGTAAAACATAAAAGACATGGACTTACTGTAGTTAAGGGTAAGGTACACTATGTACCTTACTTACTCGAATAAAGGCTGTTTTTATTTTTTATTTATTTAGAGCATACAGTAAACGAGCCTACGTGACGCCCAAAAAAGGCAGTCGTCTCAGTCCATGGATACTAATTTTAGTGAGTGCGTTGCCGGCCTTTAGAAATACTAAATCTAAATTACGACATGCTAAAATATCTCTCATAACAATGAGTTGAACAATTGCAGTTAGACTTTAAATTGGAGCAGTCACCGAGTATACCATTGGACAAGTTATAATTAACGATGTCCGAACCGGATTCGGGTTGTCGATTTAATGTTATTAAATTATAAGTTCACCTCTGGATTTAAATAATTCCGTTTAACAGGTACAACTTGTTAAAACTTTAAATAGTCAAGTGCTGTCAAGCTGGGAGTGTCGAGTAGCTTATTTGTTAACGTGGGAATCTTCCAAGGAAAATAAGCACTCCATGCTTTTTCAACCATCGTCCCAAGAATTTAAGGACTATATATTATAAATAATGCACAAAAATCAATTGGATTTGTTATATAGATGCCTGTTTATAAGGTAGTTGCATTAAAGTAATCTGTGGTAGGTTTGTGTTTAAAAAAAAATATATAATTGTAAAATATGTTTTGTGCTATTCTAAATGTTATTTTAAAGTGCCAATATGGCTCAGTTAAATGATTAGTGTATTTACTTGACGTAGAAACAATATATATATATATATATATATTTTTTAAATAAGTGAATAACAGTTGTACGTCAATGTCAAGTTGACATGACAGTGACAGTTTTCCTCAAGATAAAAATTTACATATTGATTGAAAGTGACTTACCCCTCTTCCAGAGCACTCGTGGTTGTTGTGATCCGTAGGACACTTGGTGTGATCGATGAAGGGGAAGATGGAAGTGCAGGTTTGGTTGACGCAGATCAGATTATCTCCACAAGGTGTGCCATCCCGTACCAGCCCTAGTGGACCCACTTCCTCGTGTTCTAGTAGACCTGTAGTTGCCCTGAAAGGTAAATACCGTAGTGGTTATACGTTAAAATTGATTTTTATTTACATCTGATTAAGTTCATGGTGTATAAATATTGCAAGCCGAAAGTTATATTCAATACATAACTGATAACATGTAGCAGACATATTATTTATACGAATTCATCCCCTTATTCATAAGAACTAAATCTAACGAATTGACGACTTAACTTAAGTACTCTTATCTCTTTCTGTCAAATTGTGTGAACGCAGTGATAAGAATAAGAAGAAAATTATTTTATACTCCTTCAAATATTGTTTCTGTTACGTTTATTTGAAGTAATACGATATTGACTATTGAATTTTTAATAATTAAAATTGTATTGAAATTCCTACACTTACTTGCAGTCATATTCATTTCCTTTGATTGTGATAACTGTCCTTGTGTAGTATTCGTCCATCCCGGGCACTATGGGATATCTGTTTCCCAATTGACATTGAAGTGAACCGCATCGAACGTTTCTGAAACATTTTGAGTAGCTCATATAATACGATTTCTTTGCGTTTTGTTAAACTACCAACAATTTTCGTACAATACAAAACGTGTTGTTGCCAGACTGTGCACGTTTTAACACTAACAAACAATTACAAATTTGGAAATATAAATGGAAATCGATAATATTTCAATTAAACGTTCTATAAACAAATAATGTCCTTTTCCTAAGTTTTGGCGAACCAGCATTTATGAGTAAAAAGTAAAATTAAAAAGTGATTTTAGCGAAGATTTAACATAACGTTCGATATATTAATCAATTATTTACCAAAATAAATGTAAATTATCATATAATGCAATTCATATTTAGAAATAAAAGAAACGTACTAATACAGCACAAATATTCTTAATATATTCTTGAGATTAACAATTTTGTTTGACTTACTCCATGTCACATTTGATATAATTTCCACCACTGTCTTTCCCGCAGTGTCCTGTCACTGCGCCTTTCGAATTGAATTGCTCGAAACATTGCTTGTCAGCCCCGATGGTACCTGGTCCCCAGATCTTCTCACACTGCAGGGAGAGAGTGGGACACTGTCCCGCGAAACAATACCCCTTGCCAGCTTCACATGCCTCGCCGTTCTTTTTGTATGAATCAATTGGGCAGGCACCTGATAAGCCAGTGCAGGTCTCTTCTAGATCACATTCGTTGGTGGAGTCCCGACATACAATGCCTCGGGGTTTTAGCTGCGGATAACGTTTTTTGTGTTATTTATTTTTAAAAGTAAAAAATCATTAATTCTTGTAGGTAACACAATGTACACTTATGAACATCAAAAAAGAAATATACATTAAATGCTTCTAATTTTACATTTACTGCCAGTTCTCAAATCAAAGGGCGTAGAACGGAAGAGAAGAACTGGCAATAAACTCTCCGCCACTCTTTTTAATCGCTTATCTTTATAAGTAATAAATAATAATAATCCTCTATCAGCAGGAGGCATGGTGAAATAGGAGCACGCACTTACATTCGCGTGGGATATATCACCGACGTTTAATGTGTTCTCATGCCACTCAAAAGCATCAAAATGGACGACGTATAACACGCACAGAAAGACCAATCCCTAATACTAATAATTGAAATAAATGCAGAAATGAGTCTTCAGAAGGGCATCGTCAGTCACGGACATCAAAGCTTATAAACACGATTGTGCTTATTATAAATACGTTTTAAACCTATGTATAATGTTCACTTTGTTATCTTTGATTTACCTTTTTTAGAACATATTAATTTAAACGATTACCTAATTAACTAATTATCTTTATTTTAAACACAACCAGTGGCGCTACACCCTTGGTGTTGGCTTTCTGGGTCCAGTTTTCTCACGATATTTTTCTTTACCGTACGAGCGAGTGATAAATGCTAATATAATAAATAAAACATTGGCTTCACAATCAAGTCCAGAGTTTGAAATCTACGACCTCAGGGATGAGAGTCGCACGCTGAAGCCACGAAACCAACACTGAATATTTATCTATAGAATAGTTAACGATTCGAGAATAGTTTTGCTTTACCTGACACTTATCGCAGCACTCGCCAGAAGCACACTGGGATTCCTTTGTAAGGCGGCAGGTGAAGGGGTCACAGCATGGGTTCGTGTTCTGGCACTCAGCGATGGTTCCACAGTCGCAATCTTCCCCTTCATCCAGACGACCGTTGCCGCATTGACGATGTACAACCAACTAGCGGTAGAATGTATAAATATAGTATATGTATGTAAGTAGTTAAATTATTACATACAGACTCCATACCAAAACGTTTTTCAAGTGAACATCTTCGAAGCGCTGTTTATTAACTTCGTAAAGGAGATTTAATTCAAGTTTTAGAAGTTTGTAATATTATATCAAAGTAGTACCAATATTTTGATAGCAACGCACATTCTTGCAAATATTTTAATTTAGACTCATTGGAATGTCGGCGGATCGGTCCCTCCCCCGTATACGACAAGATATTCACAATTGTTTCATGTGCCTCGTACGAACTCTATACGGGTTTTAGCTAACCATGACACGAATTATGAAGATATTGATATTTTCCTTGCCAAAGAGGTTCCGAGGTTATATTTTAAGAAGCGGAAGGACTTTGATTTTATTTAGTAGTAGTAACAATTTAGTTTTTTCTTTTAAATATTAAGTGGTCGGTTGTTTACGGTTAAATTTCAGTTTTTTTAATCTATTAATGTACTTATGCTGTTGCATATATGTTGTTTATCAATGTAATCTGAGTTTTATTTTATAATATACATATATGTTATCTGTTAGATTACTTATAAATAAATAAAGTCAAGTAGAATGATATCAAAGCTGATTTAGAAATGTACTTAGCTTTTCTTAATTACACCTTTTCGTGAGATTACAGCGTATACCTATGCTTTTCATTCGCAACTCTAATGAGCTAATTTGGTTGCGGATTTTGACTCCCATCTTTCTACTAATGAGGCTTAAGATTAATTCCATTAAAATTTAACTACCTCCAAGCTTTGTTCTAAAAATACTCTCGTCATTTGCAAATCACCCTTCGGCTGACATTTAAATGAGATATTTATCTTTGGTCTTTTCGTTAATGAACTGTTTGAAAAACACTGTAGTCGTTAACAACAGAGATAGATGGGGAATAAGATTTTGCTATTTGAGTGTTAGCATCGATTATTTTTTGGACTGATTTTTTTATATTTATAAATGAAATTATATTAAGGCGTAATTAACGCATTTTTCCAGGTTGAAAGACATGACGGACCTCCACTTGCAAGGGTCCTGACTTATCACTATTACTAATTCTTTACGCTATGTTACACTAAACATATTACTGAACTCTCATTTACACGGCATTTTTTCAACTTTATTTTTTTCTCTGCCACACCCAAACTGAATTTACGCCTTTAAAAATGCCATAAACAATCCAAATTGAATATGTACTGCTGTCGCACTGAGCATTATTTAAGTTATAAAGTTTGAATTAAAAATATTATAAATATTCACACTATTAATGATATAATGGAACTGTTAGTCTGCTGCTTCATTCTCATTTTGTCAAATTGCCTATCTACATGAGTTACTACCCACTTGCATTTTAATAAATGTAATTTATATTTTTTAATACAATCTCTATTGTGTTCCTGTTATTTGTGTTTTGTTAACTGCCTGTCTTCGTTATTAAAAAAGCAACTTCTTTGAGATAAAAGATCTATAACCTATAATTTAATATAAGATTAATTTCTATCGTAATATCAAAAGAAGTGAGTAACTCACTCGTATTCCAAGACCATAAAATAGTCACGGCAATTTCTGAAGTTATTTTCAACGACAAATCGAATTGTAGCTCGAAATATGAACAAAATTTTTAGCAAAACTAGTTCAGTGAATAAAAGATATTTGCATCAACACTACTGAGCAAAAAATATCGCTGACAGTTGCGAGTTCAAGTAGGGAATACAATAGAAATAAAACTCAGCCCCAATCATCCATCGATAAATATGTAAACGTAAAATCGAAGCGGAGTGGTGGCTCGCATTATCATTCCGTAATATGTAAATTTATTCCAATAAACTCCGGACCGACGCTCCTGTTATTATATATTCGCAAACGAAGAGATAATTCTGAACGCGGCCAGCTGGCATTACCATAACTTTTATTAAGAGCGAGCCTTGTAAGAGCCTGCCGACAAACAATGCGCTCGTACTGATTAATTTTCTACGTAGAAAATTTGAATTAAGCCTGCGTTAAGGGCGTGCGAAAGAGTGGAAAGTTCGCGATATTCCAACTTCGAGGTGTCCCAAATTCCAGCTAATAATTGTAAATGAGTCTAAGTGTAAATTGCTCGGCCGAAGTTTTCAGGTGCTGCGAAACACGCAACTAATTTAATTACTCTCCAGCTTCGTTGGATGACTTCGAAATTTGAGTTGTGACTGATTTTTGATGCCCTAAATGCTCCGTGCATGTATTTACCAAATTTAAATTGATTAAATTTACGAATTACTGTGTTTGAAATAGCTTCGTTGAATACTTTTTTTTATCCCTGGACTGGATTTTTATGGGCGTATGTATTCCAAAACGGATTGATGATATAATATATATAATAAGTATTTATTTAGTAACTAAATAGAAACTTAAACCTCATTGAGAGCGTGATAATCAAAGTTACGGTAAGTTGGAAGATTGTTGTAAAATACATATATTAATATTTTCATTAATGTTAGTTATTAAGTTGTAAGAGCGAGAAACCCTATTCACTAGACCATTAAAGGTAGGAGATAAGTGAGACGTAGTTATAGAAGACTTTTATTTCTAGAAACTCTAGGATTACAAAGAAAGAAAATTAACAAGTTGGCAGATAACAATTTGTTATTAAAAATTATTTTTAAATAGGAGAGAGGTTTCCATTGTAGCTTATCATTAAAAAAAATCAAACACATCACTACACGCAATACTCGTCGAGCGAGTTTGTTTATCTTACGTCTAAAATTCGTAATATTAGTGCGTTTAACCAAATCAAAAGGGCATTAAAAATACGTATCAGAATGAGCCTAGTAGACTAAAATTAGGATGGCGACGTCTATCTCGTTCGTATAAGTTTCTCATGTAAAAACAAAACGTGTGTGTACTTATGTACACGCGTTAGAAGTAATACTTCTTTGGCGTAATAATTTTCTTCGAGCACTTTAGAGGGACGTTTCCCTCTTCGAATTGCATTATTGTCCAATTTAATGGTCACTGCCAATCAAAACGATAAATGTACTAATACAAAAATAATGTCATGATATTTTACAATAAACACTATGTTGTTTATCACATTGGAACGGGTTTTCTCATATAGAAATTATTAATATAGTTTTAAATAAACACGACTCTGAAAAACACTACGCCATAATAGACAAAGCAACTTGTCGATAAAACAGAGCAAGCAGAACAGTCCGGGCCGCTGGTTGGCGAACTAGCGGCACGGACTGGTTTACCGACGTTTGAACAGATACTCAGGGTGTCAGTTTTTTGTGACGGTGTGCGCGCGCATCGTAAAAAATTAACGTCATCATTTTTTCCTAACGCGCCAAAAGACTTATAACTTCATAAAATTCCTTTTTTTTGTAATGAGAAACAAAGTTCTTTAAAATTTATGTTGCTTAAAATTTTGATATATTAACGCCGTTAGCTTTTCCAGTTTTCCAGCCTATTACTCTAAGCCAATTAAATATACATACCTCATTTGGTTTGTTGAGTAAACACAGCCCTTGGCCTATCCTAAGTTCGTTCATGTAGTCGTTCCTGGAGCAGTCTGAGAATTTGTATGGCTGGACATTCTCCAGACCAACTATAGATTGAGACATGATGCAACCATGCCAGTCCCGGCAGAAACATTGTTCTCGGCCATCGTCGTGGCCCATACCTAATAAAAAGTACGGAATAATTAATCGTATTTATAATAATCAGATATAAATGTGTACGAATTTCACTATCTATTGCTGTCTCCTTATATATACAGGTATGCGAGTGTTTGCACGTTATTTTTTCTAGTAATTTAAATTTAATAAAACTATTTTAGTTCCTGTTTCGGTATTCTAAAAAAAAGCTTTAGTTGTTGTACTTTGCAGCTTGAATTGACACCGCATTTTCACCTGGTATGGTTTCAAATGCGTAGTATTTTTATGAGCAGTGTTGGCCTAGTTCAGCATGTGACTCTCATACCTAAGGTCGTAGGTTCAAAGACCGGATGTGCACCAATCATCTTTCTATGAGCAAATTTACTATTATATATTTGCGTAAATTAAAGAAACAGCAGGTGGTACAAGGCACAGTGCAGAAAGGAATGGCTGTATTTGGAGGAAGCCTTTGCCAAAAAGGGTTCACACAACTAAAAGAAAATTGAAATAGAAACGTGTTTCAATATAAAAGCATCTGAATTAAAAGGCTTTTATTAATATATAAATATTTGTGTATTGTTCGTCAAAAAACATCGTGAGCAGACCGTCGTTCCTTTAAATGTTTGTGCCTATATGAAACAAATGATCACGAACAGATACAGAAATCTGAGGCTCAGACCTAAAAAAGTTGTAGCGCCACTCTTTTTATTTAGCGGTTTTAGTATCTTTCAATAAAGTGAAAGATAACATGTATGTTTTTAATTGCGTAGAGTTAGGGTTGACATGAAGCAGCAGAAATAATTTTTAATTTTATTCGTTACATACATCTTTTCTCTTTATATATTTAAATAAACATAGCATTAGTACCGACTCTTATTAATAAGCTGAGGTCCATTGTTATTATAATTATTATTATCATATCACGAATTAAATACCATTAGTAACTATATATAAACCAATTGCGATATATAATTTTCAATAATCATGATATTGAATAAAGGTCGATCTATTTCAAGCCTTTGATTTGATTCGGATAACTATTAAGGCCAATAAACATTAAATTTGGTATTCATTGCCGTATCTGTGATAAGTCGACATCATGAATAAGCTAATTTGCTTTGTCAATATAAAGTTTTAATCAAATTATGTTATCTGTATTTTGAAATTATATATACGCTTTCAATTTTATTTCAGATTAAAATATTCAAAATGATATTTTCGTAATTAAATGATGACTGAAAAGATACACCAATACTACTAAAACTGATATAACTGTTTTTTTGCCTGCTAGACTTACTGAAGCTTTTTTATGTTGTGCAGGCTCTGCGTTTGTGAATATTATGCGAATGTGTCAAAATCATTTTACTACTTTAGGTAACACGATGTACACTTATTAACGTCAATAAAGAAATACATATTAAATACTTCTAATTTTACATTTACTGCCAATTCTCAAATCAAGGGCGTAGAACGGACGAGAAGAACTGATAAAAATTTCTCCACCAATATTTAATCGCCAAGTTTTTTTGTTTACCACAATGTTTGTAAGGAGCTGCAACCATTACACCATGTTCCACATTACATCTTTATGTAATTAACTAAATATAAAAATAATGTATCTTTTAGAATTTTAATATACATTTTTATAGATTTCAAGTAACATGACGGCTCATTGGTCTGGTGGTTAGTACCCCTGACTGCGAATCCATGGGTTTCGGGTTCGATCCCCGGCTGAGACAAACATCGATGTGATGAGCATTTGGTGTTGTGCTTAGGTCTTGGGTGTTTAAATATGTATTTATATGTGTATCTATCTGTAATATGTATGTATATCTGTTGCCTAGTACCCATAACACAAGCTTCACCAGCTTAGCATGGGACTAGGTCAATTGGTGTGAATCGTCCAATCATATATATATATAACAAAAAAACCTTACCTATATTATGACCAATCATGTGGGCCATGGTAGCTGCCAAGATATGGGGTTCATAAGTGTTGTAGTCCACGGATATGCCGACAGATTTCGGTGTGCACATTGTATCAGGCACTGATATGCCCGATTCGCCTCCAGGAAACATTTGACCGCTGTAAATAGAACAATATATATGTCATATTCAGTTATATTATTGTTTTTAGGGAAGTGAAAGTTACACTTATATACAGTTTAATTAACTGTATACTGACCTTTAACAGGCATTAATGTCACACAAACAAAATATAAAATCAGTGGCGCTACGACCTCTTTAGGTCTTGTCCTCAGATTTTTGAATAAGTTTCATGATCATTTTTAAATCTAAGAGGCAAGTAGGTGATCAGCCTCCAGTGCCTGACACACGACGTCGACTTTTTGGTTCTAAGACATGTCGGTTTCCTCACGATGTTTTCCTTCACCGTTCAAGCAAATGTTAAATCACACAAACAAGAATTTCCTTATATTATAAATATCTGTTGATTTATTTTGTGGAAAAATAAACATTATTATTATTTATTAACTTATAAAATAATTAAAATTAGAAAAGTTCAAATAACTCTCAAATTTGAAAAGAGAACACAAATACCGCCAGCCTTCAAAACCCGTGTATATAAAAACTATTTGTGTAGAAAACCAAACCTTTTTAACCCCAATCCATCCAAGTATACGACACATTAAGGCTGTCTCATACTAACAAAAAATAGGCTGTTCAACTGACAGGCAGTGACGTTTGTTAGCTATTCATAGGGTTGAGTGTGTTCTGACGTATCTCCATGTTTCTCGTGATATTGCTTCATATAAGACCCCACGACGTGCTTCACTGATTTAATACAAAATGTAGGCCTTTGTAGATTGAATGGTAGGCGTCTCATATTTTATTATAGAACCTTCTACAATTCATATATCTTATTTGTTTTGAAACATCGGGTGAAAAGGATTCTTTTATTATGGTAATTTTATATTTACAAGCAGTGTTGGCCTAGTGGCTTCAGCGTGCGACTCTCATACCTGAGGTCGTAAGTTTGATCCCCGGCGGTGCACCGATGGTCTTTCTTTCTATGTGCGCATTTAACATTTGCTCGAACGTTGAAGGAAAACATCGTGAGGAAACCGACATGTCTTAGACCCAAAAAGTCGACGGCGTGTGTCAGGCTGATCACCCACTTGCCTATTAGATTTAAAAATGATCATGAAACAGATTCAGAAATCTGAGGTCAAGACCTAAAGAGGTTGTAGCGCCACTGATTTATTTTATATGTTTTTGTGTCTTTTCCGCGAAGGAAATACGCATAGCACACAGGAATTACACACTCTGTTTTTTAAAAAACAAAAAAATTCATTATTTTTTTATTATTGTTATTTTGAGTGTTTCTCTGTATGTGTTTTGTTAGTAATAAATATTATGTCTATGTCTAAATAATTATTGTTTTGTGAAATTATTTTGTAACTATTTCAGAGGCATTGAGTAACGTCTATTAATGAATTTGTATTTGATTTATTCGCAAACCTGAATCATCAGCTACGCTATATGCGTTAACCAACAAGCTATTTTTATGGGTTCTGTGTGTTATTTTTCTAAGCTTCTAGAAATTAATTTTGTGTATAAAAGCACAAACATACACCCATGTTAACGTGGTGGTCATTATACCCATTTATTGTTTAAATTATGTTTTATTAAAATTTTTCCTGTAGGTCAATATATATATATTTATGTATAATAGCGTTTTTATAAATTGTTATATTGCAGAGAGGAATGGCGTGATTTGGAGGAGGCCTTTGCCAAAAAAGATTGAAATAGAAACGCGTTTAAATATAAATATTATCTGAATTAAAGGCTATTATTGTATTGTCTTTTATTGACATAACTTTTATAGAAAACTCTTTTTTACCATTAAATTAAAAAAAAACATTTTTAACATTGCCATTCACACAGCCATTTCTGCCAAAACCCTCCACCTTTTAGTCGATACAACTCCGGGGAAATAAATACAGATAAAACAACTTTTTCTACAGCTTTGCGTTTCTGTAACTCACTTTTCGAACTCACACAGCGGTTTTCGCATCGGCGGTCGCTCTCAAATCAGTCGTGAAGCAGTCATTTTATGATTTGGCATTCTGAAAAGGAGGGAGCTTGTAGTTTATTGTTTATCAGAATGCCAAATCATAAAATGACTGCTTCACGACTGATTTGAGAGCGACCGCCGATGCGAAAACCGCTGTGTGAGTTCGAAAAGTGAGTTACAGAATCGCAGGGCTGCTGAGATACTTTTTGACATTCAACACCTTTTGTCTACAGTCACGCTGTAAAGCACGCGAAACGTCGGAAAAATTTAAAATAATTGTAAATTTATATATATATTTATACATAACTTCAAACCGGTAAAAAAGTGTTTTCTTTAAAGGGTATTATTATTATATTTCATAAGTATTCACCGGAAAATATTCCAGAAAACATTGCCAAACTGCAAAGCATTGAAAAGAGTGGGCAGTGCACAGTTCTCAACAATGGCGCACTGTACTCGACAAAAGCTCACTTATAGCGAATATTCGCCGAGTTAGCTATTTAGTGCTCCTAAGAAATACAAACACTAAAGATTTTGCAGCTTGCTTCTACCTCGTTGCGTTTTCAGAACTTTCAATTTATATTCTTGTACTCTGAATGTTTTAATTGACTTCAAAAAAGTATGTGGTATTGTTGAAATTGGATAAGTTGATATGACGATTTATTAACGTGACGTGGTTAATTTAAAATAAAAGAAATAATGTAAGTATATATATTTGTATTTATAAAAAAATTCAATACCTCCTAGAGAAGAAAAATATTTTAATAATTGTAATTACATTAAAATTTGATTAATTAAAAATATTTAATATTGAAAATAAAAAAAACAAAATTAAATATTTTAATAAGTGTTTGTTGACAAATTTTTCGAAAGTGGTGTTGATTTTATCTTATAGACACTATTCTTTAAGGCATCATCTACATCGGTAAATGTTTGAAATATTCACACTTCTCTGGAACGCAAATATACAACATAAGTAAATAATGTTGACAAATGTTTCAAAATTAAATTTATAAAATTACTTTAGTAAATGGCAAGGATTAATTTCACGTTCATTGCTCGGTTTTATTAAATGACACACGTCAAATCCAAAACATAAGAAATATATACGATCTCTTGCTTCTACTTATAGTGCCATCTCCTTTCATAGGTTGGCGATCATCATGGCTACTTTAATTTTAAATGCAGCGCTTCTGAACAAGGAGTTGGTGCTTTAACAAAACTATTGTCTAAGATTCTTCAACCAAAACTTGCGTCCGGGGCCAGGTATAGCTTAGGAGCAAGAAATTATAGAAAACTATTTGGTATTTATCCAAGTCAAGTCAAAGTCAAAATATTTGTTCATATAGTTAACACAATGTACTGAACGTCAAAAAAAAAGAGATATATAAATATGAAATACTTATAATTTTACATTTACTGCCAGTTCTCAAATCAAGGGTGGAAGAGAACAACTGGCAATAAACTCTACGCCACTCTTTTTAATCGGCAAGTTTTTTGTTTTACACAACGTTTGTAAGGACCTGCAACCATACACCATGATCTACATGATCTTAGGTAGTAAATAATAATAAAATAAATCCGTAACTAGCCCTCAGCGATTGTACTCAAGGTTGACAACCCTACGCCAATAAATATTAAACGTCAAATAATTAATCGAAGTAGTTGACTGTTGACATCGAGGTTAGAATATTAGTTTAGTGGTTAACCACTAGTATCATTGAATATTTGAATAAACTATAATATTTTTATTTACACAAATACAGTATTTACAATTTTCTTAACCTATAAAGTAATAATAAAAATAATTAAAAATAAACAAAATGAATTTTTTTTTTATTTTTTTTTTTTTTAAAAAAAAAAAAATAATTTTAAATTAAAAAAATTTAGTTTTTTTTTTTTTTTTTTTTTTTTTTGTTTTGGTTTTTTGGGGGAGAAGGGAAAAAATGGGGAAAAAGGGGAGGAGGAAGAAAGAAAAAAGAAAAAATTTTTTTATTAAATTTTAAAAAGTTAGGGGGGGGGGAGGGGGGGGGGTTTTACCCAATTTAATCCGGCCCCACTTTTTTAAAAAAAAAAGACAAAACACATAGCGCGGAAAAAAATTGCCATATCACAATAATTTTAGAACGTTGGACTTCGATCGATGTGCCACTATACACAAAAGGTTCTTTGCGCCGTTATATAAATAGAATTATTAATTTATTACTAAGGCTAACATTATACACACACAAACAAGAGACAGAAGTTAGAAATTGCATTTCTCAAACAGAGACCTGATAAATCATGGAGAATACAGAAACGAATATTGGCTGAACGAATTTTGTCGCAATCTAGCAACGTTGACAGACTAAATTATGACCGGACTTCCTCTGTGTATTGACGGTACTATTGTAGTTTTCACAGATTTGTTTGAATCAGGTCATTAGATAACTGTGTTGTCAAAATTAATACAGTACTTTCAGAAGAATTTAAATAAATTGGTTCAAAGCGATTTAGACACAATTCTGGTCGTATGCTTGCTATATTTATATATTTAGCGGTGAATATATTATCTGTAATATATCTTTATACAAAGAACTATTAAATTTGTAGAAAATTTACTTAAGAGACTAAAAAGAAATATTAAAATACACTTAGTGGATATGGGAATGAAACCGGATAGTTTAAAAAAACAACACTTATTTTTTTCTTTAATGGATTTTGCCGAAATTGTTTGCCCCAAGATCCCGGTAGGGGTTAAATCCCATGAAGGTACGCTATCTGTTATAACTATAATACGGGATTGTAAAAAAGTAATTTAGGTATGAGCACGAGTTTCCAGGAAATCCGAATATTAAAAATCTTACCATATTAAAAAGTAAAATTAGAACAGTTTTCTGGGTTAAGCGTTTAGTTGGTAATTATATCGTTTGAATTCATTTAAGCAACTTAATTCATAATTGTATAAAATTATATTTTCCATTCACTCAACTTTGACCCAGTTAACACAATGCAAGATGATATTTCTTAAAATTTCGCGAAAATATTTCAACATTAAAGTTCTCATAGAATAAACAACTTAAACAGCTTAAATAAAGTAGGTTTTATAATACGTTACAACTTCCCAAGTTTGAGTTTAATGTTGGCGAAAATAAACTCAAAATGTGAATATGTACATAATATTTCACAAAGTGTTTCATTCAAGTTTTCGTATGAGCATTTAAGTCACTATTTTAATACCGTCAGAGCTTTTAAGCTATATTCTTGAATGTTTGTAAATAGCTAACTAATTCTGATTATATTGTGTATATATCTTAAATATAGCAGCTTATATCTTGAAATTATTTAATACTTTAGAGCTTAAGAGAATTGGCCCAAGACTTTTCAAACGGGTAATGCGTCAAACCCGGGCTGTTCTTGTGTAATTAATTTATAATTTATTTAACAGGGGGCAAACTAACTTTAGAATATTTTCTTGTCTATTAGAAAGTACAAAACAATTCGAAATTCAGAATACATGTTATCACAACACAGATGTCTATGGACAAACAGTGATTGTATGCGAATCAATGTAGTGTACGAGGCGTGGGTTTGCGGTGGGCGACGATGCGTTGCGTCTGTGTTTCTGTGTATATACCACGTAAATGTGAGTTTAGCCTCTCTATTGAAATATTATCGTACTACATATGGTTCTTTTAATATTTCCTATTATTCATCATATGTACCTATAGATTGTATCATCGAGCGGCTTCAGCGAGCGTCTCTCATCCCTGAGGCCGTAGGTTCTATCCCCGGCTGTGCACTAATGGACTTACTACGTGCGCATTTAACATTCGCTCAAAGATGAAGGAAAACATAGTGAGGAAACTAGCTTGAATTACACCCAAAAAGTTGACGGCCTGTCAGGCAAACGAGTCTGATCACCTACTTGCCTTTTGATTGACAAATGATCATGAAACAGATACAGAACTCTGAAACCCAGATCTAAAAAGGTTGTAGCGCCACTGATTTATTTTTTATATACTATAAAATGTACATTTTAGTAATATAGTAATCAATTAGTAGTTTGTAAAAAGTTTTAAAGTGCTTCGTATGGTGTAATCTGTTTTGGCTATATTTTATAACTTAAAAATGTTAAATATTATCTCCAAAACAAAAGCTGTGGATCAATAAACTGTTAAATATAAAAAAGGGTGCGTGTACTTATGTACGCGCGTAAGAAGTTATACTTCTTTGGCATTATTAAAAATAGTTTTTGATTGCATGCAAATAATTAATTACAATTAAAAAATCAAAGACTGGAAAAGGAGTCATTATAGTCAATAAAGTTCAGTTGACATTTAAATAAATCAATATTTATTATTATTCTCTTACATTAAGTGTAACATAAATTCTATTATTATTCGAATGTTGTTTTTAAATTATGTCCATTGCCGTAGCATCATCCGTGGGCAACTTCATTCTGTTAATTTTGTGTCACGGTGCGCGCGCATCGTAAAATTTCACTCTCATCAATTTTTCATAACGCGCCTAAAAAAGTATAACTTCAAAAATACTAGCTGAAAAGATCACTGAATTTTGAAAGATTATTTTCACTTTTTGTTTAAATATTCTTAGAAGAAGCTGATGTTGCTCGACGGATATAGTATCCAAATTGTATTGGCATATATTAGGTAGACAAAACAATAATTTTGTAAGTTCTAAAAGCCTGATTTAGTTGAGCAAACAAATCCCGTAGACGTTCGTTTCAGTTTGATATTATTACATTTAAGCTTCTCCAAATTCTACAAATATCAGTGACTTTATTTAAATTAAATTTACTTACGACAGTAGCTGCGTGGTGTCCTTTTCAATTTTGTACAGTTTCCGGGCGGAGTAGTCGCTGAACTTTTGAATGGCTCGCGTGATGTCGTACTTCCGGTCTAGGTCTGCTTGGTCTGCGCTTTGCCACGACTCGATATACACCACTGACACTCGAGTGTTCAATGTACGGAAGTACTGGGAACAAAAACAGTTTCATACAGTTGTCAGTGAGCCACAGAGTCGTTAATTAATCATTATCTAAAATACAGTCAACTCTCGATAATTTGACACCTGTTTTTGAATCTCTCGATAATTAAAAAAGATTTGAAGAAAATCTATCTTGATTACTCCCCTTCCCTAGGTTTTTTAAAAGTCTTTGGATCATAGACTGAAAAAACCAATACCAAAATAAAAAAATTTGTTTATTGTTAATACACGATAATAATATATAAAATAATAAATCACGGATTTTGATCAATCTCTTATTTACTTGAGTCCCTCCTCCCCCTCGTAGTTATTTTACATATAGCTACGAGGCTAGCTATATACATACACTTGTTATTTTGAACTCATGGTAATTCGAAACTTATATCTGGTCCCTTGAGATTCAAATTATCGAGAGTCGAATTTATAACTAAGTACTAACTTACGGTTCCTTTAACCTTTGATTTGAGGACCCTCCACGTAATTTAATAATAAATATATGCTGTTCTGTTCTGTATTAAAGTTTTTACATGATTTTCTGTTACATGTTCTTCATAAATGCGTAACCATCATTCACATAATAGAAAGAGTGAATTATGAAAGTCAGTGAAACTTTGAAAGAGATGAACGCAGCGGAGTGCTCTATGCGTGGGCCATTCAACGTAAAAGTTTCAACGATAACGTTACCACTTCACATTTTAAGTAGATAATGTACCGACTTTCTTCACTCGGTACTGTACGGTCAGCATATAAACATTTTAACATCTCATCGAAAATATACTCATATTATGATTTGCCCGAACGCTAGTGTCAATTGGAGACAGTATTGTATATATAACAATCAGTTGAAGACAACATAGTGTTGTATATTAAAGTATTGAGAAGTGTTAGAATATCGAAAGTTGTTAAAAAAAATTCTATTTAAGAAAATAAATATATACCTACTAACTTTTTATTCACCAGACAATATGGTGCCTGAAGGTCCCATTCAAAATTATGTTAGTAGAAATGAAATAATATATAATATAATCACGAGATCTTTGTGTGTGTTGTTCTGTGCTTTGAAGAAAGATATTAGAGGAATATTATAGCAGCCAAATTTTTTTTTATGTAGTAGGAGGAAAATGGGCAGGAGGCTCACCTGATGTTAAGTATACCGCCGCCAATAGACACTTACATTGCCAGAAGGCTCGCAACTGCGTTGCCGGTCTTTCAAGAATTGGTACGCTCTTTTCTTGAAGCACCCTAAGCCGAATTGGTTCGGAAATACTTCAGTAGGCAGCTGGTTCCATATAGTGGTGGTCCGCGGCAAAAACTGCCTTAGAAAACGGCCAGTAGTGAAACGACGGACGTCGAGGTGATACGGATGGTATTTTGTATTTTGCCTTGACGTCCGATAATGAAACTCAGCTGCCGGTATTAGACCGAACAACTCCTCTGAACACTCTACATGGTAAATGCGTATTAAAATAAAATACAGAAACAAAAAAACATCATTCTGCCGACCGTCCATACTGTATGTGAAGTTTAATACATCCGTATTCATACATTGCGGTATACGGTATAAGAGGGATTTTTCGCTTTTCATAGCACTCTGAATGAAACCGAATTCGCCCTCCAATGGCGATTCAAACACGGCCAATTACACCATTACGTGTAATTCAGATCGTGTTAATCGTTCGTGACCCTTATTTTGATTTGCCTTCAGAAAACTGATGAAAAGGCTTTTCTATCTTTTATATAAGACTTGATTAATCTACGCTTGTTAAACTTGGTCATTAGATTTGTGAAT
Source organism: Pieris macdunnoughi (assembly GCA_905332375.1). NCBI lineage: Eukaryota > Metazoa > Arthropoda > Insecta > Lepidoptera > Pieridae > Pieris > Pieris macdunnoughi. The sequence continues at coordinate 853,593 of CAJOBZ010000014.1, read as the reverse complement.
TTTATTTTAAGCATCACGCTATCACAGACATTACAAAACGTAGATAAAACCTACCAGATCCGCAATATTGGCAACTTGAATAGCGTCATGGACGACCTCAGTGCGCGTACTTCCGTTTCTTTTCTCAAACATGTACTTGTCAATGACAAGGGCCGTCTCAATGTACTTGGTGGTTTCCCGGACGTCTCGACGCTCACGGAGACGCCGACCTGCCTCGATCCATTCTTGCCAGGAGAGAAGGTCTGAGTGCCTGGGAAAAGTAGGAAGTATTTGAATTAATATGTTACATTATGCCTACAAGCTACAGAAGTGTTGTCTGCTTTATCATTAGTTCCTATGTTTGACTATTTGCATATTAGTTGGGTGAACTATGAAGAAACTGAATTGCTAGTTCAAGAATAACTTAACCATTCTAAATTTCCACAATGCACTTACACTAGCACTTTCCACCTCCCATTTCATCCATACCTTCCATAAGATTGTCATTCTGGTGCGTACAAATGCCTCAACCATGTAAACCTGTATCTTTAGTTTAGTAATTAGTCTTAGCTTTCTATTTTTCTTTATAATGTGTACTTTATACTGTGTATTCTTCGTACTGTTTACAGGTCTCCCTACAATATATGTAAAATTGTAAATTTGTTTTTTAATTTGTTTTTGAGATGTGAGTTGTTTAAGATTGTAGTTTTAGTTAGAGTAAGGGTAAATAACGATTTGGTTGCTTTGTTTGTATTGGTTAGTAAAGAAAACAAAATACTCCTATAATGGAGCAAGGCATACCAACATTTTAAGATATGCCTTTTCTTTGTAATCACCATGAAAAAAGTTCTCGGCCGCATAATAGCATTACGTTATGAACTAAAATATAAAATACTTTAAATTTTTGTCCATAAGTGGAATTCTTGCATTGTGACATTTATCGATAAATTATAAAATAATCTCGCGTTTCAAGGAGTAAAAATGCAAGGGGAAGTTCCAAAGATAAAACCTCCCTCAAAATCGGCCTTTTTAAGCAAATTCATCCGATAAAAACCCACTTAAGATTAACAGTTCTTTTATCTCGATTCCCTGTGTGTTAGAAGGCCTCATTAATGAAGCGGTCATCCATTCAGGGACTGAATATATCCGTATTTCCGATATGATTCTGAAAAACTTCACCAATTAAATCTTTTTGTGTCAAGTTCTTGCGATCTCTTGATACGGACAAGTACTGAATTGGGTTGCTTATTTATAGTATTTTTTTTTCTTATTAAGACCCTAACCTCTTGACTTTGAACAAGGCCATTAATTCTGAATACCCCGTGAAATATAGGCGCAACTTATGCATTTGGGTATTTGTACATTACATTATATTGGCTGTTTGAGCCTAGATACGTATCCATTTTATTTTTGAGGCATGTAAGTAAACATGTGTGCATGTGTGTGTGACACTTCGTAACTATTAAGTCTGCTTTACGAACAATTTGCACACAAAGGTAGAAAATTTGGTGCACGGGGGCTTACACGAGCTCAATTGTTGATAGGTTGTCAATCAAGGTTGCTTAAATTTCTTCGTGTGTACTATTGTGGCACATTATGCAATAAAGTATGACTTTGACAATGTACTTTAGGACAAATAACATTCACGATTAACATATTTAAATCTATTTATACGTACCAACCGTTGTCCCACAAACCAAATACCAATTAGCATAGAAACTAAAATAATTTTCGCTTTTCCTGAAATTATATTGAATAGAAAACCCCGTTTTAGCTAATTCTATTTATTTGAATATTTACGTAAAACAATTCGTAAAGCAAACAAAGGCTTTACAAAAATCTAAATATGAACGTGCGATGTAAATTTTTGTACACGAACAGAATTCATTAGTATAACTGCGAGTTTAGTCGCTCGAAAAAATGAGTTCTAAAACTTCTCCCTGCATTATTCAACTTTCTGGACCGCGATGATTTATAATGGCGTCCCTTGAATTCTTTGACACTTTTAGGAGCGCTGTAATTTACTTTGCGAAGTCTGATTTGAGTAAGGAAACTATAAATTATTAGCTTTTCATTTAAATAACAAAATATTCTTTCAATGAATTTAAAAATTACTTATTCGGTAGTGGGCTGACAAATTTTAAAGAAAGCACAGTTAAGTGCCTATCTGATACCTAATCTGCTGTTTTGCTGGTATTGTTTTTAATAATAAACAAATATGACTTGTATTTTTTTATTCTTTTTAATTTTTTGTGACATTTATGTTTACCATATATAACGTATAACGTATATATATTATTATGTATGTAATAAATTTCAATAAATAAATAATATGATAAATAAATTGATGGAATTGGTTCAAACTCTGAGATATTAATCTTATAAATAACATTTAATAATACCATCAATGACCTAATGTTAGCGAAATCGTTAATAATGACCATTTACAATTTGTAAAAAAAATATACACTTCAAGTATAGAGATCCAATTATTTCAGGAAACACAACTAAAATCGTAACAAGTCCTCGCGGGGCAGCGTGTCTCTGACGTCTGTCACAGGGTGAACATTGCGGCGACCTATTTCACTGCGTCATATGAAATTGTACTCGTGATGTTGGGTACTAATCTAAAGACGAACGTAGATAGAACATCTATGTTGTAATTATATCTATAACGATAACAATTATGTTGATAAATTGCAGAGCAAAGAAAACTACGGTACATGGCGTAGACTTTCGTAGAACTTGCTACGGTTTAATGTTTTTCGTAGCCTGCTGATTTGTGGGATTTCAAGGTCTTAGACGCGCCACTTTTTACTTTAGGTACTTCAATCACAAATTAATATAACATTAGTTCACTCTTTCTACTTTCCTCCTATTATGTACTTTAAAGTAAGTATTCCTTACAATGTTCTAGAGCTCGCTCTTAGATGTGTACCCAACATTTATGATAACAGCTGCTGTGAGATATGCATTTTGTTTCTCCGTCCAATTCGTTATAAGTACGTGATAGTTTTGTGACGTGCTGTAATGACGGAAGTTTATGGGTTTTACGCAATTTTTCCACAGTTTCCGCAAACTGCCATGGCCATTCTGCTAACACGCTGGGTTTGTTTCAGTCGACAAATATTTACACAAATTCACGTCACAATGTTTTATTTTAATTTTATCGCATATTTCGTTTTTATTTTTGTGAATCTGTGTGTATTTAAAGGAGTTAGGAAACACATAATTCCAATGAATTTTACGCGAGCGATGCCGTAGTATAATAGGCTAGTATATAATGTATTCTGAAACTTACAAAGCTCCATGGTTTTCCATTAGAGGGGCCTCCACGTAAGCGAAGTTCTTAGATCGGTGTGTCTTTTGTCTGTACTCGAGTTTGTTGCCACAGCCCCGGTTCATCTTGGTTCGCGCCTCAAAGATAACATGAGGGTGCTTCTGCTGAAACAAAAGTATGTATAGGTTTCATGCAAAGACTTTTATAAAAGAATAGAAAAATAAATTAATACCAGAGATTTCTTAATAGCTTAATTGTAAGATTTTCAACCTGAAGTTGTTGGGTCTACTTAATTTTCCATTCTTTATGCTAATTACTCCTAAGATCAATGACGTACATATACAGATAATATATTTGAATATAAAAATGAACAATAAAAAGTCGTAGATAAGTATTTTATGGGATACTCCACATACCCCATGGGGCATTATGATAATTATTAAACACGTATTACGAGAATTTATAATAAATCAATTTAATTAAACATAATCAAATTACAATTATTAGGGGATTTGGTTTCAAACATTAAATTTTTTATATGATGTTTATTTAAATGTAAATATCTATGTATTACATTTGTATTCCATTAGTAATACATAGATATTCCCTCTGAAATGTAATTTCCAATCACAAACAACAAACGAGGAAAACATAACCTCACATTCATTAAACCAATCTTTCACTTTTAACTATGCAAACAAACTTCTTAATTAAAATATTATGTATATGTTTAAATGAATAACGAGTTTATTTGGTTTATTATTTTTGGTTTTTTAAAACCTTTTAAAATACGAATATTACATATTACAGCCTAAGAAAAGGAAATTACAGTTGCCGATAAAATTTGATATTCAATGGTATGCACGTAACCTCTTCTTTGAGGTAACAAGCGTTGAATAAGAATTTCATACATCTAATTTATTTATAAGAAATTCGGAAATGAAAATTTCTTTCTGAGGCAGAATTTTTATGTCGAAAACATTCATATATTCAGTTGGGATTCTCACGTGGTTTGCAGTTTCATATAAGTGAAAATAATCGATGTGAAATAGAATGCGTAGTACGGAATCTATGAATAAATAAAAAAACAATTAAAATCCAGTAACATTAAACGAAGGACTATAGTGTATCGTCATAATTATTTTCGAATCCGATGAAAATTTTATTAAATTCTGTAGGTTAGGTAATCTGTTAATTCTAATCTTAGACACCAGTTCAAAAATCTAAAATGTATCAAGAAACGTTGGCCATCTGAATTACTTCTTTCATTGGTATTAATTCTTAAATATATTTTTATGTTAAACATAATAATTAAGATATAAGCGACAAGAAATAAGGCATTTATATAAAGATAATATTATAGTCAAGACCTAATACTTCCTAAATCCAGAATATGCAAAATAAATAAAATGGTTAAGAGGAATTCAATAATATAAGAATTTCATATAATTATGTTCAAAAAGTGGCAAATAAAAATTAAGAAAACTTATACAGTCTCGTAACAGTAGGTTGCAGAGAGTTGGCCTAGTGGCTTTAGCGAGCGAGGCGACTAACATCCATGAGTTCGTAGGTTCGATCCCCGGCTAAAATTCGCTCGAACGGGGAAGGTGAAGAACATCGCGATAAACCGGCTTGCCTTAAACCCAAAAAGTCGAAGTTAGGTACAGGAGATAAATCTGAGGCCCAGACCTAAAAAGGTTGTAGCGCCTTTTTTCTTTTTTAAATACAAGGACTGTGAATGCTCCTTAAACATTTTAAATAAAAACTTACTATTTACTACCTGATCGCAACGAATAAAAGCTAACCTGTAAAGAGACATTTCTCACCGAGATGTCGTATTAGCCGCGTGGCTGCGACCGTGTTTTGTTTATTGCGGTGCTGAAGGGTCTGGGCTTAATAGTTCCGAAAATAAGCTTGGAACTTTGTGTCGCAAGTTGTGGTTTCACGGGAGGCAACGCCAGCTTATCCGGTTGGTTAGTGATTTTGTCCGTTAATACTTTACACCTGTGTTAGCAATTATGTTGTTTACTTGTTGCTTTGTGTGCCGACTCAGCTTAATATATGTGTGCTCTACGATTAGGAACAAAATCCTATGATCTTCGCGTTTTAGTGATAATATTACTCATTTTGAACTTCACATTTCAGCCAAATTTCTCTGTATCTTTTTCTTTATTATCATTTTTGTAATACTTTTTGTGTGCAGTACCATTTTCAAAGACTGTATTACCTTAAACATTTGTTTAAGCTCGTAGAAGTATTTTTAATAGGGGTTAGTTCACGTTCTAGCATCCTATACAGCATACGAACGATTAAGAAACTGCTGCGTGCAATCTTGATCCCCAATATTTAATCTAACGTTGTCTGTTACGACAATATAGTCACCATACAATATAACACCTAGCTCGTAAGAGGTAAGTGAATGGGGTCTTTGAAATCTACCAGAAGCGGAGGATAAATAACGAATGCGTTATAATTTACGATCGGTACGGAACCCGTTACTCGTTCCTTACGAGCAGCTTATCCACGATGTATATCTTTCGATACATATTTACATTACATATGTCTAAAGAAGCCAAGAGAAGAAGAATATCTCAGCCAAAACGGTTTTTTTTATGTCTTTATCTTGCAATCAATGATTGATGCAAGATTGAGCAGATGTGTTGAGAGCTGTTAGGCGTTCAGAGCAAAATCTCCATCGAGACTACTCCACTCTGCCAACCGTGTCTATCAATAATTAGGATTTGCCGCCATTCAAGCCTATTTATTAGGTCCGGTGTGGTTAGTTGCGTAGCAAGCTTATTAAGATGAATTTCTAGCCTTTTTCTGTACTTCATACTCCAGGTCTTGATCTCCTCTTTAACAGTCCTGATTTTGAGGTGCTCATGGATCTCCGATGTTTTTATAAACAACGGACGGTTGGATATTTGTTTCAAGATGTAATTTTGAACCCTCTGTATGATACTTATGTTAGAGTCACAGCCGAACTCCATAGTTGAATCCCGTATGTCCAAATTGGTTTCAAGAGCATTTCGTAGATGAGTGTTATATCTACTGAACTATTTCTGCCAACCAGCCAGTAGAGTCCTCTGTATTTCAGGTTGATTTCTGTATGTGTTGTTTCCATACATCTCAGCCAAAACGTAAGTATGATATTATTTTAAAACATTTTCAACCGGGCTGTGACCCTGGTGACATACGTGAATAATGAAGTTACGTAAAAAGGCAAATTTGCAGCATATTAAAATATTGGAAATACCGAGAGAATATTAATTTCATAAAAACTGATTAATAAATGACGGACATGAAGATAAAAGAAAAATAGAGACAAATGTTTTTGACGAGGCAAAGTTACGAAAAATTTGTAATGCCGAAAGCAATTACGTGAAAATAAGTTTTATGAACATCGTGTTCGCTAATTATTATCTAATTTCTTTCTTCAAACAAAAGAATTTTAAGTCCGTGATATGACATGGGTTGATTAAATTTTTGAGTGTGTTTTATTGATTTATTTATATAAGAGTAGGTGATTATTCTTTTTATTATAATTTTATCCTCCTTAGAGGATAAAATTTTAAACTGGCGTTGACTGGCGTTCTTCAACACCGCGCTTTTTAAGATACTTTTTGCCAGCAACATATCTTTGTGAAACTGCTGCCAGTAGAAGTATTTCCAAACCAACACGACTTAGGCGCTTTCAAGTAAAGAGTGTTCTACTCTCTGAAGGGTCGGCATCACACCCGCTAGACCCCGGCGTTGCAGGTTTCTAAGTGTACTTGTTAACACATGTTGTGACTGGTCGAACTTGAATTCCTGTATGATGGTTATGGTGATGTTAGTTATTTCGACTATGTATTTGCGTGTTGTTCCCACGAGAATGTAAGTGCGTGCTCCTATTTCACCATGCCTCCTGCTAATAGAGGACAAATCTTTGTTTTTAATTTATTTTATTATTATTTATTACTTAAGATGTCACGTGGAACATGGTTGCAGCTCCTTACAAATATTGTGTAAAACAAAACTTGGCGATTAAAAAGAATGGCGGAGAGTTTATTGCCAGTTCTTCTCTTCTGTTCATTTTCATTGTTCATTCAAGTGTTTTTGTTACCTATATGACTAAATGATTTTTGAATTGAATTGAATTGAATATTCTAAATGATCCGACTTCTTGTTTACCTCCTGTACCATAAAAATACGAGAAAATAATATTTTGTCAACGGCAATTAACTACAAAACCTAGTGAACTCACTAAACATAGCAAGCTGTTTGGTTACCTGAGCCCTGAAGTGAAATTTGATAACGATCTTTTTGAATCACAAATTTGTCTAAGAGTTAATACAATAATAATTACTTTTTATTTCAGATAATATCTATACAGTTTTAGCTAGAGTTAGTAAAAATTCGGACTTACTTGCTATGTTAGTATTGGTTTGGATTACCAACGTTTGAAGATATGCGTCTTCTTTGAAATGAAAACATTTAGGATACCAATGGTGCTATGCCTAACATGATGCATCAAGGATTCCATCCTTTTCCGAATGATAGCATTAAATTCGTCAGTTCTAGGCAACCATACCTGACGCACAGAATAACCTTGCCAAGCCCAATAGCAACCTATACATGTTGTTAGACTGAATACGGAGCGTATTCAACGCCTTCTGGGCAAAACGGGCACATACGCTGCACCAGAAAAATGACTGACGCCTTGAACACAATTACATTAACATCTGGTGAGATACGTGCAAATCTCCGGGCATATTAACCTTTAAGCCAACCAAAATACTAATATAATAATGTGGTTAAAATATTCTATAATTCAAAATTCAAATTAATAGCGATCTGCCATTACGGTGGACACTTTGGAAAATAAAAGATATTTTATTATTTATGGTGCTTATAAGGATACGTGAATCTCCCCTTAATTTTATAAAATAAAGCCTCAAAGATAGTACATTATTCAAAGCGAGCTTCGGCAATAAATAAGTCACAGGTGCCGGCTAATACGGCTTTTTCAATTACCTTCACTCCGCAAAGGAACTAAATTGACTCTGATAATAGCTTTTAGTTTTGCCGATCAATAGATTTATGATGTTTTGATTAGATAAGTTTTGTTTCTAAATGTTTTTAAGAGATAAATGTAAAAATGAAAATAGAAGCTGTCTTGTCAAATTTAAATTTCATTTCCATAGTTTTGACACATATAGTCATACAGTTTATTTAAATAATTATATTTTGAGATTTTAATGCGGTGTTATTATAAGTAAAAACGTGTTTGCTACACGATAAAAAGTAAATAAGAATGAATGCAAAATATATTAAGTTATGAATCATCATCATCATTTAATGTAATTTTTTTATCTCTTAATAATTCCAACACACCAAACTATAATTTTCATTGCTAAGTCTTCATTCAAGAAAATATTACAATCAATCAAAATATAGTAAGGTCCAGAAATTGAAATCATAAAAAATGGTCTACTATTCAATTCCGTGCGACACTGACATATTTCATTTCTGTCACTTTGATAGAAAGCCTAATCCGTTGGCATTTTTACAATAATAAGAGAAAAAGCAATTTACACAGAAGGAACTGTTTAAAACACTTTTATTTTCTTAGAATAAACTCGATTGTTAGTAATATAGTGTTACTGGCAGAGTGGAGTGTTACGATAAATTCGATCGACGAATAAGCGTAATTTTAAATTCGAACATGCATGCGGGGTATGATTTCTTAATTCAAAATTACAAGGAAGAAAAAGAAATACCGTCCTTTATTTAAGAGATTTTAACGACTTCGCCGAAGGGATGAATACAGTGCTGTACGATTTAAAAATGGCACGGTTCTTGTAGAAGAAGTGGAGGTAGCAGTCCTAGAACTAGGAGGACGAGGTAGCCGTATGGCGAAGTTTAACGGAAATTTTCCCAAAATTCTAGTACAAATAAACGTACAAAATAACCCTGGCTTCTATTATACAGACCCCTAGCTCGCAGCAATAGTAAGAGGCGTCTAGGGCCGGGTTTATCAGATCGTTTTTTAGCAGCAAGAGCAATTAAAAGAAGATAAGATAATTGTAATCATGTTTACGGGGCGCAAGCGTCTTTAGAATTTTTAGCGAGAAGTGCCAGGGAAGTCATTTTAATCTTAGTTTTAAGATTCATAATGGCGGCAGAAATATTGTAATGTATGAGTATATAGGAATTTACATAATATTCCTATTCCGAACCGATATCACAACTCCTTAAAAGACTATCAATACGTTTTTAATAGAAAATAATTAGATGTAAACTAAATTTCTTTTAGTTTTAAAATATTATTTACGCGATCAGTTTTTGCAGTAAATAGATACTTCGTAGCAATCTCGTAGAATTCGTAGCGCCTACGAAGTAACGTCGTCAGATGTCTTAGTTGGATCTGTAGGGTTCCATTAACCCGTGCGGATCACAGAGAATCCCGGGTCAACTGCATTGACCCGGAATCGCTAATGTAAATTACCCGAATGATTGACGTCATCGTTGTGCTCCTGCTGAGGTTACCCGCGATAAGGGGCAATTGATGGTTGGTGGACACAAAGGTTTTCTTTGTACTAAAACGCTTTTTTAGTGTCAGTATCAAATAGTTAAGATTTTGTGTTTTTACTATATATTACATACATGTATCCACCTTTTTAGGTCTGGGCCTCAGGTTTCTGTCATCTAATAGGCAAGTAGATGATCAGCCTCCTGTGCCTGTCACCTCAGCCTCAGAGTTGAAAATCGTCCGGTTAACCAACAGGTTCTATAATTTATTTCAGTAAGGTAATAGGCGTAAGCTTATTTTGAATTTTTGATGTTAATGTGACAAAAGTCAAGAGAAGACAGTTTGTAAATCCGCAAAATAGCGATATTAAGCAAATTGGTGTACGAAACGGGCAAGAAGCGAGCAATTTATAATTTGGAGGCGTTTATAATTTACGACCTCTTATCAGCAGTTCAGTGAGGACGCCATGTTTCACTCTGTATTTATTGTGACGGAAAACTTGGGCTAAATAAAATCAACTTGATTTAGGCGCGCCTATATATTTGGGCAATTTTTTGAAAAATATAAGTTGAATTCATTCGAATTTATTGTGTTACATAGAATTTTAAGAAATCATACAATTTGTTATTATACTAATCATGGCATTAAAATTATTGCATTTATCAAAAATATGTTTTTTTTATTATAAATTTTTTGTTAGATATATAAACCTTTTATCAAAATAAAAGTTAAACAAAATACGACCGGCATAATTATGCTCAATTACTTGTTGGATATCATAATTTAAGAAAAAAATTTTGAAATGGAATTTCATTTCATTGCTACATTAATGTTTAAATTTAGTTTACCTTTAATTTTGACTCATTATTGTTCATTTTTGATCAAATTGCTTGAAAGAAAATGGCATGTGTAAATGGGCCTTTAGAGTACCTCTACTTCAACTAATACAATATAACTAGCTGGAAATACTTTTGGGGTGTTTGGGTAGGATCAGTGATAGAGTGACAATATTTTTTTATTCATATATGGTGCTTTGATATAGTTTCATCAAATGATCTTAAAACTCTTCATTTCTAACTATTTTATAGGATTGGAATATTTTATAATTAAATTAAAAGAGGCTTGATAAAAACTAAAAAAATAAATATTTATAAAAAGTATAAAATATAATTATTATAAATCAGATTTCCCAGGACTTTTTCCTATTCTCAGACCTAAGAGAAGGTTTGAGAATTTTATATAAAAATCAAATAATAATAAATATGGTAAAAAATTTATACGAATGTTGGGTGTATATAATAAATAAATTTATAAAAAGATTTTTTATTAATAGAATTTTAGATATAAAAATTATTTATTAAATAAAATAAAAATTTAGTTACCCACAACACAGGGATTTCCTGGTGTAGGGACTAGCGATATATGAATTTTGTCACAACCCTTATGTCATAAATAAAGTTTTTTTTATTATTATTGAATGAAACTTCTTTAGGCGCATGAGGGTAACAAAAAACAAAAAAAGTCACGAAGATGTGCAGCGTTTTTGTAGAAGAAAAGGGAGAGAGCGATTGAGACCGATTGAGAGAGAGTGAGAAGGGTGAATTACCATATTTTTTTTTTATAGAACAGGGGGGCAAACGGGCAGGAGGCTCACCTGATGTTAAGTGATACCGCCGCCCATGGACACTCTCAATGCCAGAGGGCTCGCGAGTGCGTTGCCGGCCTTTCAAGAATATACCATATAGAAATTATATTTTAAAAATTAAAATTTCGTAAAGATAATTTATGAAATATTAGTATTTTATATTTTATGCAAATAATTTATTGAAATCTCAAATGACGAATTGTAAATTAAAATGTCACGGTTTTTTTATTATCGACAAAATAATTTAAAAAAAAAATATTATTTGTATTAATTTTCGACAATTAAAATATTTTAAGGCCAATTAAATACATTAAATTCTTAACATATCCCCCTTTTTCTCTCCCTCTAAGGGTCTGTTTCACAATGTGTGGATAATTTACCAAGTAAGTAAAAAAAAAAAAAAATTTTTGGAAGATAAATTGTGCTTGTCATTTTAACTCATAACTTTTGATGGACTTTATTGTGACGAACAGCGCTATCTGACAGTCGTGAAACACAACAATAGTGTTTATCCTCCCAATAAGTAGTAAATAGCTAATTTGGAACTTATGTAGAACTTATCCATACATTGTGAAACAGACCCTAAGTCTCAGAAATGTAAAGTTTTAGATTTATATAAATATTAACAAGAGTTAAAAATTAGTTTGGCCAAAGAAGTTTCACTTCTGACATCTGTACTTTGTACGCACGCACTTTTTTATTACTAAGGTCTGTGCTAAACATTTATATGAACAAACTTACTTTTGCAAGTATTTTGATATTTTAAATAAAATTTAATCGTATAGCGACAGTAAAATCAATAAAAGTGACCTCTATAATCTGATATATACTTGGTGAGTAAGTATAAAATTAAATGTGCCTAAATAAATCAAACTGAGATAGCCGAGATTACCTACCCTTCCTTTAATTCGCAGGCGTTGAATCTATAAGCCATTGATCAAGTTCGGGAATATTCGAGGGGGGGTGGGGTGGGGGCACACTCCTCCACGACCCCGCAATTTTGCGAACTAATTCTCGATGTTTTGATAAAATAGTTTAGATTAAATGATAATAAATGTAAATTATTATAGGCTGTTAATGGTGATAAATTACTTTAATGCGATTAATATTCAGAATTTAGTTCATTTAAGTCTTTATAAATAGAATATCATAAGTTCAGCAACTAAAATTATCTTCAACACTTCGAAACTAGTGTCTTTTTTGTATATAAGCAACGGTATATTAAATAATAATAACTGATTTCTGTATCTGTTTCGTGATTATTTGTGAATCTAATAGGCAAGTAGGTGATCAGCCTTCTATGCTTGACACACGCTGTCGACTATTTGAGTCTAAGGCAAGCCGGTTTCCTCCCAGTGTTTTCCTTCACTGTTCGAGAGAATGTTAAATGCACACAAGACCAGTCCATTAATGCACTGAAACTACGACCTCAGGGATGAGTGGCATGCTGCTCTACGCTAATTTCTCGGCAAGTTTCTGCAAATGATGCAAATGAATGCAAACAAAAACTATCACGTACTTAACAATGAACATTCAAATAATTCAAGAATCAATCGAAACAATTTCCAAACAAAATAAACAGTTATAAAACGGGTATTCGTTAAACTATTCGCAATGTCCGAGTTAAGTGCAAATTAGTTAAGTTTAGTGAACGTGAAGTGAGAATACTCGATGTGGTTTGAATTAGTTATGAATACTAGTTTAGTTCTGGATTAGCCCTGGCGTGCACTCATATGATAATACTATCGAATTAAGTATATCCTTTGCATATGCTTTGTTTAAAAATAATGAAATCAGTGGCGATAATAGGGTGAAATATAGAAAATATATCTATTATCTATTTTTCCTGTTTCATCTTTTTTATACGAATTTAGTCGATAAAACAATTAATTAGTCAAAATACGAAACAAATTTTTTTGTAACTTAGACTCGCCACGTCGATCTCTGATTGGTTGATGATGACAGCAAAAATCAACAACAAAACAACTATAGGTACGAGATAACAGGTAGTCTTAATATAATATGGTCAATTTTTACGCAAGCTACATAAATAAAATTTATGCTGGAATAATTTGGATTTCGTGTATTTTGGCGAAACTTTTTGCGACTTCAACAACAATCAATAAATACATCCTCAGCCATCAAATTATCAATTGGTGAAAGCCGCAAAAAACCGGTTAGGTATTTTTTAAGTATCGTACATACTTAGTATCATACAAACAGACGCCTTTAGCCTTCATTTTATATGTAAGGATTACGATATATGCGATTTCTGCAAACATAACTCCTACAATTAAACCTGATATACCAATTCTGTTTATTCAAAGTGAGGTATTGTACTCGGGGCTCAGGAGTTCGATTTGGTACAAACGGTCCTTCATGTGAAGTCAGACGCAGTTAGTTCCAAGACTCATTACAAACTACATTCAAACACAAATTCGAAGCTAATTCCGAATGTTAAAGTGACTAGGAACGTTATCTCTTGTAATATATCATTGAGATTTATGACATTATTTCACTTATATTATTATTATCACTTATATTAATTTAATTATATTGTTATAAGTAATAAGAACGCTTCAAACAACCCGGTTAGGTTTGGCCTTGAGTTTTTGATTTATTTCGTAAACATTTTGGTAAGAGATCAGCCTTTTGTGCCTGACGCACGCCGTCGATTTTTTGTTGTTTTTTCATTCACCATACAAGCGGGTATAAAGCTCAATTCGTGCACTGCCGTGGTTCGAACCTACGCTCTCGTCGCACGCTGAAGCTACTAGACCAGTTATGGGCAAAGTACGGCCCGCGGGCAAAGTGCGGCCCTCGGGCTAGTCTGCTCCGGCCCGCGACACGATTTTGATTAACTGAATCTCAGTCACAGTTTCATCTGTCTCATACGCCTTCATGCTCTTCTAAAGATTAATCATTTTTTGTGACTTGTTTGGAAGTTTTTACCATTTTAGTATATAAGTTGTGTATGATGTTAAATTAAACAATAAAAAGGTTTAGGCCTATAACTTGTATTTTTTTTTTTGGCCCGCCTGTAAATTTTTAAATTTCATCTGGCCCTCCTTTTAAAAAGTTTGCCCATCACTGTACTAGGCCAACGCAAGGATATATATATATATATGACGTCAATTGTCACAAATCTTGACAATGAAGAGAGCTGTCATTTTTACGTCAAACTAAATGTAGCTGCGTTTCTCAAGCTTAAGCTCTTGTGACTGAATTAACGCGCAAGAAACCGCGGGCACAGATTAATATATATTGTATGTAATATATCGCATTTGTGTTGTATCCCATTAGTGTATGCAAAACAATTTGTAACAAGATAACGTTCTAGACTTAAGTTTTGACAAAGGACCTTAATTATAATCCTCTATAATAACTTGCGCGATGGGATGAGATTAAATTTAACAACACTCAAAGAAATTTTCGATGTAATTTTAACAAATTATTAGAACTAAAGAAAACTTGATATTTTCTTTTGTTTACGTTTAACGGATAAAAAACGCAGGTTTAACATATAGATGAAGTCAGTGAGACTCTGGCCAGTTAGACAAATGTAATAATTAAAAAAAATATGTTTAATTTTGAAAATAGAATATGAATTTGTAATCTTTGGCAGGAGTTTCACTCCTTCGTTGTTGACATCCCCAGGTTCCACTCTGCACGATTTGGATCGTCTTTTCTTGTAAAAACAAGCAAAGAAGTGGAACTCCTCCCATCTTCCCTACACAGTTTAAGATGGGTTAAAGCGGCGCGGTTAAAAGTGTCCTGGACAGTGCCTTCCAAAGGCCACACCTCACTCTCACTAACAAGTGGGATTGTGGCCAAGCGTCTGTCTAGTTCTGTATTAAATAAAAATAAAAAATAATCAGCCAAAATTGCTATCAGGTTATCCGCCCCTACACAAAGTATGACAAATTACAAACGAGGAGTGGTTATTCATGTTTTGGTTAATCAAGGCAATAGCAATGGCTATCAGAGACACCGTGAGGACTATAAAAGATGGAGTTGAAGGAACATTTTGGTGCATTAGCATGTTTTAATGGTTACAAGTGCCTGGAAACATTTTGTAAGCAATACCAAAAAACCGAGCGAGTGACGTAGAGTTTATTATTAGCCAGTTTTCCTCATCCGTTCTACCTTAATTTGAGAACTGGCAGTAGATGTTAATTTAGTATTTTACTGATGTTCATAAGTGTGCATTGACCTACGTAAATGGATGATATTGTGATTTCAAAAACTAGATTTGAATATTGCTTCATTTCTCGCATCCTCTCAAAGTCACACTCCTTCAACTCCTTCAAGCCCAATTATCGTAGTGAGCCTTGCCGATAGCTTTGAGAAAATCCCACCACCTTGATTCCTGATCCTAACCCAATGTACTACTATTTGAAACGTTAGTCTTTTTTAACGAACGAAGCGTATTCTTATAATTAAATAATTTATATGAGAGGAAAATTAATAAGGGTCTATATTGGGAGCAGTCACGTTTATTTGAATAGCGTCTCATTATTTCTGTATTTCCAATCTCGCGGGATAATATCGTGTTGTTTACGTTACTCGTTTGGGTTGAGTTATAAGAGAAAGCGAGAGCGTCTAAAAGCACAAGTAAATATTGGTAGGCATAGTGCGAAAACCGCGCATAATTTGTTTTCTTTTAAATTTGCGGTGAAATTAAGAATGATTGATAATGTGAGTCCTGTGAAGTCCTGTAGTCCAGCGTGATCACACAAAAGTGATCAGTTTTATGTCAAACATCAATGTTTGGGGTTATACCAGTTTCTTTGGAATGTCTTTCATTCCACGCATACGTCAGACTTCATAATACATGGATATAATAATACGCACGCCTAACTAAAAATGTGTACAAAAGAAATAATTTAATTATACACAATAAAAAGTACATTTAGGTAAAAAGAAAGTGCACTAGGATTCCCTGTACTAACTACTAGAAGTTAGTATGTATGTAATGTGAGTTTGAATCGGTATTGAAAATGTTGTTTAAAAGAAAGTGGTTAAAGATGAAAGCGCCTCAGAAGGAGGGCGTTCTTTGGGTTACTTATATGTAGGTTTGCGTGATGATGTGGTTTGGTCAGTGTTTGTTTCCAAAAAAAAGTCTACATATTGCTATTAAGTATAGTTGTCTTACCGGTAAAAGTTTTGTATCTATCTTAAAAATGCACGTTGGGAACGCTCAATTTTCATAATTGAAAACGATGTGTGTAAGATTACATCATTTGCTTTTGGAATACTCTCATAAGTTTATCACTTATACCGATCAAATGACACGGTTATCTAGTTCCTCGCCCCAAGCGCTCCACGAGTCGACAATTAAATGCACCCCAAGATAATAATATATATTCTGTGCCTAAAATATTGGTTTCTATTGTCTGTGATTTAGGTCATGGCAGGTTGACGACGACACTCTATTCACATAAACCAGTTTTCTCAACAAAAATCTATAAACCGTCATCTATTGACGGAATCTGAAACTATTACGACAAAAAATATTGTCTCTATTCTAAGGGCGTTTATTTAGAACGGCCTGTCTTAACTGGAGATGTGTTGAGAAACTTAATTCAAAAATAACCTACGTTATTCATGTTGCATTCTAACGAATTCTCTTCTGAACGAATTTTTAAAGATTTTTAAGAGCTCCGTCATTTTTTTTTATAAATAGCTTCACGCAGAGCGTATTGCCACAGACAAAGAAGCTCTGTCGTTAAAAACACAAAAATATAACTATTTCCTCTTGATACAGGTAAAAAATATTAGTAGATTATACTATATACGCTGTAGCATGGTGCGGGTGACAGTTGCTAAATTTTTCTTTCAATTTGATTTTATTTGTACATTCTGGCTGTGTTAAATTTAAATTTTAAATTTTGTTTGTTTGTGTGAAACGAAACGTTACTGAAACTGTCACCCGCACCATGCTACAACGCACATACTATAGTAAGCCCGTAACATTCGTAACCATATAAAATCTTATTTATATTAATCACTAAAACAAACCTATTGTGATGACAAACGGGACAGAAAATAAAGGTCAAACAGCGTCGTTACTTATGTCTGAGGGTCCAAAGGGTCCAATAATAACACAATAAATTACTTTCACGTGTGACTTGGGCTCGTTACCCCTGCCGCCTTAACAAATTATCATTGTCCGGGGTTTTTCACGATAAATTTTAGGAAAAAAAGATAAGGAATTATTTATATACTTAAAATGTAAACAAATTGATTGAAGATAATATTATCATTATCTTGTTTAATCTACAATAAGCTCCAAAAGAATTAAGTGACTGTGGATAAGCTCGTTCTATAGTCTATGTGGCCCGGCCCTTATGTCAAATTTGACATAGCTACTATAAATGCTACGTGTAGCAGCTGTTATAGCAAATTTGTAAAAAATATAGTTAAAATTAAGATTTCAGTTCTTGACTTTGTAGATAAAATACTTCTGAAATATATATGTAATTAAATTGATAAATAATTATTCTAAGTATTGTAAATAACAAAATAGATGATATTTATTAAAATTATACTTTTAATGATCATCATAAACCGTATTTATGTTATGTAAATTAAGTTTTTTTCAGTTTTAGTTTAGTTTAATTTTAAGTGTAACATGTAGATTTTTTTTTTTTAAATTATTTATCCATTCTTGTACTTTTTCATCAGTAGATGCTTGTGTTGCCGGGAAGGAATCGCTTTTAGCGATAAGGTGGTTGCTTAATAATTTATGTAACCATATTTTTATATGGATATGAAGCGAAAATAAATACAAAATTAGCTCAACAGAACGAGTTGTCTTTTGTTTCGTGTAATCGAATTTTATGTCAAAAGCTGCGTGAGTAGGGAACCAAAAAATTATAGAATAAGCTCGCACTTGCCCGTTTTATGGAGTGGTCATAAAAAACTCCCTCGGCCTTAAAAAATAATACGTTGTTACGGTTTTGTGTCGTTGAGTTCGGTTTAATTGAGGTGACATTTATGACCCCGTCGTACATTTGATTCGTATTTAATTCATGAAAATGTAAAAAATGTTACATTTCCCCTTACAAGCGCTAAATTATCCAGGAACCGGACACGTTTTTTGTATAAATTTATTATTTTATTCAAAAATCTTGACGCTTGCTACATAAAGACAAGCACAAGCAAACATAGATTCATGAAGGAAAAGAAAAATTAAAAAAACTTAAAGAAAATTTATTACATTATCAATAATGTTCATATATAGGCCAGTCATTATAGACATTCGAAATCGAAAATTTGATAATAATTCCAAAAGTTTTCAAACTTCGGTCAAGTGAATGGTACATTGGGACGACAATAAATCTCATTTTGCAACCTTGTCCGCAGTCCGGAACATTGTTAAAATTGCAATTAAATTAATTTTATGTCTGTATGGTCGTGAAAAAAATTCCAAAAGTTCTGCAAACTTGGGGAAGTTTTCGATATAATATTTCATATCACGTATAAAATTTGCAACCAACCTAAGTGTACGGAACATTTTTTGTTATTTATTTTATTTTCGATATATCTGTCAAATTTGCAGAACTTTTGGAACGTTTTCCTTCAGTTTAATAAAGAACAACATTAATTAAATAATGTTCCGTACACTTAAATTGGTTGCAAATTTGACACGTGATGTAAAATAATATATTTAACACCACTCCAACTTTGCAGAACTTTTGGAATTTTGGTCTCAAGAACTAAGCAAATTATCATTTATTGCATTTTTAACAATGTTCCGGACCGCAGAGCAGGTTGCAAAATTTTATAGTTTGTTTTAATACCACTCCCGACCTTACATCAAAATTTGAAAACTTTTGGAATTATTATGAATGAATTGTCTTGACTGACTGGTCTAATATTTGAAATCATAACATTACCAATGGGCTGGATACTTTTCTGCGAGAAAGGAAATTGAATGTCCAAGCGTCCCCAAGGGAATCTGCTTTGCTCTTTTGGGAAAGGAGAGGCGGGTTAGATATAGTGGCCTATGGATCACACCGCATAGTGAGTGCAAATGTACCTCGGTTATAAAAAAATTTGTTTGCTTTGTAACTGTAACTAAATTAATTGTTAGTCTAGTTGCTAGGCGCTCTCTAGGAAACCATGTTTTACGACCAAAAATCAACGACGTGTGTTTTTCTCAAAACTGATCATCTACTATAAAGAATGTAATTTTTTTATGTAACTGTTTCTTTTAAGAATTGGTGCGCTCTTTTCTTGAAGGACCTTAAGTAGAGCTGGTTCCACATAGTGGCGGTGCTCTGCAAACTCTGTCTTAAAAAACTTTTTAAAATTTTTTAAGATCGACTAACGTCGAGGTGATACGGATGACGTTTCGTATTCTGCCTCAACGTCCGATGATGAAAGCTGCTGGTATTAATACGAATAACTTTGAACACTCTCTATGGTAAATCCGGTGGAAGATGCCATTCTAGAAGCGCTACGTTTTTTGAACTATTGTTATAATGCTGGTAACACTGAAACTAAACCATACTTAAATCGAAAAATCAACATGCACTATACATTATATTATAATCAGAAATAAACTGTACCACAAAACATCGAGTGGTAAAAAATGGATAGAAATGTAGTTTATAAACTGCGAGGTTGTGGAAAGAACCAAATTATCTTTCATTCGATCCAACATGCATTAATCTCGCACTGTCCGCCCTCCGGATGTATTTGGTGAAATAGATCGATAGCCTTGCGATTTCTACATTTGTATGTAAAAAAGTTCTTGCGGCTAATTTTTATTCAGAATAGGCAAAGTAGATCTCTTCAGGTAGCTCAGCGTCGTGGTCAGCAAGGAAACATCTGACAATCTGTTTCCACCGGTTTCTGTCCAGCCCATCTCTTATTATAGAGTACAGTTGTAAAGACGATGAGTCCATCTGACGGGGCCGTTCACCAACCAGAAGACCAATCACCATCAGTTTCTCCAAATTCTCATCGCCTCTGCGTATGTACGGCCGATATGATATATTTCTTGTCGGTAGACAGGCACGTATGCGTAGGGCCAAAGTAGACCACATTGAACCACAAATGTTTGCGCAGACACTTCAGTGTACTCTTAATCTCTCTCTACGCTCGCTCGTCCCATATACGGGATAATATCCGGGTCATACTATAATACGAGTCATAACTGCCACGGGTCGTTGAGTAAGTAAAAGGTAAGGCCGATGAAGAGGAAATCGCCGAAACTGAAGCTGATTTTGAGGCTAAAGACAAATCATACTATAAAAATTGTATGACTGTTATAAACGCTGGATGGCTCTCGAAGGCAACAACAACAAACAACAATCAAATCAAATTCTATCAAAAATAAGAGTTTTTCTATGTTAGTCTACGATCTTTTCGCCCACATTTGCTATTTTCTTCTAAGCTTTATTTAATAAACGTAATACCATCAAGTAGTTTTCAACTGTTTTGTTTATTATGTACCTCTATTAATTTTTGGCTGAAAAGGACCGTAAAAGACTAGGGGTCGTAAGGATTGTATATTGGAACCGGACATAAAAAGTTAGCTATAAGATTTTAAAACTTAACTATAGTAGGTAATTTAAAGTGACTGACGGTAAATATAGAGTACGTACGTGTGCTACATGTATGTTTATTTGTGTGCAAAGCCATTTAGACTAAAAGCAGTAATAGCTCGTGTATCGCTGCGTGGTTTTATAAGATTTATTTGAACAGATAGGGATGGGCGTGTCTGCCTGAAAATAAATTGTTTTAGGTTTTTTCGCCTTTGAGATAAATAAGTCTGAAAGGTCTACGTTTATTGATTTCGGCTTGTTTTATCTAAGTAACAACAATCTTAAAATAAAATAAATAAAGCCTTTATTGTTGTTAACAAGTTTTACACAGAGTAGTTTCGTGTGCCTAAAATTAATTTACTTATGACTAAAATACATTTTGACTATTAACTAGAGTTTAACTAATATACTAACAATTTTACTATCAATTGATTAAGTATCGGCAAACGGTAGTTCGGTTACAACTTGTCTTCCGATAAAGTTCTCCTCTAAAGCTCTCCAGTCTTTTCTCATTTTTGCAGTGCGAGTCCATGTTGAACCCGCTATTTTCTTATCGTCATCTCTTAGCCTGTCTTCCTCTATGTCTCTTTCTGTCTAAATGTGGGTACCATTCTGTGATAAGTTTTGTCCATTTTTCTTGCTTTTCTCTCATCATATGCCCTATCCAGCATACTTCAGATGTATATATGTATAAATATCATTTTTTATCACATCTTACATACCGATATCTAATATCGTCACTCGCACAGAACTAAGCTATGCCAAGCAAGCTGGTCTAAGCGAGATTTCGGCGCGAAATGTATAGCGTGCACGCCAACAGGTAACCCAAAGTGAGTACTGTGGCAACTATTGTGCGATTGGTGGCGGGGTATTTCGACGCGCATATGCTTATTTCTTTATATTAGATTCGCATGTGAATACTCTAACCTAACACATGAAATTATAATTAATTCACTTAGCTAAAATGGCATGGTTAAATCCGGTACTGCCCAGACGTATGCCTATTGCGCAGTATCCGAGCTAAGCTAACTTCAATGTTTGTATGTTGGTCTGCAACGCGTATTAAACTTGGTTTTACTTTTGATACAAGTAACAACAATTTTAAAATATTACTCTTTATATCGAGATATTTGCGATAAAGTGAGATATATTTTAATGTTAATTAACGATTTCTAAATCATCCTAAAAAATCACATAAAATACTTCAATACGGAATAAAAAGTCATACAAAGAAGAAAAGATCAAATACCTTTCTTGAATCGTGTTTAAATACTACATGTGTAAGAACGAGAAATTCCCAACCGCACAGAGTCATTACTGCAGAATAGTTTGAGTTTTGCAAATCTTTAAATAGTTTTCACATCCTTTGACAGATTTGAAAAGCAGTACTTGTCTGGATTGAAATGGATTCTTTAGGACATTTGAGAACTTTTACTCATATAATGAACGAACACATCGTGAGACAACCAACAAGACTAAGACCTAAACTTCGACAGGCAAGACAACGAATCCTTTATTGAAACCTAAAAGGAAAAATAGTCAAGGAGGCATACAGAAATCTTCCTCTAGGAGGCTCTATATAGTTTACTTGCAGGCTGACTTTTTCCACTATTTATCGCTGTTATCCCAATAAAATAAGTTAAATGTTTGTTTTTTATTTCCTATTTTTGATTAAATGCTAATACAATTTAATTCTTATTAATATAAAAATTAAACTTGTTTGTTTTTGTTTTTTTTTTATAAAACCTTGCTGACGCTCGGCACACTGATACATTTGTAAAAGAAACACAATATACAATTTTTAATCTGTCAAGCAATTATAGTCCAACGTGACAAACACGAAGAGTTAATATAAATATTATATGACAAGAAACATTAAACCTAAACCTTTTTATAAATAATTAAATTCGTGTGAATTTAGCCATTATTCAACTATAGCAATAATATTCAGGCTACGCAAGACACGCGTAAATGGCGCTTCTCTGAGTAAATTTTACGCGCTCGAGACACTACAAGCACTTACCATGCCGAGTGTGGTTATTTGGCACACGCAGCCCCAGTCTCTCCAACATTTCCGCATTATATATGTATAAGAAATATTGACAACTTGTAACGCGCCAAATTCAAATTACTGAAATATCATTTCATTACATATGTACCTTCAGTATGTATGTATCCTACCTCTAAGGACCTTAGAAAATATCATGCGATAGTAAGGTCCCTCCTAACCTCTAAACATTTACGTAGTTTAACCCCAGAGGGGTTAGTTTAAGCTTCTGACTAATTCAACTCAAACATCGTGTCTCATACCTATCTAATTTCCAGCTTACATTAAATATCCTCCGAGCCTGGGATTAGATTATTATGAGAGCAAACATTCGTACATTAGGTTTACTAGCATAACAAACAAGTGAATGTGTCTGTATCATTAAATAGGAACCACAATTATTGTTTCGCTTGGAATCTAGGACCTCATCCGCAATGTGTGTTTAAAAAACTACATAAGACTATTACTTTATATTTAATAACAGTTTATTTTATTATTATTGTAAAATTTCATTGCAATACAGTGATACTATTAAGTTTAAAAATAATCCTATATAATTAAATGCTTAATTAAAAGATGAGAGAAGAAAAAGAGGTAGTCAAATAAAGAGATGGAAAGATGATCTACCGGAAGGGTGCAGAAGATCAGCCCGTGAAAGAGACCAGTGGAAAAAACGAGGTGACGCTTTTGTCGGCACACAACCTGACCTGGTTGCTGATAACTGCTATTTAAAAAAAAGGTAATATAGGTAAAATGTATGTTATCGCTTAGATTAAAAACTATAATGTATGTATATTTGGTTAGTGAATAAAGGCTTTTGTTATTATTATATTAATATTTATAAAATGCCAATCAAAAGTATTTGTAAAATGTATTTTTGTGGTTTTTTATTATACGCAAAGCTCCGCAGAGATTAACTCCTATAAATGAGACATTTTGATTTACAAATTGGAAATTCGCTAACAAATGTAAGCCCTTAATTAATTAAAAGGTTGCCACCCCAAGAAAACTTCAATATTGAAAATGTGGACCCAAATTTATTAATCATTATAGTTTAAAACAATACAACTGCTAAAAACACGATCCCGACCCGAGTCAGTTAAAAATTTACCGGCTCGTTACGCCAAGTTGTGAAGTTTTGCCCGAATTTCGTAATCAGAACGTAGTACGTGACTAGGGGGCTAAATGTGCCGTCAAAGGCTTATGATATACAACTTTTGTATTCAAGATTTGTACCTTAAGTAAGAATATTACAATTTAATCACGTA
The DNA here is from genome assembly GCA_905332375.1 of Pieris macdunnoughi. NCBI lineage: Eukaryota > Metazoa > Arthropoda > Insecta > Lepidoptera > Pieridae > Pieris > Pieris macdunnoughi. Next base: position 829,303 of record CAJOBZ010000014.1, on the reverse strand, counting down.
AAATTTTAAAAAAACTAGATAAACTAAACTCATTAAATTATTGCTCCCATGAGAATGTAAGTACGTGCTCCCTTTTCACCATGCCTACTGCTGATAGAGGACGAATCTTTGTTTTTTTTATTAGTATATTTAATTACTTAAAGATGTCAAGTCAAACATGGTGTAATGGTTGCAGCTCCTTACAAAAATTTTGTAAAACAAAAAACTTGGCGATTGAAAAGGGAGGCGGAGAGCTTATTGCCTGTTCTTCTTGTCCGTTCTACGCCCTTGATTTAAGAACTGGTAGTAAATGTAAAATAATTAGAAGCATTAAATATTTATCTCTTGATTGACGTTCACAAGTATACATTGTGTTACCTAAATGAATAAATGATTTTTAATTTGAATTGCAATTTAATTTAATTTTTTTAAACTGTCTCAAATCGGGCTTCGATGCTTGGCCTTGATGAAGCGAAATGTTAAATAATATTTGCTATTTTAGACGTGATATGAATTATTCCGGATGCATGCATTTAGCGTCTCCATTGATATGATATAAAAATTAACCATTCACTCTCTATAGTGTTTGTTTTAATTTTGCTATATTTTCACTTAGAGAACTATTTGCAGTGTGGAGTCTTAAACAATAAATTCTGATCAATCCCGAAATGTGCTATAATGTTTTTCATATAGATCTTAAGATGCTGTATTTTGACGTTAGTATTTTGGAACTGACCACACTCGACGTCGTAATATTAAAATTAGAATTTTTCAAGTTTAAATAAACAAAATTAAATTACAATTTGTCTAGTCATTAAGCGTGTCACCTGTCGTCTTCTCGTCGGAAAAGCAATTATAAGTTAAGTTCGAGTTACGCACATAAATTACTTCGTCTACAACTTACAACGTACCCCGAACGCTCGTTATCATGAATATGTCACACAAAACATGACTTTACAATAATTATTTCCATATTTCCTAAATTAATTAATATTGCACGATTTTCGTGGGAAAGCTTTTTATACTAACATGATAGATCAAGAGCCCAGGACTGCCAGACCTTCGTCATTTTATAAAAGCTGAAAGTTCTTCTGTGCGTGTCCCCTATACAGGTAAGAACGACCAGAGACTATAGAGTTTGGGTAGTGGTTACTTTGGCAGATAACAGGTAGTAAAGACTAAGCGCTCGCGCTCGGACCTACAGCGGACTTTCAATGTGTCTGGCAGGGTGTAAAAACCATTGAAACTGTCCGGCTATTGAGGTATCATATTTTCATAGGTCCCCAAGTAACATATAAAATTTAGCTTTTATACTCTAACGAAAGTATAATTATAATTAATTAATATTTAGGGGTGTCTGGCAGGGGGAAGCAACTGTCATAAGTGTCCGGCAATGTATGACGATATTTATAAAGTTATCCCTAATAAAAACGCAACAGTAATGACAAAGTCAAAAGTCAAAATCATTTATAAACGTCAAAAATTAAATGCATCTAATTCTACATTTACTGCCAGTTCGAACGAGATATACTATCATGACTTTTAATGTGACTGCATCAAGCTTTACTTCCGGAAATATCCTATTATATGCCTAAAATATAAAAGTATATGACCACAACAATAAAGTACTACGTCGAATTATATAGCTACTCGCTTACAATAACAGCATTTTATGCGTGAGAGAATAATGACGCTGCAATACTGCGCAGTATTATGGCCTCAGATTTTTGCTCTGTTTCCTGATTATTTGTTGTTCTAATAGTCAAGTAGTAGGAGCAGTGTTGGCTTCGGCGACTCTCATCCCTGACGTCATAGGTTCCATCCCAGGTCATCCAAATTCGGTCAAAAGAAAAACATCTTGAGGAAACCGGTTTGCCGTAGACCCAAAAAGTCGACGGCGTGTGTCAGGGACAGGCTGATTACCTACTTTCCTATTAGATTGACAAACGATCATGAAAAAGATACAATCTGAGGCACAGGCCTATAAAGGTTGGTGCGCCACTGTAGTCAAGTAGGTGAACAGCCAGTATACGCCGTCTACTATATGGGTCTAAGTCATGCCTCATGTAATCTTTCACCGTACAATCTAGTAGAAATGCGCACATACCAAAAAGTCGATTTGTGCATAGCTGAGGTTCGAACCCAGAGATATACCCTCAAGCCACTAGGCCAACCCAGCTCGCAATTTATATACCTATATGAAAAAAAAAGTTATCCAGGTTGATATAATTAATAACACGGGTACGGGATAAGCCAAATGTGGAATGAAAAGTCACCGAAACTAATTTAAAAAGTGTCCGTTTGAATTTCATCTCCCGTATGCACTTCCAAATTGATGACGTTCATATTTATCATTTGTTTTAGTTCGGGTATAACTTTGTAGGTATATGTTGTCATATTAAATATATATATTTTTTTTAAATAATACCTATTCTACTCCCCTGCCATAGTGTCCTGGGACTTTTTTTATCCTTAAACTCCACATTACACATCTCGCGAAATACGCCCCGGCTACATCGGTAATATTTTTGTTTACAATATTCATGGGCCAGCCGGGGCGCAATTCCTCGCGAGACCCGTTCTTTCAGTTTTGTTTGCCGTCTTAATATAATTAACAAATTTTTCGTAAAACCGTTCCAGGCACGATCTGTGCTTTATTAACATGCCCTGTAGGCCGTTACGGTCTACAGTCATCTGCATTTGTTGCCAGGTCGTGCCTGGACGATGCGAATATAGGGCGAATATATTGGTAGTAACATATAATATATTTATGTTACTACCAATTTAATTGGTCTGAAAAACAACAGTGATATATTTTTAATGTAGTCAATTCAATAAGGCAATGATATGATGCCGTGGATGGTGAAGTCGGGTTGGGTAGTACATACCTGGACCAAATACAAGTACAAGAAAGAGATATGTGAAAAGTACCCATAACCGACAAGCATGAATGTCAAGAGAGATATGTCAGAACCGTAGCAAGTGGAGATCCCTTCGGAAAAAGGCGTGAAAATATATTATTTATATTTATTTAAATTAAATCATATTATTAGGAATTGTTTTTTTATAGAACAGGGAAACGGGAAACGGTCGGGAGGCTCACCTGAAGTTAAGTTATACCGCCCATGAGTACTCTCAATGCCAGAGGACTCACAGGTGTGTTGCCGGCCTTTTAAGAATTAGTACGCTCTTTTCTTGACGGACCCTAAGTCGAATTGGGGTTAAGATATCTCATTTCTGACTTATCTTTGATCGTGTCTTATAAGTGAATACATGAGTAAGTCACATATTACAGTTGTTTACAGGGGTTGAGAAGTATTCTAACATAAACAATACACACATAAATATTCATCAATATACAGTATATTTACCGAGCATCATATTTTATTCATCATCTTCGTTACAAACGTTGTAAAGCATCGATAAAAAAATCTTAAACACTTGGGGCAAATTAGCTCCTTGAGAAAATATATTCTTTGAATAAAGGAATTCAGAGATTTGAATAATTTTGTGGAAGTATGAATTATTAATATCTTGTGAAAACAAATATTTCTAACAAGCAAAAAATACTAAGACATATTTTAGTTTCTTGTCATAATTTCTGTGATGTAACAAACAATTGTTACTTACACATCCCAGCCCTTGGTTTCTTCTAAGACATTTTTTATACAAATTGAACGAACGAAATATTATTACGAATGAGGTCACGTAGAACGCCTAGACTGGTCAGTTGCAGTTCAATTTAGATCGTCAATTGGAACTAAATAAGAGGTACACAGCTTTATGGGCCCGTTTTACCCAGAACTGAGACATATCTGCCGAGATCGGAACTGACGATTTTAATGCCATCATTCGAAAAAGGGTGGCATTCTTGATCCTTCGTGTTAGGTATAGCACCAATACTAACATAACAATTAAGACTGATTTTGTTTACTAGCCATTACTAACATAGCCACTAAGACCGAACATAAACTCTAACTAAAACTACATTTGGAATCAATAAGTTATTATTATTATGAGTAAGGTGTTGTTCCACAGACTACTTTATTACTATTCGAAAAGACTTATTCACAAATAGTCACAATATTACAGTCAAAGTAAAAAATCATTTATTCATTGAGGTAACACAATGTACACTTATAGAACAACACGCAAATACATAATCGAAACAACTAACATCACCGCATACACGAATTCAAGTACGATCAGTCATATGTAGATCAGATCGAGTATAGCGCGTTGTCCTTTATGTGATAATTTTCAGTCGTAAATCGAGCGCTACCCGTCAGCGTGATCAGTAATGAGAGGTACATTTGATAGCCTATTGTGAGACGTCCTTTGTAATACCTGTCCGACAAAGCCTATTGTGATATTTTTTTACCCTTTGTGTAGTTTGAAAATAATATGCTTTAATCTATTGATTTTTCCCTGTTGCGTACTTTGTTCATACAATATTCAACGTTCTTTGTACTAATTTATAGTGAACAAATGTAGTTATAATGTACTACCTGCTTACACGAATCACTGTAGATACTGGCCATTTACGTAGGAGATATTATAGTACACATGCGTTAACATACATATATTTAAGATATAAAAATACTTTTATCATCACGACTGTTATTTTTTTGTAATATTTATAATAAACTTTTTCTATTTTATTGAAGTGAAACTTCTTTAGGCGCATGAGGGTAAAAAATTTACGGAACGTCACGAAGATGTGCAGCGTTTTTGTCGAAAGCGTTTTGCGAAAGTGAGAAGGGTGAATTACCTTATAGAAATTCTATTTTTAAAATTTCGTATAGAGAATTTATGAAATATTAGTATTTAATATTTTATGCAAAATAATTTATTGAAATCTCAAATGATGAATTGTAAATTAAAATGCCACGTGTTTTTATTATCGAAGAAATAAATTTATAAAATTAAATTTATTATTTGTATTAATTTTCCACACTCAATATTTTAATGACAATTAAATTCATTAAACTAATAACATATCTTCCTTTTTCCCTCCCTCTAAGTCTCGGAAATCGATAAAGTTTTAGATTTGTATAAATATGAACAAGAGTTAAAAATTAGTTTGCCAAAGAAGTTTCACTTCTGACATGTGTACTTTGTACGCACGCATTTTTTTCTATTTCAAAAGACAGCAACGAACTTGAGAGCTTTTTGGCAATGTGGGTGACCATGAGCTGCATCACTGTTTAATAAGAAAAACGAAGTAAATATCATTGTATATCTATAAGCAAAATTAAATTCACACGCAATTCTGAAACGTTCATCACACCAACAATAAATGCCGAAACAAAAGGCCCCAAACGAATTTCCGGGAAATATATCATCTGGGAGTTGAGACCCCGAGCCTCTTAGTTTAATCTCTGGACAAAGCGTGCAGCAACGTGCTGTTAGTGAAATTCTCGTTATAGTGATTTTGAATAGCTGTTACAAATTATTGTAAGTAATCTATTTACTATTAGGTACATACATAAAACAATGACATACATAAAACAATGACATACATTAAAAGTTTGGTCAATGAGGAAGAGTACCCTTAATGCTGGCAGTTTTCTCGCGCAAAAGCTCTGAAGAGAGTGAGTGGGAGAGAGAGTCTGGAGATAAGAGTCCCTTCCGCCTGAGTCTCTTCTCCATTGGGAACAAAATTGGAGGAAAGGCACTTATACTATTGCCATTTAATACTACAAAAAAATAAAAACAATATTATATTTCCTCATGAAAGAAAGAAAAGAAAGAAAGAATTTTTAAAATCGGTCCAGTACTTTTTGAGCCAATTCGTTACAAACTTACATACATACAAATCTTTCCTCTTTATAATATTAGTATAGATAGACAATTTTTATTAGAAGTTATAAATTTAAACCCGTTGTTGTATGAATAACGACTATACTATTTTAAGAGAAATAACATTTTTCATGTATCACAGAAAACCATTAAGCCAATTACAAAGTGTGAATGCCACTCGGAGTGTCTTTGGGGACTGAAATCAGCCATCGCCTTTTATACCTAATGATAAATGTGCCGCTTGGTACCCCATTGCTCTTTTACCTAAAAGCTCCGAGATTTCTGCCCTTTACACGAATATAAGGAATTAACTCGAAATTGAACACGACACGTTCGCGGAATTCTGGATATGCTTTTACCTGCTAAATATTATTCACACGTTTGAGTAATTTTCGAAAGAATTTTTTGGATGGTTAACAACGTTGTAGAAAGATTTAACATCAGTACACATGTAAGATAGTAGTATATGCGATTATTTATTGAATAATAAATGCAATTTACGAGTGGAAATATATTTAAATCATATAAAATTCTCGTGTCAACAATGTTCGTTCCCTCCTCCGAAACGACTCGACCGATTGTTATGAATTTTTTTATGCGTATTCAGTAAGTCTGAGAATCGGCTACTATATATCTTTCTTAAGTGATAAGGGGTGTCCACCCCAAAATATTTTTTTATTTTTTCGACAATTTTTTTTGTTCAAAAATGTTTCCTAGATATAATATACATGGCAATACAAACGTTTACCAGGTCAGCTAGTATTTAAATAAAAAAGTTCAGACATTGATTTGAGCAAGTCACAAAGCGCTGGTGGCGCAAATTTTGGTGGTAGTAACGGGAGGGCTGGCCCTAACATGGGTCATGCAATGGACTGCATATCTACATAGTACAAATACTGAGCGTGGTTTTCTTGCTATGATGTGTATGTGATATTTTTTTTATAACTGATAACATATAAATAAACTTAAAATAATTCTAGTAAAGATATTGGCAAACATCTTGAACAAATGTCCTTGCCTGCGCAGAAGCGATTTTTGGTATCACAGGGGGGGCAGAGGTGCGCGGCGGCGAGAGAGTAACGTGTCGATCGCGTGATTGGTAAATGAGTTGACGTTTGTGTCCCGCGCTGAGCAAACTTTCCACCACTCCCTTGTTTAATGTTCAAGATGTTTGCCAGTAACTGTATTTTGAAAAAAAAAACAATACTAACTATATATATTGGCTTATTATTTTCTGCTTCAGTAAAGAAATTATTATTTTTAAATGTAATACATATTATTTTAACCGCTAAACGATAAGATATTTGTTTGAATTAAGTCTATCGAATAATATAAAGAATAATGTAAAATCTTTAGTTGCAATATTTGTGAATATGTGAGCACCGTTCTTCTACATAATAATATAGTTATCTGCTGCATTGTTTTTTGTAACACCATGCGCCTATAATTTTAGTATAGTAGTTTTTTATATTCTAGGTACATGGTCTTCACACGTAATTATCAAAAAAATTATAAAAAGATTGTAAAAACTATTTTAAAAGAGAAGTAAGGGCCACTAGAGTCATTTTTTTTAATAATTTTAACTTGTAATTTTGTCGTTCAAAAGTACCTTTTTAATAGGCCTAATTGAAATAAATGATTTGACTTTGAATACTATCGGAATTAAATCAACATTTTCTCTTTTATTTAAAGTGTTGCACGTACCACATGAACACGATAAAATTCCACAATGATTTAACTAAATTAATAAAGCCAAGGAATTAACAGCTATCTTTGCTTACCTATAATATCACAAAGGCTTTGCTTAAACTAATTTAGCTAAGCCGTAATTTCCAAACCGCAGTATCCCGCAAAACGTAGGAAAATTAGTGGAATGTTTGATTTAGCTCAAAGTTATCAGGCATCGGAGATTATTCCTAGAAGCATTAAGCTGCAGGATGGCTCTGAACTCACGACCTCGTGCCAACCACTCAGTTTATTAAGCGATAAACTCATCCATTATTCGCTAATGAAAACTTTCGTATGGTTAAAAGCTAATATAACAAAGTTAGTATATTGCCAAATATGTATTTTTTAAATAAAAGAAATGAAAGGTAGTTATGTTACACAGAAATAATAAATTTAATGTCCAAGTATTCGAATCATTCAAGGAATCAGGCAGTTGTCTAATTAAGCTTAGGTTTCCTAGAAAAGCGGTGCCGTTAACTAACGGCCGTCATTTTACGCTTGTTAAGCTTAGGTTTCCTTTTTAACATAATGAAAAAGAACAATCATTTTCGCTCGTCCAAGTCACGTTTCCAAACATTGTAATAATTAAATAATACCGCTACACGCGAAAAACCTTGAACTAAAGTTTATCACCGCTATGATGGCCGTCATGCAAATGACAGCACCGCTATTTGATGTTACGGTGACATTAGGAAACCTACTCCGATGTTATTTATAGACAACGTATGGGTGACGTCACCCAACGCTACATTACGGTCGTTAGATAACGGCGCCGCTTTTCTTGGAAACCTAAGCTTGAATTATTAATTAAATTTATTTAATAAACAACAGATGGCGTTGTGCATGTGTAACACGCGATAACAATACGACATCCTAAAAATAAATAGGACTTCATGATGTCAATGTAATATGTACCTTTCTTAGGCTAGTAATAAAGTAATCTAAAAATTTAAGCTGTAGGGGGTGCGTCAATCCGTACGTTAGGTTATTTTTGTATAAGGTGCCGAAACCAGAGACTTCCCTTTTTAGTATTGTCTTTACATAACTTGAAGTATCGAATGAATTTCATCTTTCGTGGATGCCTACATTAGAGCTCAAACCGAATTAACTTAATTATCGCCTTATTCACAAACGTTAAATATGTGTTTCAACCGAAGAACACTTTCGTCTTTCTGTCATATTGTATTATACTAAGGTGAAAAGATGAATGGTCCAGTTAAAATGATGTAGGGACAGAATTCATTTTTATATGAGGGTAATAATGTAAAGAAGAATGATAGCTACGACATTTTATCTATACCAAGGTAACAAGCAAACGTTGATGCATTTTATGAACAATGGCCGCATTTTTATTAATAAATTGATACATTATTTATAATATAATTATAACTTTAATTAATATTTGTGTTGTGTGCAAACTTCATTACAAAATCCGTATACCTTTTGAACCCGAAATCCCCGAATAAACCGCAACACTTGCAATATACTGTGGTCCATCGTAATCCACGACGTCACTTAGCTCGTAAGTGGACCGGTGACGTAATAAATGACTCTCATGTGTGTCCATCGACAGCTAATTTACTCGTGTCTACGTCTTAGAAGGTTTATACAGTTTATGTTGGGAAACATTGCCCTATGTTCGCTTCATTTATGCAATAGATCTTGGGGAATATATGGAGATAACATGTGTCTTTGAATAGACAAATAAGATGGAGAGGTACATTTTCAGATACGTAAACAGCCTATTTTATTACCGACAATTTAACGTAAAACGCTGTAATGCGAGCGTTGATAATTAGATGGGGGAACTTAATATCTGCGTATATTAACCGCATTATTAACAATTTAACACACAAAATAATTTTATTTAATAACATTTTATTGCGATTGAGAACTGGATTTGCGATGGAACAAATTCTGGGGATATAAAGAAGGACTGAAGGCATATATACCAATATACTTGAGAAGAATTAAAGGACAAGCTAAGAACACAAACAATATTTATGCACTATCCCATTGCAAAAAAACGTAAGTGGAAATGGGCGGGCCATACCACTCGCATGAATAATATCAGTTGGACAAATAGGGTAACAAGGTGGAAAGAAACCAGGGAAAAGAAAGAGAGTGCGCCCTCTGGCACGCTGGGCTGAGCTTAAAAGGTTGGTTGGGAAGATTGAGAGGAAAATGCTCAAGATAGAGAAGAGATGTTGTAGAATAATATAAGAGTATAGCTCTTTAATAGTATATATAGAAATAAAATATTTAATATATAAAATTTTAAGTGATTGTATGTTTTGTTATTATGGATGAACGTTTCAAGAAATAAATGAGGCGTAATTATTATTATTGTAGTGCAATAATTGAACAATAAATAATTTTTATATTATCAATCATGATAGATGTTAGAATGAATTATTATATAAGAAATAAATATTATCAAGCGATAGATTATACTAAATTAAATTATTTAAGTAATATTAAACAATTCCTGCAAGTCGTTCGAGTTCTTCAATTCCTTAGAAAGCTCAAAGCTAAAAAATGACAAGCGAAACCTTTTCAGATGCTAATCATACATTTCAACTTTCTGTTTTCGCGTTCCGCCAAAGACAAAGTTTTCCAGTCGGTTCTAGCCTTGATTAATGCTACTTCGAGGTTCCTCTTAAAATAATAGTCAGTCCTACTCTGCGAGTCCTTTGTGTGACGCCAAATTTATCTTACGAGGCGTTCGCGTGACATTATTACGGTAATGATTTATAACATCGCCGATGCAGTATCGTTGTAGCAGCATAAAACATATGTGGTCTACCTCGTACAAGCCATAACAAGGTATTTTCTTTTGTGTATTATAATTTAAAGAAAAAACTTTTTAACCGGATTAAAGTTATGTATTATTATAAATTTACAATTATTTAACATAATTTTAAATTTATCCGACGTTTCGCGTGCTTTACAGCGTGCGTGGTCACGGTGACTGAAGACAAAAGGTGTTGGATGTCAAAAAGTATCACAGCTGTAGAGAAAGTTGCATTATCTGTAACTTTAATCCGGTTAAAAAAAATTTCTTTAAATGTGTAAAGGTTATGTCAATCAAAGACAATACTATGTGTATTATAATTTTCACTAATTCAAAACATTTTTTTTTATGTCACTATCAATCTTAAACAACATCTTCTCAATCTGTCCTATGCTGTGTGTATTCTTATGGTTCCACAGTAGTTTAATTTAGTCAGTTCAAACAATTTGTATGACTCAAAACTTAGCGATTAAAAAGAGTGGCGGAAAGTTTCTTGCCAGTTCTTCTTGCCCGCTCTACACCCTTGAATTGCCAACTGGTAGTAAATGTAAATTTACAATTAATTTACCTTTTTTTTGACGTTCATAAGTGTACTTGTTTACCTATATGAATAAAGATATTTTGAGTTTGAGTTTAGTATAAAATTGTAAGTGTTATGTAGAAATTATTATGTTAAGTACAGCTAATATGTCAAAAGGAAAAGACTACCTGCCCACGACACAGATAATTCTAGTGTGGGGGCTAGTGAACTATTTTTTTACTAAACATCCTTTTTTATTATGTATAATAAAGTTCTTTTCTTTCTTTCATTTGATCTATTACTGCCCTACCTTTCACTAGGAAGATGGATTGCATTGATAGCGCTGATAATGATAGAATTTTTAAAATAGTTTTAGTAATTATAGTGTTTAAAAAGAAAATATATTAGTGACCTCATGATATTAAAAAAACGTTAATATACAAAGAAGAAATAGAGGTACACAATGAAACACAGACACAAATTATTTAGAAATTGTGACTGTTGTATCAACAGAACCATGAAGGTTATTATGTCACGGGCACACAGTAGTTGGACGTTTACTACTTCATATTAGCATTATAGAAGCGGAACATATTTAAGTTTGTCACGATTTCATGGAGATGAAACCGTATTTTACCCGAAACATTTACTTAATATTTTGACGGTTACTAAAAACTTTAAAGCTAAAGAACAGTATTACAGTTTATTGACATAGACTTAACATTTATTACTAACAAAAATATAAAGAGATAAAAAAATCCTTTTCTCATTCGGTTCGTTTCAAATGTGTAATGCGTGTGTGCTGTGGCTGTAATTGGCCCTAGCTCAACATTATGCTGAGGAGCAGACTGTTCCACAGTGCTGGTCATTCTGCCAGCGACAACAGCAGCTAGTTTGCGCCTCAGTCGCAAAAATAGAGAGAAAAGGAAGGACTGATCTGGAAGAAGGAAGATATGTGAACAGTGTTTTTTTTTTCATCTTATCCAATCCAATATATTGTTTGTCACTTAGAAAACGGGGTGAGAGCTGTTTGAAGCTATGGGAAACAAACGTAAAAAACAATAATATTTGTATTCATTAATAGTTTCTAATTGTTTTGAATGGACCACAAACAATACCCACTAAAGCCGACAGAAAATCTATGAAGAGCCTCAAAGCCTGTTTGGCAAGCAACCCATGCCTTCTAAGGACTATTTATGAAGGCTTCAGTTACACGCGCCTGCGCCGTAAAACTCATTACATAATGATTACAGTTAATTAAGAGTTGAGTGAGATGTAATTATGTTTGCTGGATGCGTTGATTGAATTACACTGAATGTATTTAGAGAGGATCCTTTGTAACGTCGACTTGATTGTCAATGGCCCCAACATTCCCCCACATACTATTATTAAGCCTATTCTTTGAAAGAGAGCTGGTAAGATGAGCTGTAATTCAACGTACAAAAGTATATCTATGGATAGAAAATACCAAAGATAAAAGATTCATTAATATTCGATTTTTTGCGTTTTTGGATTTTTTTTTGGGCCTAATACCTCTATATGAAGACACCAAATGATAATAATTAATAAACTGCATAGATAAACACGTTTTTACTTGTCCGTTGACCTGACAAGTTTGATTCATGTCAGTTCCTATACTAAAAAATATTTATGAGTGTCATGTAAATGTAAATAGTTACCCATTGAAGTAATATTTAATGGTAGAATTGTTATTAAGAGCGCAGGGATTAGAGGAAGTTTAGTAAGTAAAACTAAAAAATATATTTATAGAAAATAGGCAGTGTAAGATTTATTATCTTGTATTTCATTACGTAGTGTCCATAAAGACCATTTCACACATAGTTCTGGAATGTTCAACGTACTTGGAAGTAAATACAGACTAAAATATAGAAACCCAACATTATTATCATAATAAAAATTTAAAAGATAAATAAAAAAACTTGGCGATTAAAAAGAGTGGTCTGATCCCCTCGTTCTACACCTTGATTCGACAACTGACAGTTATAATCAAATTAGGAGCATTTATTTCTTACTGATGTTTTCATTCAAAGGCAAGAGACAATTAAGTTAAGCATTGAACTTGAACATATCAACTTAAATGGAAATGGGCGGGGCACATGGCAAGAGAAGCAGTAAAGTGGAGCAAGAAAGTATTAAACTGGTGCCCAAGGTACAATAAATACAATAGAGGAAGACTATTTAGAAGGTGGATAGACCAGCTCAAGAAAACAGTGCAGACAGAAATGGCGAGATTTAAAGGAGGTCTCTGCAAAAAAGGACACACATATATCTAGAAAGAATGAGATGGAAGAAATATAAATGTATTTAAATTTAAGGTATATAAAATAAAATGGCTTTAATTATTATACTTCATCGTCATTTTACAGAAATTCTGTGGTAAAACTTAGTCATGTGAAATGTTTGAGAAGTTTGAAGAATAGCAAATTTACAAATTTGTGTATCATACTCGTGTAGTATCATTATTTACTACGCTATTTAGTAAATTGTTTCATACGCTTGGAGTGAAAGTAAATTGATGATATGTTGTATATAAGGAAGGTCTTGATAAATGTCGGAGCTCGTGACAGATACGGGTCTGCAACAGTTTGTATCAAGGGACCTTGTTAGAATACATAAGATTATATATTATCTAATTTTTTATGGATTGTTGAATTTTGGCCTAATCTCTGTGTATCTTAATAATATTATTATTTTAGTACATATTCAGTTTTAACAATGTTAATATTTCTTTTAAATTAGTTTTAAATACCTGTTAAAAAAAAATTGTGTCGTGTTGTTTAATAATTATTTCATTATTTGCTAGTTATTATTTATTAGTCAACTGAATTTACTTAACAGGGCCACTAAAGAATAATTGGTCACTACTTGCACTACACACCTGCACTAATGGATGTCAATTACTAATCACGCACTCGTACTTATTAAAAGTGAATACAGGCCTATAAGTGTCGGATTCATAAATTTTGTGCTGTAATGTTTTGTTTTGCTTTGCTTTGCTCTGTATTATAGTTTTTATCAGTGAAACTTTTTGTGGATACATCCAATGTGTTTATTTTTTTATTGTATATAGATGTATCTGTTTTGTTTCCCAAATAAATAAATATTAGTTGTAACTGATAAGAATTATTATGTGGTGCCACTAAAAAGCAATTTAAGTTGAAATACCAAAATGTATAGCTAACCGCGGTTCGATCAATTTGAAATCTTCATGTATATTGAATAGCGGAAATTAGTTAAATTGCCCGTTAACTTGCCAATCACGGCGATCCCTAGCGACCACTGTTATCGCTATTATTAATTAGTGATAATGAAACATGTCGCGGTCAATTCGGAATTCTGGCCGTTCGTTGCTTTGTTTAGGATTCTCTGACCTGTAACATGGCATGCACTGTAATTACGATGCCGCCATTTGATGCACATGAAATGTTTGAGGTTGTGGTTCTCATAAAAGTATTTGAGTTTGGGCTTCATTTGAATTGCTTTGATACTGTTTTATTTGGAAATAATGATTACGTGTTTATTTCGTTGTTAGGTTGCTATTCATTGATGTTAGTTATTTCGATTATGTTTTTTTGATCTGCCTCGTGTGTCTCACACGCCGTATACTTTTTTGGGTCTAAAGCTAGCCGGTTTCCTCAATATGTTTTCCTTCACCGTTCGAGCGAATGTTAATTGCGCACATAGAAAGAAAGTCCATTGGTGCACAGCCGGGGATTGGTTGGGGGAGAGTCACGCGCTATGGAAATTGGTGGGCCATACGCTCCGGAAGAATCCAAGTCACATTCCCAAGCAAGCCCTGAACTGGAGTCTCAAGGCAAAAGGAAACGTGGCAGCCCAAAACAGACCCGGCAACGAAGAGTCATTGCAAGTCAAGCTGGAATGACGTGGAGTGAAATTATCAGAGCTGCCCAAGACCGTTCAGTCTGGTTAGAAAACAGTTGGATGCCCTCTGCCCCACTTGAGGGAGATAGGACTTTAAGTCATATAAGTTAAGTGACGATTGGTTTATTATTCTCGAGTAGTACGCGGGAATATGTCGTCGTTCTCTCGTTTTTGGATTTTTTTTTGGGCCTAATACCTCTATATGAAGACACCAAATGATAATAATTAATAAACTGCATAGATAAACACGTTTTTACTTGTCCGTTGACCTGACAAGTTTGATTCATGTCAGTTCCTATACTGTAAAAAATATTTTTCTATGCATTGTTTTTTATGTCATGTAAATGTAAATAGTTACCCATTGAAGTAATATTTAATGGTAGAATTGTTATTAAGAGCGCAGGGATTAGAGGAAGTTTAGTAAGTAAAACTAAAAAATATATTTATAGAAAATAGGCAGTGTAAGATTTATTATCTTGTATTTCATTACGTAGTGTCCATAAAGACCATTTCACACATAGTTCTGGAATGTTCAACGTACTTGGAAGTAAATACAGACTAAAATATAGAAACCCAACATTATTATCATAATAAAAATTTAAAAGATAAATAAAAAAACTTGGCGATTAAAAAGAGTGGTCTGATCCCCTCGTTCTACACCTTGATTCGACAACTGACAGTTATAATCAAATTAGGAGCATTTATTTCTTACTGATGTTTTCATTCAAAGGCAAGAGACAATTAAGTTAAGCATTGAACTTGAACATATCAACTTAAATGGAAATGGGCGGGGCACATGGCAAGAGAAGCAGTAAAGTGGAGCAAGAAAGTATTAAACTGGTGCCCAAGGTACAATAAATACAATAGAGGAAGACTATTTAGAAGGTGGATAGACCAGATCAAGAAAACAGTGCAGACAGAAATGGCGAGATTTGAAGGAGGTCTCTGCAAAAAAAGGACACACATATATCTAGAAAGAATGAGATGGAATAAATATAAATGTATTTAAATTTAAGGTATATAAAATAAAATGGCTTTAATTATTATACTTCATCGTCATTTTACAGAAATTCTGTGGTAAAACTTAGTCATGTGAAATGTTTGAGAAGTTTGAAGAATAGCAAATTTACAAATTTGTGTATCATACTCGTGTAGTATCATTATTTACTACGCTATTTAGTAAATTGTTTCATACGCTTGGAGTGAAAGTAAATTGATGATATGTTGTATATAAGGAAGGTCTTGATAAATGTCGGAGCTCGTGACAGATACGGGTCTGCAACAGTTTGTATCAAGGGACCTTGTTAGAATACATAAGATTATATATTATCTAATTTTTTATGGGTTGCTGAATTTTGGCCTAATCTCTGTGTATCTTAATAATATTATTATTTTAGTACATATTCAGTTTTAACAATGTTAATATTTCTTTTAAATCAGTTTTAAATACCTGTTACAAAAAATTGTGTCGTGTTGTTTTATAATTATTTCATTATTTGCTAGTTATTATTTATTAGTCAACTGAATTTACTTAACAGGGCCACTAAAGAATAATTGGTCACTACTTGCACTACACACCTGCACTAATGGATGTCAATTACTAATCACGCACTCGTACTTATTAAAAGTGAATACAGGCCTATAAGTGTCGGATTCATAAATTTTGTGCTGTAATGTTTTGTTTTGCTTTGCTTTGCTCTGTATTATAGTTTTTATCAGTGAAACTTTTTGTGGATTCATCCAATGTGTTTATTTTTTTATTGTATATAGATGTATCTGTTTTGTTTCCCAAATAAATAAATATTAGTTGTAACTGATAAGAATTATTATGTGGTGCCACTAAAAAGCAATTTAAGTTGAAATACCAAAATGTATAGCTAACCGCGGTTCGATCAATTTGAAATCTTCATGTATATTGAATAGCGGAAATTAGTTAAATTGCCCGTTAACTTGCCAATCACGGCGATCCCTAGCGACCACTGTTATCGCTATTATTAATTAGTGATAATGAAACATGTCGCGGTCAATTCGGAATTCTGGCCGTTCGTTGCTTTGTTTAGGATTCTCTGACCTGTAACATGGCATGCACTGTAATTACGATGCCGCCATTTGATGCACATGAAATGTTTGAGGTTGTGGTTCTCATAAAAGTATTTGAGTTTGGGCTTCATTTGAATTGCTTTGATACTGTTTTATTTGGAAATAATGATTACGTGTTTATTTCGTTGTTAGGTTGCTATTCATTGATGTTAGTTATTTCGATTATGTTTTTTTGATCTGCCTCGTGTGTCTCACACGCCGTATACTTTTTTGGGTCTAAAGCTAGCCGGTTTCCTCAATATGTTTTCCTTCACCGTTCGAGCGAATGTTAATTGCGCACATAGAAAGAAAGTCCATTGGTGCACAGCCGGGGATTGGTTGGGGGGAGAGTCACGCGCTATGGAAATTGGTGGGCCATACGCTCCGGAAGAATCCAAGTCACATTCCCAAGCAAGCCCTGAACTGGAGTCTCAAGGCAAAAGGAAACGTGGCAGCCCAAAACAGACCCGGCAACGAAGAGTCATTGCAAGTCAAGCTGGAATGACGTGGAGTGAAATTATCAGAGCTGCCCAAGACCGTTCAGTCTGGTTAGAAAACAGTTGGATGCCCTCTGCCCCACTTGAGGGAGATAGGACTTTAAGTCATATAAGTTAAGTGACGATTGGTTTATTATTCTCGAGTAGTACGCGGGAATATGTCGTCGTTCTCTCGGGCGTTAATTGGTTAACGGGGGACTAGGTTGGCAACAAGACTAGAGCCGGCTAGATTGGGAACGACATTCTATTTTGGGAACGACATTCTATTTTGGGGAACGATTAGAGATTGACACTAAAATTGTTAAGTCTAAATGAGTCTGCAAATATTTTGTTCTCTTTTAAAACGCCATCCTGCCAGTAAGAAATCTAACAATATATAAAAAATAAAGTATATTTCGTCGTTAACATCGCTTTATCTAATGTATTAAAGCCTTCATGTCCAACTTGCTCTTTTTGTTAAGTCAAGACACACGTTTTGCGCTCTGCGAGTCGAGCCCTCTGTCTTCTCGCACGCTGCAGCAAGCACTAAAAGCCCGGCCCCGTACCGCACCACCCGAAGGGGGTATACGCCCCAAACGGGCCCAAACACCCCCTCGCGAGGGAGGGTGTAGATAGATCATCGAAACGCCCTTGCTGCCCTCGTAACTTAATTTAGGTTTAGAACATGCAACTGACCGAGAGATCCCCGCCGTAGAAGGGATGTATGACGAATGTCTCATTCCCGATGTGGATGACTCCCGACACACCATTACATGTGTGGAATGCGGCCGAAGCACCGGGATAGTCCTTAACTGTCCCGTGATAGTAGCAGTGTTCGATTTCCTGAAAAAGGTACAATAATTTATTTATTATACAATTAAAATAACTATGTATAAAGCTCGCTATAAACTTATGGGTTTCATATGACCTCTTGCAGGCAACTGTTAGGAAATAAATTAAATAATTTTACCGCAAGAAGTGCAAACATGAGACATACAATTACTAAGACATAATGGAACAAAACAAAGCAATTAAAACGTATGTAGACAACAAATATATATACCTTATATATTTGTTTTAATCATTTTCTCTTCGCTAAGACATCATGGAACATTACGATCTAGCCTAACTTAAGACTAATAAGTAATATAAGTCTAACTTAAATTACTAAAAAAGTATATTTTCATCAGAAAGTGTCCAATAACACTTACAGTCTCTATTAAGGGGAAGAATAGTTTGTAAAACCAAATACTTTTGTTGTGAGTTTGTTAGTGTATATAACCGATATGGTTATATTGGTGGGTTGGTGGCGCTATACCCTTTTTAGACCTAGGGTTTCATATTTCTATATCTGTTTCATGATCAATTGTCAATCTAATAGGCATGAAGGTTACCGGCCTCTTGTGCCTGACACACGCCTTCGACTTTTTGGGCAAGGTAAGTTGGTTTCCTCACGATGTTTTCCTTCACCGTTCGAGCGAATGATAAATGTGCACATAGACAGAAAATCCATTCGTGCACAGCCGGGTATCGAACCTGCGATCACAGGGATGAGAATGGCACGCTAAAGCCACTTGGCCAACACTGCTCTTATATTGGTACATAGTAGTAATTAACTATCTGTAACGAGAACTAAAAAGTCTAGTGCAGTGGTTAACGGCTCATGACAGTTTGTTTTTTTTTTATTTGAACGTTCAAAAAATCTTTTGGTACTTAACTTTTGGATGTAAGTTATGACGGTATCCCCATACCTTCATTGAGGAAGCAAGCGTTAATTGCGCACATATTAAACTCTTCAAGGGAGACGACTATCGAATAACTTGAATAACATTGCATCAATGCTGTACGTATAAAGTGTAATGTATAATGAGTAAAAGATTTTTAATTTACGCTACTATATTACCAAAAATAGAGCTCTTTATTTATTTATTTTAATCATACAGCTAACATAAACTATATACAAAAAACAATTATACTAAACATATACCCTAAGATGAAATACATAATAGAAAAAGGTTCAAATGTTTACATAAGGGAAAAATCAATAATTTTTTAAAATACATTTACCTAAGTAATACCTAATTCGGCTATGTTGTGTGATGGTGTGCTCATGATGCAAGCGATTAAGCGATAGGGATATTCTTAATATTGAGCATATTCCGCGATAGCTATGTTTTTATTTTCAAATATGTATTGCATGTAAGTGGCGTCCATGCGTCGGGTTGTCTCTCTCCCTAAAATATGGCGAGGGGGCCGATGGCTGGCCATGCGTCATACTCGTGAACGGGTGCTACTTGTGGTGACTGGTCGTACTTGAATTCGTGTAAGCGGTGATGTTAATTATTTCGACTATGTGTTTGCGTGTTGTTCCCAAGAGAATGTAAGTGCGTGCTCCTATTTCACCATGCCTCCTGCTGATAGAGGACAAGTCTTTGTTTTTAATTTATGTTATTATTATTAATTACTTAAGATGTCATGTGGAACATGGTGTAATGGTTGCAGCTCCTTACAAGCGTTGTGTAAAAAAAACATGACGATTAAAAATAGTGGCGGAGAGTTTATTGCCCGTTCTTCTCTTCCGTTCTACGCCCTTGATTTGAGAATTGGCAGTAAATGTATAATTAGAAGCATTAATATGTATTTCTTTAATGACGAATCACAAGTGTACATTGTGTTACCTACGTGAATAAATGATTTTTGAATTTTTTGAATTGAAAAAAGAAATTCGGCAAAACAATTTCTTGCTTCGCCAGATATCCTAATTTGTCATACAGTTCTTGCGAGCCTTTGGTGGCTATTAAAAAAGCGAATAAAACTTCAAGACTACATTCTACTTTTTTATTTGAAATTGCAAATTTTGGTTTTGTGAAAAATTCTGGTATGTTTTTCTTTCTTTAAAGTTTCACTTCTATTGTCTATTTTGACTCATAAAATCTCAATGTTGAACTATATATCTATATAGTTATAGAAGCAAGAAATTGTTGACGTTTGAGAAATAAGGTGACATTTTTGCTTTATAATAAGTATTGTGACATGGCAGATATTTTTGCAATGAAGTTCTTACAGCAAGAAATATTTAATTGACAACGTTTTAGATACTGTACTTTTTTATTGAACAGGGGGCAAACGGGCAGTAGGCTCATCTGATGATAAGTGATAGCCTCTATGGACCTAAGCCCCTAAGCCGTATTGGTTCAGAAATAATTTAGTGTGCAGATGGTTCCACATAGTGGTGATGCGTGACAAAAACTGCCTTAAAAAGACTCAGTTGTGGAAAGTCCGACGTCGAGGTGATAGGAATGTAATTTCGTATTCTGCTTCGACGTCCGATGATGAAACTTTCCATATAAATATCCTGTCGCAACTACGCACTAATTTACTATTACCCGTAATTAAGCAATAACCCGCTTACGCCCCAGAACCTCTAGTTTAGTGGACCGAGGTGAAAGCCGCGGTTGCAATTACGTTGTTTCTTTTCACTCGCGAACGAAAGGAATGGGACCGAATGAGCTTCTAAATCGAAAAGACTCATTCATTCGTCCCTCAAAAGGATGCGGATGGAATATTTCGCCCGTAATACCATTTTAGTATTTTTTTGTGTATTTTCCCAACTCCTAGTAAGTAATTTTATGTTGGTTCTACAACGGTTATTGAAAACTGGAAGATAATAATGTATAAAAGCAGTTCAAGCTTGACTTCTTTAAGCTATCGCGGAATATTAAGTAAAAGAAGTACCTATTATGAATATTCATAACGCTATATCTCCTGCATCATGAGCGCACCCCACACTCACTTTCACACCATCACACAACACAAAGTCAAAGTCAAAATCGTTTATTCATATAGGTGACATAATGTGCACTTATGAACGTCAAAAAAGAAATACATATTAATTTTACATTTACTGCCAGTTCTCAAATCCCTTGGTTCTCAAATACTTACATATTTGTCTTAAATTAAGAGGTAGAATTTGACGTAGTTTATTACATATTCAAAAAAAATTCAAAAATCATTTAATCATATAGGTAACACATTGTGTACACTTATGACTTGTCAGTAAACAAATACATATTAATGCATCTAATTTTACATTTAGTGCCAGTTCTCAAATCAAGGGCGTACAACGGAACAGAAGAACTTGCCTCTTTTTAATCGCCAAGTTTTTTGTTTTACACAATGTTTGTAAGGAGCTGCAACCATTACACCACCACAACCGAATAAACTATTACTTAGTTACATGTATTTAATAATTTTTATTGATTTTTTCCTTTTGTAATTCTTTGAACCTTTTTGAAAATATTATGTTTTCCATATCTGGCTATATTTTAGTGTGATTGTTATTTGTTGTATGTTAGCTGTAGGTTTACGAAATAATGTTATATATGTTAGCTGTAGGTTTACGAAATAAAAAATATCGATGTTATTTGTCTATCCCTATGAAACGTTTGAAACCTACAAGAAAAACTTTTACGCAAACAAGCTTCTTATATATCTATAAAATTCAAACGAAAAGTATATTTCTACCAGGCGATAATATTATTGCGTTTGACGTCTATTAATCCTGTCTCCTAAACGAGGGCGGTCTGGGGGCCGATTTTTACGCATGAATCTTTTTAAGATCACCTCCCCTACTTCTTGAAAATTTAATTATAGGACGCAACGTTGGAGAAAAATTATGGATCGGTAAATGTCCCGAGTTTAAGATTCTTTGCGGCTGCTCTTTGATAGGGAGCATTTATCAAATTGTTCCTAACTAGACGTACGACTGCGTGGTTCTTGTATTTATATTTTGCTGGACTGGAACCGTCTGAGAGCAGGGGAGGTTGTGTACTAATGGAATTTTTCTGTATGTTTGTTACGCTATGGTAAAAATTGTAAAGGGCAGGTCTAGGAACAAAAAATTTACAGCGTCTATCGATTTTAAAAATAAATAATGAAATAATGCTACCCTCAAACAAAATTAATGAAAAAGCATCTATTACAAATTAGACACTAAACTGTTTTAAAAAATACAATTTCTACCGAACTATCGCGATTTACTATTTTATTTCTAATTAAACTGTTTAAGGCTGTGCTTTTTTCTCACTCCGGCTTCCTTAGTTTTACAAGCGTGGAGATTTCCTAAATCGTCGGAGTTACGCCCTGAGAATATAAACGTAGGCACTCTCTTCAACTGTTACATTGCATTCATTCGTTACATAGCAATAAACATTTCATTATTTCGCTTATTTTCTATTATTGTACGCGAGTGGTTAATATAGAGTAAAATAAAGTACAGTTAGCTTATGTTTAACGATGTTACAATAATGTATTAACGAACCATTTGTATTTTTATTAATTCCATATGAAAGATTTTGTAAAGTACTTTGAAATTTAACATTGAAAAAAATTAAATTACTACACACTAAACAAAGTACTGACCTCGGTTTTTTGTGTTAATGAGATTTTAATAAATTCCCTTAAAATAAATTGAAAATGAAAGTGATTGGCAAACGTTCGATGAAGGTCGTATCGTGTTAAGCCATCCCTGTATCGAAGGGGCCGAAGGAAATTCAAATTGGATTGAAGGAAGTTTAGATTGCTTTCAATTTTCTTCCCACCTTGTTTAATTTAGCCGAGTGTGTGCTTGGAAAAATCTCATGATTTTACACTGTTTTCATGATTACAAATCAGTTTAGAATGTAATACAACGCTCATTTAGGTGTCTATACATTTTTTTATTATTTTTTTATTTCCTTATTTCCTATTCTTACAGGAGCATAATACAATAGAAAACTTATTAATATAAAAATTAAACTAAATAAATAATATAAACAACAACAAGAAACATTTAACCTAAACTTTTTTATAACTAATTATAAATAATGCAATTCATATGCAAGTGTAAAAGCGGCAAAAGTTTAGATTCTTTAAGTATAGGTACTATGTCAAACATAAACTGTTGAATTATAAATCATTCACCATGATTTATATGATATATAATCATGATGATATATATTTAGGAATCTTCAACATTTTCAAAATTGTTGACTTAATTTTCTACAATACTAGTGAATAGATTAAACTAAAGTAATGTTTATTAACAGTCTTAGTGTTCTATAATGTTTTTACACTATGTTCGTGTGTCCGAGATACCGCACTTGCACTTTTATTCACTACACTAGGTCTATTAACTCTAAAGGTTAAGTTCTCTTTACGCGTCTTTTTCTTGTTGTATCAAGAATTTGGAAAGTCTATAGATATATAGTTCACAACGAAACTTATTAAAAAATAGAATAGAAAAAATCTGTCTCGGAATATATATTTCCATAAACAACAGTGTTTACTATCACGAAATAGCTTACGTAACTCACGGTCCGGCCCAAAAATGGTCCAATTAAACCCGTTCACGCAAACACGGTCAATGGAGGTCAAGAAAATTGCGTGCCAGCGTATCTTCAGGGTGAGTTCACTGAAGCACCGGTACGGATCGTTTTATGACGTCCGAACGTTAACGTTTGCATAGTGACACCCTTAGGATGTGTTTAGTACGAGCGAACGCGATTTGCACCAGCTTTGTGATACTAGAACGAATTTGTGTGAAATTTGTGGCTTTCATGTTTGGACTATATCTAATTAGATATTGATTTATTTATTTATAAGTTCTAATGCAAAGTGAATAAAAAAAAATAAACAAATAAGAACTAAAACTAAATAGAAACTTAAACCTCATTAAGAGCATCATAAACAAAGTTACGGTAAGTTGTAAGATTGTTGCAAAATATATCATGATTCACACATCTTATCGAAATACATTTAACAAAAATAGATATAAATGAAAATTTTACTAGGTACTCTAAGATGCTATCCCTCTCCGGTAGAAGACCTCCTCTAAATTTTTCCAGCCCATTTTTTTGCCATCGTCATCCAAATGCCCTTGTTCCTTGAACAAGTCCATTCGGTTACTGCTTAAGACTGTATAATAGTAGTAGTGGTAGCATTCCTTATAGCTTAAGTCGACTTATAATCTAGAGAGAAGTCAAATGAACGAAGGAATAACTGTGTTGGGTTATTTTTCAAACCAGCGGAATAAAAAAATAAATCAGTGGCGTTACAACCTTTTTGGTCTGGGCCTCAGATTTCTGAATCTGTTTCATGATCATTTTTAAATCAGCATGTAGGTGATCTTATGTGCCTGACACACGTCATTGACTTTTTGGGTCTTAGACATGTCGGTTTCCTCACGATGTTTTCCTTCGCACGAGCGAATGTTGAATGCGCACATACAAAGATAGTCCATTGGTGCACAGCCATATCAAACCTACGACCTCAGGGATGAGAGTCGCACGCTGTATCCACTAGGCCAACACTGCCAAAACCGGCGGAATGGTAAGTGAAAATAGAATTAAAGTGTATTGCGAGCGTTTACCCCCTACATTGCGTTCCGCTATCGCTGTCGCTTGAACAGAGTTTTGGGCTGCGACCCTTCGAGCAATGTGTTACAGCCGCCGTAAGGCCGTTAATCCGGCGACTCCGGATATTTGTGCGGAAATAGATAGTAATTTAGAAAAATTTCTTTGGTCTTCACTGTTCATGATTTTCTTTGAGAGAATTACTTTACAAGTATCATTTTTTAAATTGAAATACGAGTTCTGTGATCTAATATTAGATAAGGTACATATATATTTTAGTTAATAATTAGAAGCGTCGCACACTTGAAGCCAAAATGAGCCTTTTGTTATCACACTCATAAAGTGTAATATAACATTATTCTTTCCAATAATGCCCAATAGGTAGACTACACTTTTGAAGTGTCACTTAGATTTAAGAACTCTTAAATAAGCTAAGTTAGTTTTTGTTAGCGTTGCTATCTACTATCTACTATCCCTAATTTTATATTAGTTATAAGCTCTTATTTTAAGCGATTATAGCCAGTAGAAACCCAGCTTCGAACAAAGAGTTTCATTTAACATATTACATTTGGAGATCTTTCCAACTTAAACATAAAAAATAAGTATATGTAAGGGACATGTATGTTTTTAATGAGAATGAACCCCTTTACCTATGGACAGTCGATATTTGTATGGGATTGTGACGTTATACGCGCAATATAATTATTATAATTTTAAGCCTTTAGTTTTAGTATATAATTGTTAAATCTGTTCGAGGTTCTGGTATTTCCACAACACTGTTGAATACTTATTTTTGTTCTTTCAGATTATATATACAATAAATAAAATCAACATAAACTACTTGGAAGATTACATTAATCCTTGATAAATCTAATTCATTCAGAATTAAACAAAACTTAAGACACCGATTTTCATGGATAAGTTCGTTGTGAATAATAGAAATAATTTAATTTGATTGGAGAGCAATCTGAGTTATCGGCTTATACAATATTCGCTGATAAATTGTTCAAACTGTCGAAACTCAATTAAAATCTAAAACATTCTTAGACCGATTAATTTCCCCTTATAAATAAGTACAGATTCCGTCTTCACATTGAGAAATGTCGAATTTGAATAAATATTACTGAAATTCTGAATGGGACATGGTGCCAAGCGTCAATCAAGGAGTCTAACTGCCTAAAGTTCATATAGATTTTATGGAAACTTTATTATAATAATCCAGGAGAAATAAAACCTCCTTGGTTTCATATTACATCCGTTTCATCACTGTTTCTTTTTTGTCAAGTTGCTGATCTTCTAAGCCATAGTTTATAGATTTTTATAGAATCTGAGGAGAAAGGATGGTGTACTGTTCTTCCAACCTAAAGGAAGGGTCGTCTAACTACTGATTGGATGGCCTTTGTAGCTGTTTACACCTCATCTCGGGCTGTTTTGGCTTTTTCCCACAACTAGCGGAAGGGCGTCTCCTGTGAAACTCGGACCTCGACTTGGGCCGTTGTTGGCGTCAATCGCCTGAAGGGCAGGACGGAAGCTCACTGGAGTGAGCGTAATGCGAAGTAACCCCGTGGCTGAGGTCCAGAAGTTCCATATATCCTTAGCGGCTGGAATATCTTCGTTAGCGCATTTCAGGATATGACGTCATCGCACCAATGACGTCATGCGTGACCAAAGCGCAAATTGTAGGTGTCGCTACAAGTAGGTGTTAACAGAAAAATCTTTTGGCAACAATGTTATATGTTGTACGCTTAGTAATTGAAACATATGTTTTGTTTTAAATATACGCAAAATGTAACTTGTAAAATTAACCTTAACAAATATGTTTTAATGACAGATTTCTCAAAGCATTTGAAACGCTTTCATACTGATTTTAGCGATAACTTTATTTACAATTTTAGCTCAAAATAAAGACTTAGAATCAGCCAAGTTTGTTTGCCTAAACGATTTTAATAAGTTTATTTTTTTATAGTACAGGGGGCAATCGGGCAGGAGGCTTATTTCATGTTAAATGATAGCGACGCCCATGGTCACTAAATACCAGAGGGCTCGCGAGTGTGTCGCCAGCCTTTCAAGAATTGGTACGCTCTTTGAAGGACGAATAACGACGGATGTCGAGGTGAGGTAATTATGACATTTAAATCTAAACCTATTATAACTTGTATAATTTTGTATATAAATTCTCTGGTATGAACCACACATTCGCAATGACAACCTCCATTGGGACCGTAATGCAGAGGACGTCACCACAATGATAAAAATATTGCTGGAGCACTCGAAGGCTCCACCAATACGTAAATGTTGAGGCTATTCAACTTCTTGAGACCACGGTCCAAGTAAGAAGATTAAAAAGGAGAAAACGGTGGTAAGTGCTTAAATATGACACAAGAACAGAGTGCGTTTCCTTTAATAAAGACTGTAAGTAGTGTTATTGGACACTTTCTTATGTTAAAAATCCTTTTTAGTAAATTAGGTTAGTTTTAAATTAAACCTACATTATGCCAGCTCACAAAACATATTGCTTCTAATAAAATATGGCTCACATAATAATAACATAAAACAACTTACACTACTGCATTATATTCCTAGAAATCTACAATTTCGTTTCTCTCTAATACTAGTTAATCTACGACAAATACTATCTGTCGAATAAATCTCTAGTTTATCGAGTGCAAGTTAGAGACTGGTCAAAGTTTGGACAAATTGCAGTTGAGAGCGATTACGGAAAGTTATTGTGTATTTTGCACCTTTGGCCGCACAGCACATACAATTCTAAATAGAGATTTTACTTTTGAAGCCCGTCTAAGCTTTATTCGTTTGCACTCTGAATGACATTTGCTATTTGTGTGAGTATATGTTTATTTATTTGCCTTAGAGTACTAGATAATAACTCAGAAATATTCACTAAACAACTTTGAGGAAACCAGCTTGCGTTAGACCATAAATCGACGGCGTATGTCAGTGTTTTAAGACATCATAGCCGAAAAACCAGGTTTGTTGCTACTGATTTTTGGAGGGTTTTCTTACTTCTTCGTTTATACATGACATAATCGTAACGTTTTGAAAAAAACCTTTTATAAGATCTGGCCCTCAGATTTCTGTATCTGTTTCATGATCATTTGTCAATCTAATAGGCAAGTTGGTGATCAGCCTCCTGTACCTGACACACGCCGTCAACTTTTTGGCTCTAAGGAGAACCGGTTTCCTCACGATGTGTTCTTTCACCCTTTGAGCGAATGTTAAATGCGCACATAGACAGAAATTTGGTGCATAGCAGAGTCACGCTGAAGCCACTAGGCCAACACTGCGTATTTAAGTGATTGTAATTAATTAATTAAACATTATTCTGTACTTACCGTTCTTATCTCACTTTCAGCTCCATTTGGATGGTAGATGGTTTGACGGAGATTTGGCGCCAGAAGTTGCCTGTAAAAAATATTTTAATTGTATTAATGACATTATAAACCACAAATAGCTATTGTAGATACATTATTTGGACTCGTTTAATGCTCGTTGTACAAACAAAAATATTGAAACGAGAAGTAAAAGTAGACAACATCTTAGATGGGAAGATGATATTAAAGAGGTGGGAGGAGCGACATGGATGAGGAAAGCAAGAGATAGATCTTTGTGGAGAATACTTGGGGAGGCCTATGTTGAAAAGCAAGACGATTAAGAAACCGGTGTCTTATAGGAAATAATTTGATAATATTTACATTTACTTTATCTAAATTTCGTTAATAACTAAGTAGAAATAAGATAAAATGTAACTTAACAAGATTGTCAATAAAGGCTATATTTTTTTATTTATTTAAATATTTAATGCTCGTTGTATGCTTTAAATTACGATTGTTTTTTATTTTATTGATTGTCATTTGTTAGGAGCGTTAATTAACAAGAATTAAAATTTATAATTCTGAAAATGATCAGAGAAACAGACACAAAAATGGCTGCTCGAGAGTTCCGCTACATATGGCGATTCAGAATAGTTTAATGTTCGTAGTAGTTAAAGGTAGCTTTAAAATTCTTTACAACAGAGAAATTTCACACTCGTTTTCATGGCAAATATAGGTTCAGAAAAACACCAAATATCCTAGAACCACTTATGGTTTTGATTGAATAATGGTAAGCACATTATTTCAACCAAAAAGGCACTCCTCAAAGCCGGCATACCATATTTTATTGTATCTTCGAGCCCTTCGGTGCAGGCATAAATTTCCATGAGGAAATTAGCATACCCATCGTAAGGGTCCTCGATAATCTCTGTGGGATTTCGTCGTAAACATATTCCGTCAATAATTTTTCTTGGTAAACGTTATACGAAAGTGATAATACTTGGGTAAATGTATAATTATTAAACAATTTACTTATACAGAAGGTTTACGGTTAATACGGTATGCCGTAGTCTATGCTTCTAGGAAGGAACGTTACAATGAGTAGATTGCCGTTTATCACAAGTTGCTTAACTAGAATAATACGAACTAGTGTCACAAATATAACAGAACCTATAAATAAAATTAACAATAATGAAAACTATTACTAACTGTTCAGATTTAATCGCAGCACCATCTCACACGCAAAATCATATGTCCCAACCACCATATCATTAAACCATGTCTATTAAACTTTTTGTTTTATCTGGGAATATTTGTTTTGGAATATGATTAAATAAATTAACAATAATTATTGTTATACGCAAGTTGTACATAGTATTGTCTTTTCACTTTTATTGGTCACCGTGACCACGCACGCTGTAAAGCACGCGAAACGTCGGTTAAATTTAAAATTATGAAAAATAATTGTAAATACATAACTTCAATCCGGTCAAAAATTGTTTTATTATCAAACAAGTTGTAATTTCAAGAACCCAAATAAGGACATTATCATATTATAATCTTCACGCGTGACACGTCTTCAAATTAGCTTTACAGTTTGGATAATACTTGTTGTTTCAGTACATGTATAATTAAGGCATTAAGATCTCAACTTGTAAAGACGTCGAATGGCCTATTGTTTTGAATAAAGACGCATTTTTGCACTGGATTTATTCCATTAGTGTTATGACTGAGACTATGATTTAGTTATACCTAGGTAGGTTGTGGTGTGTGGAACTGTGTATTTATAGTACAAAATTTCGATAAATATTTCTTTCCTATGAGGTTACATATAAATTTGTTTTTAAATAAAATTGTATAAAAATATCCGAAATACAGATAGATATATAATAAATATGTAATATATTAAGCCTAGTGGCGTGCGTCTCTATCCCTGAGGTCGCAGGTTCGATCCCCGGCTGTGCAGAAGACTTTCTTTCTACGTGCGCATTTTACATTCGCTCGAAAAAAGAAGGAAAACATCGTGAGGAAACCGGCTTGCCCTAGACCCAAAAAGTCGATGGCATGTGTCAGGCACATGAAGCTGATCACCTACTTGCCTGTTCGATTGACAAATGATAATGAGACAGATAAAGAAATCTGAGTCCCAGACCTAAAGGTTGTAGCGCCACTGATTTATTTTATTTTTATCTAATATATTATTTTTATTTCAAAACTATCTTACTCAGCAATTTACAAACAGAATTTTTTAAACAGATAGAATAAGTACGATTTAAATTCACATGAACAATTTCTACCAAACAGTTAAATCTAAAAAAACGCAAAGGAATATAAAAAACTACTACCTTCATTTCAAAAAGATAAGAAACTCCAAACCACTAGTCGTTATTTATCTTAGTTCCAGTATTTTTGTAGCCTAGCGTGAGTACCCTGAAGCCATGTATCTTTATATATATAATTCTTCTGTGAGTGTGTATGTCACTGAACTTCTCTCAAACGACTGGACCGATTTTGATGAAATTTTTTGTGTGTGTTCAAGGGGATCTGGGAATGGTTTAGATTCACAAATCAGCCCGGCAGATGGCACTGAAGTCGGTACTTTCATACTTTGCTTAATATCCTAATCGCTTTAAATATCATGCAGGACAACGTCTGTGGGGTCCACTAGTAATTGTATATAATTATTAGTTGCTCATGAAACCAATATGACTTAATGTATGGTGTAGTGGCAGCAAAGCCACTAGTAATCCTAAACACTTGCAGAAATACAATCTCTTAGGACATTTGCTATTTGTTACATAATAAAAAAAATATTTACGAAACCTTTAACAAATTGAATATCGTTTTAATTCAACATAATTTTTCGTGTCAATTATTCAAACTTCGGCTATTTAAAGACAGACGTACAATAAAACTAGTTAATTGGGAGAACTTTTCTCATGAATTTTATTACGTTTCAAATTATTTTCTTAGGAATTAGGTCACGGTTTACTAGAATGTTGACTTTTTACTTACAATTTAAGCTAACTTTAAGTATTTGCAATTTTAATTTTAAATAACGTTATATTATTTTATTATTAGTAAAGTGACGTTTTGTCGTACTGGCCACTTTGACCGCAAATAACTCCTCTTTGGTTAAGAATTCCAAATTCAATTTTTTACAACTATATACTCGTGCATTTGTTTTTCGAAAACCATGATTCTTTTATTTATAAAATGGAAAATCTAAATATTAGGTCCTTAACCTAATACTAATGCGATTGTTTTAAGAAATATTTGCAGGAAGGATGGTTATATCCTTAGCGGTCGGAATTTCGTTGGCGCGTGACAGGGTATGATGTTATCATAATTCTTCGTTGGCACATATTGTAGGTGCTGCTACAAATATGACCAGTATCAAAGAGTTTTAGACATATTGTGTGTTCAAACATAATATAGCTATATCTATAATATCCCTGTTAGGCGTGCACCAGGGCTCTCTAACAAAGCGCCGACGGCATCAATTATGTTATCACCTAACCAAAAATGATCGATGTGGTTCCATATTCGTAGCGCTTTTGAAAATTTGGAATCCGAGGTACCTACTGAGTAACAGTAGCAGTTACTATAAGAAAGAAAGAAAACTTTTTTAACTTTGCCAGCTAAATAATAAAATAAAGTAATTAAAGTTAATTCGATATTGTTCGTGATATTGAAATATTTTTTATTTTTATATGAAGTAAATATTTAGATTTACCTTTTTGTAGCTAAAACATAAAAAATACGTAGCATTTTATTTTTTATTGCCCTCAAATGGGTCAAATTTGTCCCTTTTTCGGGGGAGAACTTTTTTAGTAGCAACATTTATGAAATGTCAGAATTCTACGTAATGAAAATCTGAGTTAGATAGGTCTACTAATTTGAGATAGAAAACGAGAAAACATAAAGAAAAGCGAATATTTGGTAACTAATCAGTCAGATCGCGAGAATTTTTCCAGTCACGGAGTATACGAGCAGGCGGTTCACTTAGAATGCTTATCGCCAGCCGTGGACACCTGCAACGTCCAGATGCTTACTGGTATGTCCCTGGAAATGGTACTCTTTCTTGAAGGCCCTTCTATCGTTCGGATATACCGATATTGGCATCTGATTCCATAGAGACATGGTGCGCGAAAGTGTCTTAGGAAGCGAGTTGTAAACGCCAGCCGTCGCAGTTGTTGAATGAAATTTTCTTCAGAGCACTCCCTGTGATCTCCCTCCGTGAATAGATCCTAACATTTCTACTTATTTAAAATGATTTTATCGTCAGTGCTTATTATAATAGAATATAAAGTAAATTAATCAATAAAGCTTTTTAAAGACGACGAATGTTTAAATGATCCTAATCCTTCGGATTGATTTGCTCCTTGCGATTAAAAAGAGTGGTGGAAAGTTTCTTGCCAGTTCTTCTTACCTGCTCTACGCCCTTGACTTGCGAACTGGTAGTAAATGTAAATTTAGAATTAATTTTTACCTATATGAATAAAGTTATTTTAATTTTTTAATAGGTATTTTTATATAGTTTGACGAACTAGCTAATAAAATATTAGCTAGTACACTTGAATGATTCAAAAATACAAATATACAGAAAAGGTGTTAAACTAACAAGGCGACCGTTTAATTCCGGATCCGTGGCTCGTATTTGCTCTGAATCCAGTCGTCTGGAAGAACTTAGGGGCTGTTTGAAGAGCGGTCACGCGAACACGTCACCAGAGTACTTTGATCTGTAATCTTATTTGTAAGATGTTTTTGTTTGAGAACCTTGGAGATCAAATAGAGAGCTTGTAAGTTGAGGTTAAGCATTCATGTTATTGCGGAGGCAATGATGAATCCTTTAGGGCGTTGTAAGTTATTCTGACAAGACTTATAATACTCCATACGTATAAATTCCACGTTGACCTCGTCTGGCGTTCCACGACAGAGAAATTTTGGCACGCACATTCACTTTAAAACCAACTGCTAATCAGAAATTTCCAATTACTACTAAGAAGCCGTGGCGAGTAGAACGTGGCATGGTCGGCAATGCCAAATGCGGCAAGCCTGCTGATTTTGCAGTGTCCATTGGTGGTAAGCATTCTAAGTGAACCACATGCCTCATGTCCCATAAAAATATATAGTTACTATATAAACCACACGTAAAAACATCAGGTTATCCTACACTTTAACGTTGTGATTCATATACAGATGTTGCTTATGATATTTAGATATTATTTATTTATTTATAGACATGAAGAGATATGGCAGGTTTAAATGGACAAAAGTTATTACAGAATGGCAACCACGAGATGGAGAAAGGAAAAGAGGAAGACAGAGAAAGAGATGCGGATGATGTAAAGAGAATAGGAGACACAACTTTGACAAGAAGAGCTAACATTAGAAAAGAATGGAAGCAACTGGAAGATGCCTATGTGGCCGGCGCATCTAATGTATTAGATTAAGTTAGGTTATGTAATTAAAACGAACTAAAATTATATATATTATACTAGGTATAAGCAATAAAGGCGTAATAATAATAATATTCATTTATAAAAGCTTGCCAACGCTTGGCACACTGGTTCATTGGTACAAAAAAAAATACTACGTTTAATGCGACAAGAACAAAGGAAATAGGCAGACACAACAAACACGAAAGATAAAAAAAT
This sequence comes from Pieris macdunnoughi, assembly GCA_905332375.1. Classification (NCBI taxonomy): domain Eukaryota; kingdom Metazoa; phylum Arthropoda; class Insecta; order Lepidoptera; family Pieridae; genus Pieris; species Pieris macdunnoughi. The sequence goes on along the minus strand of CAJOBZ010000014.1, from coordinate 795,642 downwards.
TAAAACTAAATGAAAATTGATTTTGATATCCAGATCTTAAAATTTTGTTTTCTTAAATTCAAAACATTACCAAAATTGAACAATTTTTCTTGTCTTGTTGATTATAGATCGGCCGTTGCATCATCACATCAGCCTTTATCTCTGGATATCCAATTGGATGGTAAATTTACCAATAGGTTGCACTATATCTTATGTCAAAGCCATATTGTTATTGCGAGGGCAGATTGTCACCGGGTGTAAGCCACCCAAGCGTGAAAGCCGGCAAGCTGGGCCAATATTCGACACCTAACTATGTGGTACATAAACAAATGTCGGCACAGATATGACGTCATGAATTAATGTTACTGTACATACTGTTCAATTATTTCATTTAAAGCTTTCGTGTGAATTTTGAATGCAAGATTTTCATCAGAAATAAACATCCTTATTAAAAAATTTCAAAAATAAAGTTTAGTTCTAAGACTTTGGAGCACCAAATTATTAACTAAACTTACTTAGCTTATTCTTAAGTTAATAGTCTTTGCTGCCTAAAGGCCTATTTGCCCTATTGGGTTTAGGGTAGTTTTTTAAACACATATGTCTTATGCCGGGAATCGATTCGAGACAAACGCAATATGTATTTTTATGGGATATGAGATGCCTCCTGTTCAAGCAGATTTTCAAAACAGGTTTTGAATAAAGTCCAAACCGCGACCCATGGACGCATGCAACGCCGGGGGCATTACGACTTGTGCCCCGAAGTCATATTTAATATTAGTTAACAACTACGCCACTGAGGTGTGAAGTTGGCTTCCCTGTTAACCAAGTAATGGATGGGCAAGAAGATCGATCAATTACAACTTATTTCACTGTTTAAGAAAGAATATCTGTGAACCACATTAAGGGTGACTTTTTTAAATAAATAAATAAAATACACCCCCGAAATGACAAAATATGTCAAAAGTACTAAGAATATAATAAAATGATATTTTATTAAAATATTAATAAGATTGTTCCGAAATTATGCAAGCTTAAATAGTGGTGAATTTGCGATAATTGAACGCGTTCTATCTCGGTGGTTAATTTATTAATTGACATAAATAATATACATATATATATTACGTATAAATTGATAATATATTTCTATTAAATAAAAAAGCTTAACAGAGATATAGTAAACAAATTTCAGTGCAGTATTCCCACGGGGGCGATCACGAAAAGCTCTGGCAAACTTCTTGTAAAATAATCTGCCAGATAAGGAAATTGGATCCCTTACCCCTGATTGAATTTTGTTTTAAAACTATTTAGAAAATGCAAATAATGCTATACACTCTGATCAATTTATTTGATGATAAAATCTATCGGCAAAAAATGCCTTAAAAACGCTGAGTCGTGGAACGACGGAAGTCCAGGTGATATGGATGAAATTTCATATTCTACCTCGACGTGCGATGATGAAACTCAGCTGCAGGTCCAAACAAATCCTCTTAACACTCTCCATGATAAAGACGGTAGAAGATGCAGAGAGACCCAAGATCTATGCGCAACGCCATGGGATCATGCCGCTCGTTGACGATTGGAGCTTGTACTGGGGAGCTCGGGCCTTAAGGTGAAAACAGTACATTATGTGGGGCCGAATTTGCGCTTTATAGAGTTGCATACGGTGGCCTGGAGTGAAAGTACCATCTCGCCTTTCTGAACCAAGCTTCTTAAAGGCTTTAATTTAATTTAACCTTTCTTTCCATGACCGCGAACTTGTTATAATAATGCAAATGGTGATTGTTACAATTGAGCCTCAAACAGGCCAAAAACTAAAGAAATAAAATTAACTATTTCACGTACAATCTATATTTTTTTATTTATTATCACACCTTTTGCTTAAGGGGTAAGCAGAGACCACAATTTCAACTACGGTCCTGACATACCTCTCTCGCTTCATCCACATTCATAACATTCAGCATGCATGCTCGTCGGTTATGCGTACTTTAAATATATACTATTTTTACCACATTATTCGAAATAACTAAATATGTGAGAAACAAATACTTCAGTGGAACATGATCCAAAACGCACCTCTAGCCTCCAAGAACAACCAACAAAAAATATATCAAAATGAATTGCAAATTGTAACGTAAAATCGATTGTTATTGAACTATTATAAGACCGGTAAGCTATGTATAAATATTTTTTTGTCATGATGAAGAATTAATGTATCAAAAGACGCTAATCCGTATTCTGATACGCCTGAGATTGTAATTAAAATCTACTGAAGACGTTTTAAATTCTAAACTGCTTACATTTCAAATCCTTTGAGTTTTTCAACAAAGCCAGCTTTCATGGAGGTGCTTTACTCTCGAAGCAAGAGCTTGAAAACCGGTTTTTAATACAACCGGTTTATAGTTAATTAGGAGAATCTTTTCGGTTTAAAATTTTAATAAAATGATTATTTCAATAAAAAAATTCAATAGAAGCAGAATCAGCACTGTTACACCAAACTTTGCTTTCTCTTAAATGTAAGTTTCTTCTTTTTCCTGAGGTGCGTCTCCCATTGAAGGTCGACAGTCAATCTCCAAAACCTCACCTTCATTGACAATCTAAATAGTTGTTTCACAGACTTGAACGCTAAACACTCTTTTGTTCTACAGCCAAAAATTTCGTGTGTTTACCCGGAATTGTGCCCATCCACTTCCAGACCTTATGGATTGGTGGTTAAAGAGGGTATGAGCTTTCCTCTGCTTGGTTCATACAAGTTCTACTTTTTTGCTAGTTCGTTTATAAACATCGTTTGTAACTTTGTCTTCTGATCCGCAGCATTCTACGATACGTTCACATATCATAGGCCACGAATGCGATATTTAAGTAGGTTTTTGGTCCAACCTCACACCCTACAGTATATGTTGCCAAATATAACAATTTCAAATCCTTGTATAACATTTAAGAATTGGATTAAGATCGTAGAAGCGGTTTGTCAGAAGGGAAAGAGGAGGCCCGCGCCATTGCGAAGCGTATTTCTGTCCTCCATTCCAAGTTTTCATATGTAACATAAGTTGTGATAAAAGCAAAAAAAGCTTAGTTAAAAAGTGTATTAAATTAACTAGTTCCAATTAATAAAATAATAAATAGCGCCGCTACAAACTATTATGGTCTGGGTCTCAGTTCTTGTCATTTGTCAATCTATCTAATAGAAAAGTAGATGATCAGCCTCCTGTGCCTGACAAACGCCCTTGACTTTTTGCGTCTAAGGCAAGCCAGTATGTTCACTATGTTTCTCTTCACCGTTCGAGTGTATGTTAAAATGCGCACATAGAAAGAAAGTTCTAATTATTCGGGAGTTAAAAACAACAATTACATACTTAAAAATAGGAAATACTGCATGTGATATAACAGTACCATAAAAGTGTATATAAACTAAAAACCGGCAACCAAACCAGTTCTGAAATCCGATCTAGTACTTCACCAAATCCTTCTAAAGACTTTGAAACAAATTACTTCAACAAAAGAGGCAGTTAATTTCTTATTACTCAACGAAATTATTTCATTTTCTCCATCTTTGATATAATCTATTTAATTTAAAAATCTGTTTTAGTTTTTGCAATAGCGAATTCAAGTACTACTTTTATACTTTTTATTGGGCTTAAAGCTCAGACTTTCAGTTAGTTATACATAAATACCATTTTCTCTATATATCATGCGAAAAAGTGTCGTTGAAATGTAAAATATGTATGTTTTGTTTTGATTGACTAAATTCACAACATTTAATCAACAAATAAATTCAACAATATATACACGCCTGTTTCATGTTTGATGGTCCTGTTAACAGATTGTGTCGGATTTACAATAAAACTGTGATGCAAAATGATCAGTGGTAATTTTTAGGACTCAATTGAGACCTTTCGCCGAGTCGTTTGCTGTGTTAATTATATTCTATCATTATTATTTTCTTCGTTCCTACATAATTATGTATTTACAGTGTATGTTCTCGTTAGTTGTGTGCTGAGATATTGCAGGCTACAGGATTGTGAGGAAGTTGCATGGATCTGGTTGGCGACTGCACCTTCTTAAGTTCTAATGTCACTTTCATATATGTATATCCTTTCTATTACATATATTCATAAATATATATTTGTCATCATTTTAACGTATGTGATGTTTGAGAGCAAAAATAAAATAAACTGTAAAATAAATAAGATTTTGGAACGAAGTTCCTTATCGCGCGTTGTGAAAGGGGGCTAGACGGAAAAAATTCTTACGAAAAGTTGTCACGACACTTTTTTGCTATTTGCTATTGTAATACACCGGTTCTCGTCTGATCACCGAAGTTAAGCAACGTCGGGCGAGGTCATTACTTGGATGGGTGACCGCCTGAGAACACCTCGTGATGTTGGCTTTTTTTTGTAGGGATAAGAAATGAAAATTATTTTTGGAATCATTTAACTAAATTAGTCTTGTTGGAACGAAGTTATCGAGCGTTGCGAAAGAGACGGAATAAATTAAGACCAAAAGTTGTAACGACACTTTTTGCAATAGTTGTTATATTTTACATTTTCAATTTAGCTATCGCCAACGTCCATACTACGTTGAATACACCGGTTCTCGTCAGATCACCGAAATTAAGCAACGTCGGGCGAGGTCAGTACTTGGATGGGTGACCGCGTGGGAACACCTCATGAAGTTAGTTTTTTTTTTTCGTCGTAAGATTGGTGTCGAGATAATCTATCATACTGTTATGATACCAATTAACATATAAATTAATCGAAAGGAATTTCGTTCCATCCGGGTGTCCCTTGACACCTCTAAGTTTTTTATATATTTATTATTAGATAACCAAGACGAGAATTTTTATCTTGAATAAACAATTTTTGTTTTGTCTATCAATTAATACCGTAGTTTTATACACACGATGCACTTTGAATAGAACAACAATAATACAAGCCACAAAATCAAAGTCCTAATACTGTTCTAATGAGATCGACTAATGCAATCTTCCAGGTGGCAGCTAAATTTCACAGCAATTGAATCTATAAATAACGTTGCTTTCGCCATGATTAGATTTCGGCACAAATTTAATCCCGTGATGTTGGTGGATTCAATCGGTTGCGATGACGCGGCAAGAGTGGATCTATTATGCTCCATGATATTGGCTTACGCGATTTTGAAAGTGATACCAAGACCTGAAGCCTGAAACAAAATATCTATTCCCATTCATATTTCTCTTCACTCAAAATCCGTGGTCCACACTAGCCCGAGTGTTCACTGCGAGCGTACTGTGTGAGGCCAAAGACACTGCGTATTATATCTTTTTTATATTTAGTTTTATCTTTCTTTGTTAATGTGTTAATTTTGTTTATTTATTTTTATTTATTTATTTATTGCATTTTAGGAAGATTTACAGTATTTTAACAGAAGGTAAATTATGATTACAATAAAATAAAGTCAGTACTAATTACAAATCTCCACCTATAGATAATCCATAAATACCTTTAGGAGATAGGAGGGATAAAATTAACAATCATGAATTAATAATTTTTTGAATTGTGTCTTAATAAATGTCTCATTCTTCTTCTTGTTTTCAACGACATGCTTAAACCAGCAAATGAACTGGCAGTAAATGTTAATTTGAATCATTTAATTTTTTATACACCATTATACTTATTAAAAAGTATACTTTAATGTCGATATTAAATGGCTGATGCAAACAACATAAAATGTATCTTCAATAATTCTGGTGGTGATTTCTAGTAATTGATCAGGTTCTCATTTGTTGCTTTATCAGCATTCGGTCTCGTTTGCCTTCTTGTCGTTAGAAGTAAATATTCCTATCGTTCATTGTCACATACTGTCCATGGAAATGATGATTTGAAGTACCTTTTTTTGAAATAAGAGAAATAAAACTGTCAGAGTTCCTAACTCTAATATTATTAACGGTCGTTCTACCAACGGACGGACTAACCCAAATTCTGCATATAGTATACAATCTAAAATATATAACATAGAGGCACTATCGAGCCTCCATCACACAACTTAATCATGTGATGTACGAACATTCAATCGATTGTGATGACAAGACATACTGAGTACTTTGTGGCCCAAGTTACAAGATACAATAAATTGTGTACAAATGAAGCTTATATTAATCTAATGGTTAGTTTGGCAAGTGCAGGACGAATACATATTCATTAAGAATCTTGTTTGCTTACATTAGAATGGTAATAGATACCTACTTGCTTTGCCTTATAAAAAAATATATGGAATACCTTTCTTTAAGATTTAATATCTTACATATTATGTCCATTTTGTCCATTTATATTTACGGTCATAAATCCTGAGATACTGTTATAAATTAAGTACAATGTTTAATACAGATCGCTACAATTTTATCAATTTCCAATGATCGAAATCCATTCTAATAAAAGTTCCAGCAACTTGAGTTACATATAACAAGATATTTCTTCCAATAACGAAATAATAACCCCTAAATATAATGTCTCAAGTTAATTACATACCGGTCCGAAACACGACATAATCCAACCCGTTTGTCAAGGGAAAACCTTTCTTATTAGCCCGACGCCTTGGGATAATCGCCTGTAATTGCCTGACAAGGAGTCTCCTCTTGGATTACTTTTTCCTCTCATGAGGTTTTAAGGACTGTCATTTGGATCTTTTAAAATGTTAAAAACAACAATTTAATAGGATTTTTGTGGAAAAGTTAAGATCTCGCATAAGAGACCGATGGATGTACCGGAGCTAAATGCATGGTCGTATTGATACTTACAACAGTTGACAGCACTGTTTTTTTTCTATGACAGCATCATGTCAGTATAAATCCTACTGAAGACTAGAATAGACACAAGTATAATATATTGTTGTTTTAATATGAATAAAACTGAAAACCTAGTCTAAAATCTATGCTCTGTATAGGACAATATGAAGAATACAAACTTTTGTTGAAAACTAGCTGTGTTCTGCAGTTCCACCTGCATTCAATCAATTAATGTTAAATAAGATTATTTGTTAGACATAATATGGTATCATGGACTTGTAAGATATTAATGTGTTCTATAAAACGGTAGTACATTACTTTGCTCTATTATCAGCGTAGGTACGAGATTAAGGAATCTTTTTTGGTGTTTTCCACACCTTGGGTTACACTATCCTAATGTCATGAAAAGCCCTTTTTTTAAATATTCTTTAGGCTATGTTCATCAGGGATAACGTATGGTTCTAACGCTAACAGAACCTTTCAAATCGGTTCAGTAGTTTTGGAGCCTACTCAATGAAAACAAAGATTAGTGTAGATAACTAGTAGTTGCCTTCAAAATAAATGCATTAACAATTTCCCAGACTTTGGTAAACAGTTATTGACATACAAGCTATAGAATTCTTTAGATTCAATTTCAAATTCAATACATTTTCAGTATATGAGACAAAGTTTCATAGACCACAAAGCAAGCGTCATACAAAATTCGTGCAATATTCAAATGGGAACAAAAACTAGTGTGCTGTGCATTTCTCGAGCGCTCCACAAATACAAGTTGCCAGCTGCTTGTTCAGTGAGCATGATTTTAAAGGTTTCTTGGATAGTCGCTTATGTGAGGTTAGAAGACGCAATAAATGCTAAATGTGTTTGTTTTGCTAAGTATGGCGCAAAGAAGTTGTTTTGCAAGAAATAAATATGAATAAATGTAAAACACCTATGGTGTATAAAACAACTACAATTAGGCAGAATAGCAAAATTATATAGGGGGATAAGTTTTGAGCCATAAAGACGTCACAATTATCTATGGTAAGTAAATAAAATTTGATAATTTTGAAGGCAATTTTTGTCGCGCACCAACACTTTGTGGAACCAGCTGCCCGCTGAAGTATTTCCGAGCCAATTCGACTTAGGGTCTTTCAAGAAAAGAGCGTACCAATTCTTAAAAGACCGACAACGCATAATAAGCCTCTTGCCAAAAAAAACAAAATGCTGACTCAAAAGCAGCTAAGTAGAATATAGCTATTAAATGCTTTCTCAAACTGTATATCGAGTAGGAAAGCATATTTGCTGTAAGTAGACAAAATACCTAAAGTGACTTTTACTGCCATTAGAATCAGAAAAAAACCGCATCGAATGTCCGGGTCCTGTGTCTCTACGATGAAAAAAATTACATACGCGGTTGAAAACCCCGTACTTATATTTTTTTAGTAAGATTAAATGCTGTATGTAGACCAAAATCCAGTCATTTTAGACAATTTGTACTTACAGCAAAAAGAAAATCTGCATTTTTACTTTACAAATACTTACTTCTTCCCATTTAAAAACTTAACGCTACTTACAGCATTTCTGGGGTGTGATTCTTACATTCGTTTACTTACAGCAAGCTTAGGGAACCTACAGTTTTAGTTTTTTTTACCATTTACAACATGTTATTACAACCAAACATTACATTACCAAATGACCCACTGCATTTCTAGATCTAATCATAATTATAAACTCATCTTACATCTTGAATTGCAATTGAAAGTACCCAAATACATAAATTTACTGCATACAACATATTTACCGCCTGTAAATTGAAATATTTCCGGCACATTTTTCTTTTAGTTACAGCGTTTTAAAGGTTTGCGATTTAAAAACTGTATGTGTAACTAGCCAAACACGTACTTATAGTAACTTTGGATAAAAATTTACATTGAAATGTATGGAGTTAAATAAATATATTTTCAAAAATGGTAACAATATCATGGATAGGTTCAACTATTAATTTTTTTCCGAAATTAATTAAGTTTTTGGCTCTGGTGAACAATGCAATATGTTACTTAAGCAAATACTTTCCTGTCGATATATTTGAAAAGTCCATGAATATATTTTCAAATGGTCACCTCTCTTGCATTTGCTAGTGTTTTTATGAATAATATATAAGTCGTTTCTTGCAAGACCAGTATTAATGTAACAAGCAGGTTGCAGTTTTGTTTCAAGGAAACGTGTCGGCGACGGTAGAGAAATACTTATTTTTCTGCCGTAATGGAAAAGAGAAAATTGTGCTTTTTCTTGCTTACAGCATGTTTTTGTTTTTACATTTCCATTTAAATGAGATTTTAAATGTAAAATTTATTACCATAATTTTTTAAATGTTTAATTCTGTACATATACTGCGATATTATGATTGTACATCTTCTGTTATAGAAAAGAACAGTAGTCATTTCTAGCGCCTTTTTTTATATCAATCATGGGGCAAACAGGCAGGAGGCTCACGTGATGTTAAGTGCCCATGGATGCGCTCAATGTCAGAGGGCTCGCAAGTGCGTTGCCGGCCTTTTAGGAATTGGTACGCTCTTTTCTTAAAGGATCCTAAGTCGAATTGGTTCGAAAATACTTCAGTGGGCAGCCTGAAAACCACAGCTAAAACTATCCTTTTGCAACGGACACACGACACCATGCATTGAAATCACGATATATTAACGGACATTTTAAATTATCCGTCGAGTGAATTGACAAAAGGTTTGCTTTATGTCAGTTGACAGTTCCTATAGTAATAGCTATTGTCGTACTTATTTGTAATTGCTTTTTCTGTATGTGGGTGTGTGTGTGTGTGTGTGTGTGTGTAGATATAAAAGAGGTGTTAATATTGAGGGCAACTTATTTGGTTAAATACATCATTTTGAATCTCGTTTCTTATTAAATATTTAGTGATTTAATAGTTTGGTCTCACGTAAAAATAGTCTCACAAACAAAACGAGCCTAGTAGCCAAACCCGTCCGTTTTAGGACCAAATCCAGAACATCTAAAAAGGTCAGATATTCCCATTATAGACAATCCTGCATAATGGTTATAACAGTTAAAGAAGATAGAGAGCTATTCGGGAGTATATACAGATTATTATGACGGAATATGTTTATGAAAAAAAAAAGTAGTTCCCTTTCATTTAATCTACGAACACAAACTAATTAATATATTGTGGCGACTACATGAGAAGGAAACAGGTGTTGGAAACATGCGATCTGATGTGGAATAAATAATACCCTAAACAATCTTTTGCTAAAACTGAAATTACGTTGTAAATCATATTCATGTTTAAAGAACTTTATTCTCATTAATAATGAATATTTCACGAGAACTTAATTATAATGCCAATTGCATCTCGCCATCGGACATCAGTTTTAATTTGTAATTTAGTCTTCTGGTTGTAATGTGTAATTTTATCAGTATTAAATTTATCAAAGATATGAATTTTTAAGGTAATCTATTAAATGGACATCCTCAAAGTTTCCAGACCCAGACCAGATATCTACATTTCACAGGCAAAGAGGTTCGATCACCTACTTGCCTGTAACTAAAACTACCAAAGGAAAAAGATAAATAATTCTGCAACCAACCATAGGGTTTTAGCGCCATACCAATTTATATATAATATTCATAAACAAGAGCAGTGTTGGCCAATGCTTTCAGCGTGCAACCCTCATCTTTTAGGTCGTAGGTTCGATCTCCGGCTGTGCACCAATGGACTTTCTGTTTATGTGCGCATTTAACATTCGCTCGAACGGTAGGGAAAGGAAACCGGCTTGCTTTAGAACCTAAAAGTCGACGGCTTGTGTCAGGCACAGGAGGCTGATAACCTAATTGCCTATTAGATTGACAAATGATCATGGAATCTGAGGCCCAGACCTAAAAAGGTTAGGTTTAGCGCCACTGGTTTGTTTTGTTTATTTTTCCATAAACAAATTCTAGATGCAGTCACCACTGATGATCCACAACTAATCATCATCATGAAAATTAATTGAACGGTGGCAACTATATAAAGTAAGTATTTATTTGATGAAAAGCTCAGTTGACTTACCATAAATCGCGGCATACAAACACGCCACTAAGCATTTACTTAGTCTAAGTAAATTAACTTATTACTTGACATGCGACACGGTACACGCTACACATCTCCCTCCGTTATTACTTAAGCCATTTCACACGACTCGCGTTTTAAATTTAAACTTTATTTATTTATAGCCTTATATCAAAATACAAAATGTATAACTTATTGTTTTTCTTAATCTACGATGACTGATTCTGTGTGCCTACGGTCAAAGTACTCCCCATTGTACTCCATTTTTCTTTATTGTATACAAATGTCGTCCAGGTTTTAGTCTTTCCAGCCATTTCCAGGATTTATCGCCCCACCTTTTAAATTCCCTACCTCTGTTTCGTTTATGGCCTCTTGGTTGCCATAGTGTTACAATTTTGCTCCATTTATCTACATAAGAGGTATGGTATGTCCAGCCCATTTCCAGTTTAGTTCTTTTGCTTTATATGCAACGTCAGCAAATCCTGTTTTATCTCTTTAATTCTTGATACTTATTTTGTCAACGACAAAATTGAAACTGTAGCTAACATTCAAATGTATTAGGATGTTTTTTGTAAAATGGGACGGAATATTGTTTAGTCAGAACGCATAATAAATAAGAACTTGCTATTGAAGTATATTGATTACATAAGGGGCTATTTTGTTGTATTTATTACATTATGTAGCAGTCACGACATAATTCTATTCTCTAGAAATATAGTTCTGATAAACCCGATTAAACATAATTTTGTTTTAATTTAAAGTGGCGAGAAGTGAAATTGAGATCCCTATAACTCCGTTTGATAATTCAAAAAGTTTACAGACTGAAATTGATTGTTATTTATAATTCGCTTCGGGGTAGAAACTCATCGACAGACAACTCATTTATTAGTCTTAAATGTCAAGTTTGATTCAATCAAGAAATAACTGGTATCGACTTCATCTGTGTAGATTTAATATTTCCAGAGTAAAATATATTTTAATAAAACCATTCATAAATATTTCTCTTTACACATATTTTATTATGTATAAGTCTTCAACGAAAAAACGTTATTAAATCATGTTACAAAAATACATGACTAGTTAGACAGAGTTCAGAGAGTCAAGTTTAAGCAGTTCAAGCACTTTTAGTCGGTCAATAATAAAATACCAACAGAGGATTCATATCACCAGCGCAACATAATTGGTACGTCTTTAAATCGTTCAATTTTAAGCGCGTTTATCGTCACGCCTATAGAATACCTTACACCTTTGAAAACACATAATTCACGGAGTCATGTTATCGTAGACCGTAATCAAAATACGTGTACGTAACTCGATTTATTCGTTTGTTTATACAAATAAATGTAAATTGAGAAATTAATTGGATGCTCGTGATTATTACGTTTTGTTATGGCTTGTTTTAAATTAATCGGAAATAATTTGAGTGCGCTCTAACCAAATGGCTTGGAGTTAGTTGATAATGGTAAAATGGAAATTAATGAGAAAATAATTTGACTAATAAATAAACCATGAAAATATAGATCTTCGATAGTTTTTAGATATGGAACTTAACATGATGACTTTATACTCTGACAGCTATCATTTTTGACATGTCAATTTCAATACGAGTCTGAACTTCTGAGTCTATACATACATTTTATTTGTTAATGAATGTATATATTTTATTAAGTGCGGTGCTCACATTAAAAGTGGTTTTACGGCGAGTGAGAATTACGTCCCTTTTCATCACAAACAGTTAAAAACGGACAAGTAAAGATAATATTTTTTTTTTTTAAAGGTTTACTCAACCTGGAATTAGTAAGCAGTGATGCCAGCTAAAGAATAAAATAAAGTAATTCAAGTTAATTTGATATATTGCTTGTGATATTGAAATATTCGTTATTTTTTATTAGATCGCTTGAGTAAGTAAATATTTAGATTAAACTTTTTGTAGGTACAACATAAAAAACGTAGCATTTTTTTTTTTATTGCCCAAAAATGGGTCCAATTTGTCCCTTTTTCGGCGGAGAACTTTTTTAGTAGCAACACTTATGAAATGTCTGAATTCTACGGAATAAAAAATCAGACTATAGATTCCTCAGAATTGAGAAAAGATATTAAGAAAAGCTTTACCATTGCTTGATACTGACACTTTAGGAAAATTGGTCGTGAATTTTTCGGAAAACCACGAACCTATATACATATGAGGCAGTATCGGCTACATTGGCTTTCACATACGAGGTATGACTTTATGTTGTTATTTACAATTATTTCTTTAGCGGCGAGATGATACGGCGTACCTCGATATATTTGCTAACCTAAAAAGCCAGATCCATTTAAAATGTGAAACAAATAAGAAAATCAGCAGTTGGCTCACGTTACCGGCCGTATTATGTAAAGCCGGTGATCCGGCTTACGCTCGAATGTAATAGACCTGCGTCAAATACATCGCTTCTTTTAATACATAGTCATACAATGGTGTTATTACTTTATCAATCAACGTGGTACTTAAACGATAATCGAACATATATTTAAATCATTGTTATGTTCGTTCTTTTATTAGCTGTACATGTTTTAATAGTATTGTGCCCCATGTGCAGAGGCTGTTTCAGCCCAGAGGAATCAGTCATGTAGTCCTGGAATGCGTGGCTGTGGGTAACTAACGTACAGAAATCTTCGGAGTTGTGAGATCGCTCCGAGGTCAGTGAAGTTCCCAGGAGACATCTGTGCTTCTGAAAGGAGCTAGGCTGGCTAGATAGCCAGGAATAACGCACAACGGACCTAGTGAGAGTTTAAGTGTGAAAACAATAACCTTTGACCTTTAACCTTTAACACTTGACTTTTACACCATCCCATAACACAGCCAAATTAGGTTAGGTCAGTTAAATTGTATTCAATAATTTTTATTGACTTTTCCTTTTGTTAATAATTGAACCTTTGTGTAGATACGTATTCCATCTTTAGTATAATTGTGTTTTGTTATCTATAATGTATGTTAGCTGTAGGATTGAAAAATATATAAATATTATTTCGTCAATATTTGTCTATGCGTGTGTAGATTTTGATAGTAAAACATTATTTTGTGACGGATACTTAAATTTCTTATACTATTATAATGATTTCGTTTTGTATGTGTCGTAAGGAACTACTGATTGTCAAATTTTACCATAGAGAATGGTAAATTCATTACGATAAAGCAAAAACCGTATATAACCATAAAACAAAAGCTTTATAGCAAAAACGCCTTTATGGCTCTCATAATTCTTAATAACATCGGCTATCTACGATCCAAAAATCATAAGAATTTACGTTAACAATACACTAAGGGAAACATAATCAAAACATAAACATCGCAGAATGTTCGCGTGGATGTGGGGACAAACAGATACTCATCGTTCACTCATTTTTCATTGCTATTGGAAGTAAATAAGAGGCTGTTTTTTGTTCTGCTGAGTCATTCTCAGAAATTGGCATTCGTGAATTGTGACTGGCCTAAGATTGTATAGGATAAATTTAATATCAATACCTTAAATCGAATATTTTTTATTAAAAAAAAAAAAAAAGGGGGGGGGAAAAAAAAAAAAAAAAAAAAAAAAAAAAAAAAAAAACGGGAAAAAAGAAAAAAAAAAAAAAAGGGGGGGAAAATATCCTTAAATTTTACTATCACTAAGTTTGTTACCGTTAGAAACGGGAAATGTCAAATATAAATTACAATAATATATCAAAATCAAAATTTTTATTCTAATTTTACAGCCAGTTCTTAAATCAAGAGTGTAGAACGGAAGGAAGAACTGGCAATTAACTCTCCTCCACTCTTTGTAATCGCCAAGTTTTTTGTTTTATACGATGTTTGTTAGTAGCTGCAACCATTACATCACGTTCCACATGACATCTTAAGTAAATGTATCACTATAGCCTTCTGATTCTGTCTCTGCCTTTGTCTTGTTATTAAAATAGGTTTTTTTATTTAATTTCGTCTGTGTCATAAACAAATAATCTCTGGTTTAAAAAGGTTTAGTAATGTTCAAATAAATATTAGTAAAAAATTTAAATACGACAGAAACCATCTCGGCAATATCACACACAATTTAAGAATCCCAATACGTCTGTTTGGCTAGCAAACCGCGGGATCGAATCCAATCTAATTTAACGTTGTGTAATTCGTCCGCCCGCCTACCGTTTGCCGCCTAACACCAAGCGCCGCCCGCCCAAACCTACAGAACACCCATCTAAAATTAGACGCACAAACAAATAAGGACTGTACGTGATTGCAAATCGAATTCTAACTTATATTCTAGATGTGTGACTGAGTTTGTAAGCTTAAACCACTTTAACCATAAAATCGTCTATTAAATTAGTTATCGTGTACTCTTAAGCAATTCAAAACCGAAGAAAGAGGTTATCAATTCGACATTTAATTTATAAACTATTTGTAAAACAATGTTTTTTATCATAATGTCATCATAATGATTTGTGTATAGTGATGCAATGGTAATAAATCTGGGCCAAAAATAGTTTATTGAGTTCTTATTGTCCGTTCTACTCCCTTTTGAGAACTGGCAGTGAATATTAATTTAGAAGCTTTAATTTATTTTATTGTGTTATGTATATGAATATGACATTTTGGTTTGCGTGTTGTTCCCACGAGAATGTAAGTGCGGCCCTATTCACCATGCTCCGTGATAGAAACAACTTTTTTTTTGATTAGTTATATTATAATTACTTAGATGTTGTGGAACATGGTTTAATGGTTGCAGATCCTACAACGTTGTGTAAAAAAATGGGATTAAAAAGAGTGGCGAGGTATTGCCAGTTCTCTCTCCTTACCTTGTTTGAGAACTGCATAAATGTAAATTAGAAGATAAATATTTTACTAAATAATGATTATTTGAATTTGTTGCAATACGTTTTTGAATACAGGCGCCATTTATAATATGAATTAGAATAAATACTTCATAAAATGACAACCTCATTGCCTATACTTAAATTGATTCGTACCTTCATAATGATATAATTTTATCAATATAAAACCGCTCGACTAAGACTAGCTAGGTACGTTACATAGTAATCGGATCGTTTGTATCAAGATGGCCGCAAAATATGTCAGACCTGATCCCGGAAGCCCAGGTGCGCCTGAATAGGCCACAAAATCGCAACAGCCTCCCGGCTAAATTGTTGGATGAGGTCGAGTGGTGCAAGTTATGGAAATAAGAGATTTAAAGGTTTTTCTTTCTTTTTGTAATAAATTTACAGGAATTTCTTTTTATTTTTTACAAACGTAGGCCTTGCGGTGATAGAGTATGATGTTTTGTTGAAACAAATTTCTAACTGTAAAATCAAGCTCAAAATACTTTTTTCTTATTCGTAACCAAGTACACTTTTGAACGTCAACAGAAAAGATGTTAAATTGATTCTAAATTTACATTTACTACCAGTTCGCAAGTCAAGGGCGTAGAGCGGGCAAGACGAACTGGCAAGAAACTCTCCGCCATTCTTTTTAATCACCAAGTTTTGAGTCATGCAAATCAATCCCAAGGATTAGGATCATTTAAATATTCGTAAAATTTATAAAAAAAAATATCTATTAATTTACGTTTAACGAGAGTTTTGAATAGTAATAGTGTTATCAGTGAGAATAAACAATGTTAAAAATGGCGCTTAAATCAGTTAAAATACTTTTTGAAAGGTTAAAACGTTTCGGTTGGTGTAAGAGACTTTTTAATTGCAAATTTACGTAGTTGGTCCCAAAGTTCTGTCACTAGCACATTATTTCTACATTTCGAGCAGGATTTTATAAAAAAATTATTGCATTCTATTTTGGAATGTTTGATTATTGTTTTAAAACAAAAAACAATAACTTTCCGTAATTTTTCACGATGGAGTGGACATTGAAAGTAAACCGAATAGTTGTTATTGCGTTGCACCGCTGTGGACACTCGCCGAGTACCATTTTCAAGTTGCTCAAAAATTTGAATATAACGCTTAGGTTTGTGTACGGTACTATTGATAGGTACCTTGAAGTCTCCAGTGTTGAGGACAAGAAAAGAACTGGCTGGCCACGCTCCGCAAGAACACCAGCAGTAATCAAAGCTATCAAGGCGCGGATAGTAAGAAATCCTGTCCGAAAACAGAAGTTGATGGATTTGCAGATGGGTGTCAGTAGGAAAACAGTAAAAAAGATTTTAAATGAAGATCTTGGTCTACGAGCATACCAAAAAGAGTGGGCACTTACTTAATGCTCGTCTAAAAGCAATAAGGCTTAAGAGATCGCGGGTGTTGTTTAAGCGGTACGCGAAAAACCGACACCGTGATATCCTCTTTACGGACGAAAAATTTTTCGATATTGAAGAGAAGTACAATAAACAGAATTATACAGTGTACGCTAAGAGTTCTGAAGAAGCTGAAAATAAAGTTCCAAGGGTGCAACATGGACATCATCCATCATCAGTAATGGTTTGGTTGGGAGTGTCCTATTACGGGCTAACTGAGGTTAATTTTTTCGAAAAGGGGGTCAAAACCAGTGCTACAGTGTACCAAGAGACGGTTTTGTATCGCCTTGTCAAAGACATGTCCAGCACCCTATTTGCGGGACATCACTTCGTGTTCCAGCAGGACTCTGCGTCTGCATACAAAGCCAAGACCACTAAAGCCTGGTTTGAGCGTCAAAACATCGTCTTAATTAGACATGAGGATTGGCCTTCCTCCAGTCCGGACCTTAATCCTTTGGACCAGAAATTATGACAGGGCTTAGAAAGCAAGGTCTGTGATAAACCTCATGAAAATTTGGAGAATCTGAAGTCATCTTTAAAAAAAACAGTGACTGAAATGGACACGAATATGGTGCGTGCTGCGATAGACGATAAACAATGTTAAAAAAATGGAGGTTATATATTTTTATGTTTTTTAAAATACTTTTTGATGGATATATCACCATACAAACTGATCAGTACTTTTGTTTTTACATTATTTCCATTTATGACAGAACTTTGGGAACTAGTATTTCTATTTTTAAGTGTCTTTTAATGAGGGACTAAAATATTTTCTTAGTGTAAATTTATATGACAAAAATGTAAATTAAGTCCACATCATGTCTCGGACTTTACCTTTTTGATTTTAAATATCAAATTTTTATGAGAATTTAATTTACTTGAGTGATGTTATTTGAAAAAATCAAAAAAGTTTGTATACTTTTTTACAGTGTTAGCCCAGTGGCCTGGTGGTGTTCATACGAACCCCGGATGTGCTCTATCGAATTTTTATTTACGTAATAAATACTTGCAAATATTCCTTTACTTGCGGAAAAGGAATATAGCGCAGAGAAACCAATAACCCAAAAATTTACGGCGTGTTTAGGCCCAAAGTACAACTATTTGAAGTTCATATTTATTTTCAAGTGAAATAAGATTTTTATATTGTTATTTTATTATTATTTGTTGATATTATATAATTAACAAAGTCTTCCAAAATATTTTTATACCATCCATAACTTTTATGGTGAGAGATTTTTTTTTCAACTACACCTATAGGTTCTTCCTTTCTTCCTTGCCGCATCACATGTTCTTTTCTTAGTCTTTAAACTATTAATAAATAAACTCTAATTTAAGTATTGTGGTGCCCCTTTAAATAATAATACAAAAAAACTATATAATTATCAATTGTCTCTACATAACGCTCAAAGTTCATATTTGAGAGCCTCAGGAAACAAATAGAGGTATATTGTGTTGTATTTTCGCATACAGTGGAAGGCTGTGAATTTATCTGTTAGTTTCCAAACCTATTGATAGATTGGACAGATACTGGTACTAAAGTATGCCACATACCAAACGGGACATTACTATTTTTGTGTGACTACTTTTTGTCAAATAAAATAAATAAATTTCATTAGATATGGCTACTTAAGACAATATACAGATCTACGAACTTTGTATCTTTTTTTTTTTTATAGAACAGGGGGCAAACGGGCAGGAGGCTCACCTGATGTTAAGTGATACCGCCGCCCATGGACACTCTCAATGCCAGAGGGCTCGCGAGTGCGTTGCCGGCCTTTCAAGAATTGGTAAGCTGTTTTCTTGAAGGACCCTAAGTCGAATTGGTTTGGAAATACTTCAGTGGGCAGCTGGTTCCACAAAGTGGTGGTGCGCGGCAAAAACTGCCTTGAGAAACGCTCAGTTGTGGAACGGCGGACGTCGAGGTGATACGGGTGGAATTTCGTACTCTGCCCCGACGTCCGATGACGAAACTCAGCTGCAGGTATTAATCCGAACAACTCCTCTGAACACAATGGTAAATGCGGTAGAAGATGCAGAGTGACCCCACATCCCCATCACCATTAGTCTCCGTTAAAAAACACCTGCTACTCCTCTCTTCGAAGACACTCGCCTTAAAGCCACAACCAGCATCAGAATACTGTTTGTTTTCATAATACAGAGGTGTTGACGTATCAAACGTTCACGTTTCACCTTGACGTCCGTCGTTTCACAACTAAGCGTTATTTAAGGCTGTTTTTGCCGCGCACCAAACCTATGTGGAACCAGCTAACCACTGAAGTATAGTAACGCACTTGCGAACCCTCTGGCGTTAAGAGTGTCATGGGCGAAGGTGAGCCTACTGCCCGTTTACCCACTTTCTTTAAAAAAGTTATATATAGTCTATTGTGAATTTCTATTCTGTAGACACGACTTTAGCTAGCTTTTTGGGCTAGTAAGAAGCCAATCTTTAGTTGCGCCCGCTTTGCAAGTTTGGATACATACGTTACAATAACCTTATTGGATTCAATTCTTAATAATGAGATTAAATATTTACGTAACATGAACTTCATTATTAGAGTTTTTGAGTGATTCGCTTGTGTACTACACACAGTGGTGAACTAATAATTAAAACAATACTTCAACAGGTAATTCAGTACTGACGTATTTCATGCGTTATTCGATATTTCACCAAATATTTAATCAGAAATGCGATACAAAATCATTTTATATAACTTAATTACACTGTTCGAAATTTTAAACTGATTACACAATAGAATTTCATATAATTTCGCTGAAATTTATTATTTTCTCTGGTTTTATTACCAAATAGTTGATCATGATGCTTTATTCGTTTGCACAAAACAATTTTAGGCTTAATTTAATATTATTTTGTACGATGGCAACATTATTAAGATCATGAAAACAAAAGGAAATGTCTAAAAAAGAAAAATATGTTTTTTGGGGTGGACACTTTTATCTTATCACTCAGAGGTTTGAAATATAAATAGTAGCCGAATCTCAGACTAACTGAATATGCAAAAATCATAAGAATCGGTTGAGCCGTTTCGGAGGCGTATGGGACATTGTGACACGAGAATTTTATATATATATAGAGATAAATTCTAATGCCAATTAGTAAGTAAGTTCAGCAACTACTTTCTCCAAACAAATTGATGAGAAAATAAGCTTGTCCTTAAACAGGGGTCTCATTGGAGATTTTCACAATAATTAAAAAATAAAGCATAAAGCAACACAATTGGATTATTGTGTAATGTTTAAAATTACTCTTGTGAAATCGGAAATGAAATCATGGAAACCAATTAACCAAAATGAAATGAGTTTATTTTGTTTTGAATATAAACACTGTGATTATATTAATTTTCCACTTGGTACGATAAAATCTGACGTTTCAATCGCGTGACAGGCGACATTATCGCTTTTATTGCCGCGTATTTGCATAATTGCCGTTTTTTGCTTCGAATAATCTGGTTTAGATTTGTCGCTTGTTTGTCGTAATATTTATTTTAATATTACCGGTACCTTTGAACCATAGATATTAGGATAACTGAATAAAGCTTTTTTTGCTGGATTTTCATTTTTTATTTAACAGGAAAGATATTTTTTGTATTAACCATCAATCACATCACGCGGAATAGGATATTGCTGTGGTATATCCAATACATTATACTAATATTCAAAGATATATTTAATGTCGCTGTTCCATTTATAAAGTGGTTACAAGATTATGACAGATAAAAGAAATAGTTTGCGCTTTAAGAATAATGGAAACATGTCTGAAGGTTAAAAATGAGACGACCACAGACAATAATAATAAAGATATAAAATCTTACTGTTAAATGTAAATAAAACTGGAACCTCGTTTTACGGGCTGTTGTCAACCATCTTTCCCTATGAATATTGACGTTTTTGAAACTGTTCAAGACACAATGCATAATTATTGTTTAAAAAAACGTAGCTAGTTAACTACGTTTGTGACTTAAAACTTTTGATGTCTAAAAGAAATAATAAACTAATTATTTAGAAGCCTTACTTTCCTTCGTTCTACAAGAGTTCTTCTAAGGGGCACTTCTACAATTTTCTTAATTTATTTTCTTTTAGTAGGGGGATATATTTTAGTAGGCGTAAGTTTCTGGATTCGGCTCCTGGCCACATAGTTAATTTACAGATGTGAAAGAAATGTTTATGAGTGGCAATACTTCATTTAATTTGCTAACTGTGATATTAATTAAAACTTCAGAGACGAATACGAGAGGTACAGGTATAATATATTCGAGTGCGAAAGAGATAGATTAAAGGTCAGATAGGGAGAAAAGTTTTAATAAGCTTTTAAATGTACCGCAATAAACAAGGTATTTATTTTAAATGTGTGGGATTTCCCATTCATAATATATATTTAATAACAAAGTTTTGTGAGAAATCTCACAAAACTTTCCAGGCCCCGGGCATATTTTTATATTCTGAAATAATTATTATAAAAGTGACGGACCGTTCGTTAAGATCAATCACGTAAATATCATTAGCCATACGCTTTTAATACTAAGTTTCCGTACCGTATTCCAAGTTTACGACATGCCACGGATATTGGAAGAACTACGAGAAAGCTTTCGTCCTAAGGGAGTCTTTGTCTTAAGTGTCAATGACCCCTATTAACTAGTTAATAAATTGTTTTATGAGTCAATCAATTAAGTTTTTAAACTGTCGAGTTTAATCAGAAAAACCAATCCTTTCTTTAAATAATAGTGTATGAGTCGTTCTTTTAACTATAACACTAATTTGTCTCTTTTGGTCAAGTTGTGTTTACGCTGTGAAGGAAAGTGACACAAGGATATTTTAGTTTATTAACGGTGCAATAAAAATAAATAATATTGTCTTTGATTAACATAACTTTTATTCATTTAATAAAACACTATTTTGACCGGATTGAAGTTAGTGTCACGGTGACACCGTGTCACCGTGACCACGCACGCTGTAAAGCACGCGAAACGTCGGATAAATTTAAAATTATGTTAAATAGTTGTAAATTTATAATAATACATAACTTCAATCCGGTCAAAATAGTGTTTTATTAAAAAAAAAAAAATAATATAAACCAGTGGCGCTACAAACTGTATCTATTTCATGAGCATTTGTTTGAACCTGACTCAAAGCGGTTGTCATGTTTTCCTTCACGGTTCGAGCGAATACTAAATGCGCAGATAGACAGAAAGTCATTGGCGCACAGCCTGGGATCGAACCTACGATCTCAGGGATAGGAGCCGCACGCTGAAGCCACTAGGCCAACACTGCAGAGTAAAATATACAATAGGCGACATTAAAAGGTAAACCCGTGTTTAGATACTCCATGTTAAATAAATAAGCTGTCGTAATTGAAAGGAGGTGTTTACATTGAAAATATTTTCGTCCCGAACCTTGAGCCATTGTCCCGCAAGACTTGTAATCGAAGGGACTTGTTTACTCGTCCTCCAACGAAAACAAAAGATTTTATTATTCCATTAGGCGTTTCAGATTATATTTATTTTACGTGGAAGCGCTTAATATAAGACAATTCAGTATAAACAATGATATATATGTGTATATATAAGTTATAGAAACTTGTATTATATTTTTTTAAGGATTAGGTGGTAGGTACTGGCATACGTAGCAATTTTTTACGACATTAGAAATTTCCGACGATGTTTTATCTTACGACCTCATTATTAATTTAGAAAACAGAATCTCTAAATTACCAAGTTGGGATTCTAGCACAATTTTGGTTGGTAATCCTTAACCACTAGGCTAATAGGAATATTTCTCGAAAAATTTCAATCTATATATATATATATATATATATATAAATGTTATGTTGGTTTGTGTACGCTTAAAAAACTCAAAAAGTTCTGCACCCATCAAGCTGAAATTTTAGCAAGATGTATAATCCGCATCAAGGATTATTCTTATCTATTTTTTGCATCAGTCACAGATCCGCGACCGCGAAAAAATTGTTTTTTTAACGATCAGCTGTGTATCAGTGACAGCGCCATCTGCCGGAAGCGAGCGTGGCAGGGAACTGCTAGTTGAATATAAAAATAACACCATGTATTACAATAGATTTTATCTGGTAAAATAAAGTTTCCACATTTATTTTTTATCTTTAGGCGTTTTGGGGACAAAAGTTACTTGAAGAGGTCACTCCAGGTTAGGAAAACGCTGACGCGTCTGGTCCAACGCGATAACCTAGTAAGTTCAAAGACCAGATCTATCCTGCAGCAGTTAAGACATAGAAGACAGATTAAGATTATGTCAAAGCCATATTGTAGTAGTGAGTAATTTGTTCTAAACTGAGAGTGATAGCCTCAAAACAAATACGTGAAACAATAATAATCGTAAACGCCCTGCGATTACAGTTTAATAGGTTTTACTTGAGCTAATAATATTTCTCCATAAAAAGATTTCATGCAACCGGGTATAATGTTTCACACCTTTTTATTTATTACATCCTACTTCCTTTGAGTGTCAAGACCTGGTTCAGGGTTGCCATGTGAATAAATTACTTCAGTATTTAAATACTTGTAGACTTAATTATATACAAATGTTGCTGGAAAGATACGAATGAGTACTTTCGTTAAAATATGATGTTGACTTTTCAACTATAATAACTTTGCTTGTTGCATTTTGGTAACAGAACTAGAATATTTATAATAAAGTAAAGTTAAAGGCAAAAAGTCAAAGTCAAAAATCGTTTTTTCATGTAGATAACACAATGTACACTTATGAACGTCAAAAAAGAAATATATATTAAATGCGTCTAATTTTACATTTACTGCCAGTTTTCAAATCAAGGGCATAGAACGGAAGAGAATAACTGGCAATAAACTCTCCGCCACTCTTATTAATCGCCAAGTTTTTCGTTTTACACAAAGTTTTTAACATGACATCTTAAGTAATAATATATATTATCTGAATATGATAAATCTGGCGCTAACTCTTTGTTCTGGACACCTTTGATTATTAAGTAGCTAGGGTTAAACTCAATAAATATCAATGATGGCACTGTGAAGTCTTAAATATGGTTAAATGTGGTACGTGACAGCCCTAATAAGGGGATGGCTGCCTGCGATGATATTTCGGGAAATTTCGTGATATTTCCAGAGGAAGACGGTAAATAACCTTAGACTGGTACCCGGGGGAAAGTATGAGTTATTTCGTATCCATTCCGACATTTTTAACCTTTTCCCGGTAATGTAATACCCGGGTTATACCCGTTATTACAAAAGTAAGCTAAATTTACGATAATGAATTACTTAGAAGGATTCGCTCTTCGGGGGTTAATTTGCGATGAATTAATCGATTGTGTCAGTCTCTATTAAGGAAGATATTAATTTCAAGAAAATTAATTTTAGTTTAAAATAATAATTTTAACCTAAAAATTATTTAGTTTAAATAGAACATTTAACGATATTAGAAATCATGGGAGAATTTTTATTTACTACAGATATTATTTATGGTATTGAAATGTATGTAGGATATTTACTATTCACGAATATCTATAAATACACATATGTGAAACGTTTATGTGAATTAAATGAACACTTTCTTCACTGTTTTGATTGCAAAATAACTTTATTCCTATTTAGGTAATAGAAGTAAACAGTCAGGAAAGCCACACCTGATGTTGTTCTAACTTTACATTTACTACCAGTTTGCCAAAGTCAGAGAAGTGCGTAGAGCGGCCATTAGAAGAACTGGTAGAAACTTCTTTTCTTGAGAGGAGCCTAAGATTCGATACTTGGCCTATCAGAAATAACTTAGATTGCATCATGCTTTATACATAAATCGAGGCCCATTACCAATACAGAATTCAGCATGCAATGTTATAAATATAGCCCGAAATTCCTGGAGAGCTGAGTTTTTTGTGAAAACTCGATGAACGATAGGATTACACGATATCAATCAATCAGCGCCCGCCATTGTAATGCACGTTACTTCTCCGCATCATTTTCCAATCTGAAGCTCAAATTGTAAGCTCTTCACATCGCTGACACTCTTTGAGACTTATCAGTAAACAAGGTATAAGCGTAGGCTGTATTGTGAAGGTATTCTTTTTAAATTTGATAGATTTTTAACATATATAGAAATTCTTCTAGTTCGTTTTGTATTTTCTCTACCTTGTCGGATTTAGATATATGGATAATAGTTTATTGGTAAATTGATTTATATATACAATATTTATTTCAATCTCAGGACATTTATTCAATCATCGAACATACTTTTTTTAGCAATAGAACGGAACATAATCGTCAACGACAAATCCCTCTCCGAGCGGCTTGATCCCTTGGCGTTACGTAGAGATGTAGGGTCACTCTGCATCTTCTACCGCATTTACCATGGAGAGTGTTCAGAGGAGTTGTTCGGATTAATACCTGCAGCTGAGTTTCATCATCGGTCATTCCACAACAGAACGTTTTTAAGGCAGTTTTTGACGCACCAGCCCTATGTGGAACCAGCTACCCAGTGAAGTATTTCCGAACCAATTCGACTTAGGGTCCTTCAAGAAAAGAGCGTACCAATTCTTAAAAGGCTGGCAACGCACTTGCGAGCCCTCTGGCGTTAAAAGTGTCTATGGGCGGCTCCAAACAGTTTGCCCCCTGTTCTTAAAAATATTTTTTTTAATATACCTATGTTTTATAGTTCTATAACTGTTCTATCACTTATATGATCGAAAAATAGCCATATAGATAGATAAAAATACTATTAAGTAACATTAGATTATAATAATAAATAATTAATTGTAAAACAAATAATTTATTACCGCTGCAAGAGTTTTATAATTTATTAAAAAACTGTAAATTAATTCAAACTCAAGTGATTTCCCATTGCTTTAAAACACTTTATTATATTTCATTACTGTAAGTGGAAATTTTATTAAAAATAAATGTAATAACAAACGTTAAGGGTAGTTAGAAAAATCTAAATAACAATAAAATCATCAAAAAAATCGCTCTTATTTACGACTTATACCATGGCACAGCTTTCTCGCAGAACATTCGATGGGACTTCATTAAACCGATGTATAAACAACCGGAGGGACCGAGGCTTTTTCATGCCAATCAGATTTTTTACAGCAAAAATGCAGTTCCATTCAATTCCATTAGGTCCGGGCGAGCGTGAATCGCGATATTAATTCATTTGGTATTTTCTTGTTAGTATAAAGCCTTCGTCGTTTTACATTTTCATTCTTCTTATTTTTTTAATCAGTTATCGAGACATAACAATAGCTATTTTGTATGGTACCAGATGTTAAACGGTTTATTGGTTATCATATCCTTATATCTTAATAATAAATTGCTTTTTCATAGACCTGTTTGGCCGCTCTATGCTTGCCACATGTGAGTGTCAGATTCACCTTTTCCTCGGTTACATGTTTGTGGCTGGTTCGCTACCACTGACAGTATAAAATATTTAGTCACGTTGTTTGTCCGCTATGGACTTCTAAAATACTTTACCGATTTCAATCAAATTTGCATAGATTACATATATATATATAATTCTACTTTACGTGTGTATATCACTGAACTCCTCTTTAACGGCTGGACCGATTTGAATGATTTTTTTGTATGCGTTTGCGTGGAGCCCTGGATGGTTTAGATTCACAAATCATCCCGTCAGATGGCGCTGCAGTCGGTACTTTCATACTTTGTTTAATATCCTAATCGCTTGAAATATCATCAAGGACAAGGTCTGTGAGGTCCGCTAGTATATACATATGTATATTAAGAATATCCATAGAGCCAAATAACCTGCATCATGAGCACACCCCACATAAACACCCTCACTTTCACACCATCACACAGCACAGCCGAATTAGGAATTACGTATTTAATAATTTAATTAACTTTTCCTTTGGTAAATGTTTGAACATTTTTGTGTATATTATGTTTTCCATCATTGGCTTGTATCTTTAGTATAATTGTATTTTGTTAGATATTATTTATGTTAGATCTATTAATTCGAATGTTTGAATTAATTTTACACTAATTACGGATCTAATAGGCTTTTATACATTTATCTGACTAATAACATACTTAATAAGAACTATACTTGAATTTCACGTAACGATAATATTTATTTGACATAAATATAAGTTTTAGGAAGAAAACCAAACAAATTTAAAAAGTATGGTCCCCGTGGCAGTGTAGCTTTAGTGCTGGCAACAGTAAAGTGTTATTATCTGGTAAAGATAATCAAAACACTTAAAAATAATAAATCTTGTTGAAATAACCGTACCAAAAACGTCATGTTACATTATACGCGTTGTAACATAATCAATAAACAAAACACGTAAGCATTTTGTCCTAAACTACAACACAATTTATCTGTATTACATGAGAGCATAAAATGAGGGGTAAACTTCACAACAATTATACGGATCATAGATACTATAATAACAAACGTAATCCATGGATGAAACTCAACAAATACACGATCAGAAACGGTTGAACCCGGTATAATTAACTAAAACATAAACTATTAGATAAGTTCAGTTCCCCGAAGGCTGTATCCGCCTTGTAGACGGGATTAGCTGTAATTATAACAAGAGGCTTCTCATCAGCAGAAGTGCTAGAGATAAAATGTAATAACGATTTGATAAACATTTGTTAATCTAAATTTAAATAATAACTCGTAGCACCATAACTAGAATTTGTGGCCAGTATAATGGATTTATTTCAATAAAATAAAGGCCAAAAATAAACAATTAATTTATAAAGTGAATAGTTGCACAGCTGAGCAGTTGAGCAATGTTGGCTTAATGGCTTCAGCGTGGGATACTCATATCTTTCTTTCTATGTGCGCATTTAACATTTGCTCGAACGGTGAAGGAAAACATCGTGAGGAAACCAAAGCCTAGACCCAAAAATTCGATGGCGTTAGCCACATAAGGCTGATCACCTTCTTGCCTATTAGATTAAAATATGATCATGAAACAGATATAGAAATCTGAGACCCAGACGTAAAAAGTCACATACCTGACAAACACGTTCACACACATATACATAATTGTATAAGTATTATATTATTTTACTAGAGTGGGCCGTTCATGGTAATTCTTTGTTAATATAATACGTTTGATATTGTATTTTTTATAAAAGCTGTTGGATATATAAATAATAATAATAAACTTAAAAGTAAAAAGCGCCCTTATCGTTTTAGGAGTTTCAGCATAAATAGCTTAATAAGAAAGCATACCGTCCTACGAAAAGTTATTGACGAACATTGAAACCGAAATGATATACGGAGCCATCAATTCTTGTACGGATTTGATCTCCGTAGGTGCATATTTTGTGGGAGTTATATATGGTTACGTGGTACGGGCCTCAATTATTTATTTATTTATAAGTTCTAAATCAATGTGTAATGTGAATTACATACGGTACCCTAAGGAACTTTGCTGACATCGCGGCACGTGTATGGTCAACGTGCCGGCTTCAAGGAATTACTCTGATGACAAAGCATTTACCGCGATTTTACATTTTTATTAAATAAAATATGTTTGCCACTCCGTATATATATAGCATCGATAACGGATGTAATTTTGTAATTTAATTATAAGTTTAAATATAATAAATACCTAGCTAATTATTGGTTTTTTTGGAAGTCCGGGCTGACGAAATCGTAATTTGTGTATGCATAAAATTATACATGAAAATATGACATCTCAAATTTTATACACATACACATTCACGTCAATTGTCTTAGAAAAAAAAACATAATAACTAAAACTAAATGGAAACTTAAACCTCATTAAGAGCTTGATAAACAAAGTAAGTTGGAAAATTGTTGTAAAATATATAAATACTTTCATCAATGTTAGTAATTAAGTTGTAAGAGCGAAATAGCCTATTAACTGGAACATTAAAAGTAGCAAATAATTGAATAGCAAGATGCTTGACATAACAATTATTTATATGTTAAATTAACAAACTTAAATTAGAATAATCTTACTTAGGCTTCTATTTCAAACAAGACCGGATCATAGTGAAACGTTAAAAAACTATCATGTAAATCAAAAAAGGGATAAATGGGGTCCCATTCATTACAGTAAATTTTCCTACTATTTTATGCAAACCATAAAAACAGTAAAAACGTCGCTTATCGCCGACACACAAAACAATTTATACATTGAAAAACAAATTTTCGCTGAGGATAAATGAAATTCACTGTTCCATTGACAAGTTATGGATCCGGGTTGAAGCGGTACAGTTGTATATAACTATTTGTAAGAATGAGATAAAACACAAAGCATGGTTTTGTAGCATTTGTTTAGATTCCGCTCGGTTAACGGTTAAAAACATAGTTTATTTATTTACGAGTATAAGTCCTAAAACAACATGCATGCCTAAAATAGATAGAAAATATGTCGTCTCTAATAACATTACACGTTAATTTTATATATATTAATATTAGAACATAAAAATGACTAGTAAAAAACACAGTCAATCAGAAAAACTAAACTAAATAGAATAGAATCTCTTAATTAGAATCTCGCTTGATCATTAATTTAATTGTGAGATACACTTGATAATAATGAGTTATTTTTATTTATTTATTTACACTTCGTTGCAATAAAAATAAAAGAAACACAAATAACACAATACATAAAAATTATAAGGGTTGCAACGGGCGGCCTTATCGCTAATAAGCGATCACTTCCAGGCAACCCTAGTTTAAGAGAAAAACTAAAAAAAGAAACATGATGAGATCGAGAAGTGCATACCAAATGTTATATAAAAAAATGTAGAACCTTAATCTAAAGTAATACAAAAAATTTAGTTACGAAGGAGAATCTTGTTAAAGATTGCCAATCACCCGGGGTGTGTGTCACAGAAGACTACAGAAAATAAACAGATATTTCTAGTCCAATCACAGACACGCGATTATATTCTTCTTTCAGTTTGACGAATCGCAGTCAAATTTAGCATACCCTAGAATCTAGATTAACATAAATTTTAAATTCTTATATAATTCTGCCGCTCATCTGGATTATATGTTTATATTATTATAAGGATTTGTACTTACGTGTTAAGCTCGAGATCCAGTCTAAATTTGTGGTTGAACGCTTTGATGAGAAGCGAAGTGCGGTGATAGTGTTTGCCGGTCTGAAACAAGAAATCGTTTTAGTACAAATAAAAATCGTGTTCGACTTTTTTATTATTAGTTTATAAATACATATATTTAGAAACGATACAGCAGTATATTTTTATCACTTATAAATCATCCAACATCATTCTTTCCAAAATAAAAATATTTGTTCCTTTTTATGTACTTCCGAATTCTAAAAGCTAATATGAGTGAAATACATTACTTATGATAACTAAATAATGCACGTTGCTCAAATTTCCGATCAATTCGACGTTTTTGCAAATGCAATAAACATTCTCGGTGCAAGAATGTATAATAATTTCTATGAAAATGCAAACTATTTCTTCAATAACAAAAGCATAGCTGAAGTATTTATTTATTAAAATCGCTGAGAAATAGCTGAGAACTGTTAGTTAGCACAAAACTAACAATTCATAGCATTATTATTGTATGAAATATTCAAACAGAAAACGAATGTATTTTAATAAAATAAAACAGTAGTCGACTTTTAATTAAACACTTTTGGGATTTCACTTACGTTAAATCGGTAGTAACGTAATATTAATATCCCTAGACAACGACAGATTTCTCACCTTAAAATCACTTAAGTAAATTTTAGCAAAAACTTTAACACATAAAAAATCAGTAAGAGACTCACTCCTCCACATCCTTAAAAATACTATAAAATCAGCACTTCATAACTTACACATTACTTAAACATTCGCTCTATTCTGTAATAAAAATAGCACGCAACGAATCGCAATACGCCTCATACATTAACCGTCAGCGCCTGCAAAAACCCATACAGCATGAAGTTAGTGAAATGGGTCAACAAGTTAGAAAGGGGAGGCTCTCACCGTTTCCAGACTGCGCAATTATACCGTACTTCATTCTAGCAAGTCTTACTCGACAGTTAAATTTAATTTAAACACCATTGTTTCAGAATCAAACGAATAGTACCTTTTGTTTTTGGAAATATGCTTGAGGTTACTCTAATTTCGTTTTATTTATAGCATGGTCACGGTGAAGAGAATTTAAAGCATTCGCTTAATTACACACAATTTATTGTTTAATATTTACTTTAAAATTCATTAATGGAAAATAACATTAAATTTACGCTTTACAAACGAAAGGAATTTAGCACTAAATCTTGAACTCACTTTAAACACAAAAAAACAATTTTCTAAATTAATGCCTATTAATTTGAATCGCGGTTGATTACACATATCAGGTCCAGTTAATAATCATCAAAATAGCGGGCACAGAAGACCGCGATGTCTTTCAACAGATACAAAATTATCTGCATTCAAAAATGTACATGCGACGAAAAGCTTTCTAACTAAGACAAGTTCTTAATTCACCGCAGGCGTAATTCGTTTGCTTCATACATCAGAGCCCGTCGATTCCACTTCGTAGGTCACTCTCGATAAGGGTCTCTAATTTAATAATCAATAATCGAATTAGTACGTGTCGTCTGTCGACAGCTCATATAATTCCATTACAAAAAGGACAGAAAACGGTTGTATAAACAAGGGATTTTAGTTTTCATATTGTTGTTATACTTTGTGTGCGTTATTAAGTCAATAATATTTTGTAAGACAAAAATTGTTAGTGTTGATTATTAATTGTTATATTCGTTCTATACTTTGACAACATCGTGCAACGAAACAACCAAGTGACTTATCAAAGACACGGTGAAACTTGACAGGCACAAGAGGCTAAATTAGCCTATAAGAAAATGTGGTTTATAAAAAAGGGGCAGAAATAGTCTACCCCATATCCCGTATTTTGGATATGGGACAAATATCAATACGAAAAACTCGAAGGCAGCGTAGAATTTATATATAAAACAGCTCTTTATATCAGAAATATAAACATTTTTTTATTAGTTTGTATGATATAGTGCATTAATTTTTATACGGTTTGAAGTTGATTATGACAGACTAAGTTATAAAATGCACAAAAGTTTTGTACATAAACAGAAAGTCTACATATTATGTTATCTGTGCGTGTAACACCTTGCTACGAAGTCGCTACGAGAGCTCTACGAAGTTGGGGCTACGTAAAACTCAGATTTGAATAGACAATGTTACACTAAGCAATGTTATTGAGTTACGTTAAAATACTTTTAAGGAACATTTTCGATAATAATATAACTTTTTTAATGGTTTAAAAGCCAACGCAGTGATGTTAACTGTATTAAGGCTGTAACAATATTACGGTGGTTTAATCACATGACTGATGCAGGATAACCAAATTCCGTGTCCATTTTCAGATATATTCGATAATGTGCTTTAATATTTACGTACATACCTAAATATCATTTCGGTTTAACAAAATATTATGTAAATATTTTAATAAAGGACAACTTGTCCATCTTCGTTATCGTATAATAAACATTAATTCTTGTACATTATAAATATCACGTACTTTACACAATTACAATATAAGTAATCGTTATTTAATATGCATTAATTCTTGTACTTAATAAATATGATGTATTTTATACACTAACAATTTAATCACTATTAAATACGTATCTATTGTCCCATATATTTTTTGTTCCATATATTTCTATTAATGTAAAAATAGTAACAAAGCTTGTCTTTTATAATGTTGAGTGCCGTTGTAATTTTCCATGCTTTTAAAACAAGCTCTTGTAATAATATGA
Organism: Pieris macdunnoughi; assembly: GCA_905332375.1. NCBI lineage: Eukaryota > Metazoa > Arthropoda > Insecta > Lepidoptera > Pieridae > Pieris > Pieris macdunnoughi. Next base: position 762,811 of record CAJOBZ010000014.1, on the reverse strand, counting down.
AGGACTTAATATGCATAAAAGCTTAACTAGGAATGTAATTTTTAATTATCTTTTGAAATAGCGAGTTTATAAAGAGATAAAGCTGGAATGAGGGTTGAGATAAGAACAATTAAGGGGCGGATCCAGAGATTTATTAACTTAAGCCCTGACTCACTTCACTCTCACTATGATACCGTTGTAGCATCCTAATCCTAACTTGTCTGAAAATTTTAAATATTTACTTATATATTTTGTTCTTTTAACTTGTTCTGTTTTGTAAGCTAATATTTTTTTTATTTTTAGTAAAAAATATTTCAATTGATGAAAATATATCTAAGACCGGCATAATATATAGCATATACTGTTCTTAGTCAATCTATGTTAGTTTGTTTTGATTGTTGATTTTTTCTATGTCACAATTAAACCCTCCAATAAATATATATACAAGGAGAACCTTCAAAAGTTTGGCCAAGACGGGCTTGAAGCACCCCAAATTATTATTTAAAGTTATATATTTATTACAGGTTCTAATTTAAAAGGTAGGATTTATATAAAGTTATAAGTTTTTAAAAAAAAGCTACAAGTAAAATATAACATTCAATATGAAACATTGAAATATCTTTTTTTGTACATTTCCAAAGACAATACGAGAAATATGTTTCCAATAAGGGGTGTTCTCAAGCGAAGACGAGAACGCGTGAACGCTTCAGAGAACATTACGCACCTGAACAATCAATAAGTACTATCAATATTTCTTTGTGCTTTAAATTGATAAGGAAATAAGTAATTTACGACCTAAAATCATCAAAACAGGCCAAATTATCGTAACACTAAACAGTTCAGATATTCATTATAAACGGTATAATAACATTAAATAATTTTTGTTCTATCTACAAATATTATACCTTCAGAACACATCATGTACGGGGTTAAAGGTGAAATTTATTGAATTCTGTGAACAATAATGTAACTTCTATAATTTGAACACATTTTCCTTGTGGAAGATTTGTATTTATTATTTTTATTATTGCTTTCATAATATATCCATTCTATCAAACGTTGCTTAATTTAAGTATTTTGGTTTGTTTTTAATGATTTTATGAAACTTAGAAAAACGTATTGGTGGTTTTCTGTACGATATATTTCCATGGCGTCATTTTGTCATCAACACATCATGCACAACTATGCAGTTGTGCATGTGTTAAACACGAATACACAAAATGAATTTAAACAAACACAATAGGTTTTTCTTATTACTGGTAGATTAAATGTTTTGAACTTTAATGAGACCCAAGTACCGAGTATCACTACATAGATTTCACGTAGATTTTAATCTTAGTCCATCCTTTGTCTTCATCTCGGATACAACTATTTCCTTGATTATTTAACTTTTTAAGCAAGCAACCTGCCTTCTGTACCGTATATATTTCATATTTTCTTTAACAAATGAGAATGTAATAATTCTAATCATAAAAACTTTTTCTTTCTTTTTCTTTCTTTTTTTCTGGTGGACGTGACACCCATGCATGGTGAAATAACCTGTGACAGAGGTTATTTCATCAGCGCAATCAGTCAACCCCTTCCTAGTGGGAGTGCATCTGTTGCCTTCGGGCTTCAGCCTAATGGGCAGGCAGACGGGGCATACCACTGTCTCTTAGAAATCCGCTAAGTGAGGCAATAGGTTCGCCTTATTGTACTCGGTTTCGTCGGTGAGGGAACTGAGCCCATCCCCCCCATATGAAATATGAAGGTGCAGAACAAACAGAATCTACAGGGGTACCACACGCCTCGCGGTGGAGAATCCCCTCTGGGCGTCCAACCGGGACACTCACAGGTGGTGGACGCACGGCTGCCCTTCGTATTCTGGGGGCAATTCTCGCTCAACAAAACATCATCTTCTGGGCAAGGACAATTAAAAGCATCACGCTGCGTGGACTTCACAAATGTTAGGGCTCAATTCCAATATCAACGCATCCACTACCATTTAGAGACTGGAAGCCGCCTTGCTCTTTCTTACAACTCAGATTTCCTCCCAGCTGATACTTCCTACCTCTCCTACCCGGGTAAAATTGGAACATTCATTTGTGCGCGGGCGGGAGTTTGCGTGTACGTAGGGAGGATATCTTTCTCGTCGCCTCGGGAGCTTGAAGGAAGGGACCTATCTAACCTCTGGCTGGGTAGACTGGATACCATCGCATTCTACATGCTTATAGTCCATAGGGAAATACGAAACTGACCGACTCATTGAGCACATCAATGGCTAAGATTCCTGTGAAAGGGTTCCTACCGCTGAAATCGTGATATTGGCGATTTTAACCCCACATGCCATTGGCTCGGTCTGAAACCACGATCACGGGGAAGATCCTTTACACTTTGCTTTAGCCTACACCTGACAAAATTCCCGATTACGCAATACAGATGTGGATGGTCATAAACCCTCTTTGTTGACCTTCTGCTGACTTCAATCGAGAACTATCAAGTCTCTGTTGACCCGCATTGGTTCATGATCATTGTTTAGTACTGTGCATCTACGCGCCCTTAGGCCCGCTTTAGGGGTTGTCGCCGTATTTGGCACTATAAGTCAGCAGATTGGGACGGATGTCTTTCTTTGCGTCCTTCCCTTGGGGGCCGATGTGTTTTTTGCCGGAGGCTCAGATTCCGTCGCCGCCTCTGTCGCCGAAGTGGTTCTGCAGGGCATGGAACTCTTTATTCCATTTTCTGCGGTGCCGATCGGTGGCAAGTCTCAGCCCTGGTTTAAACGTTCTTGCAAGGCGGCCTCGCGTCGAAAGCGAGAATGCTTTAAGGATGGGCGGAAGCGGCGAAATCTCTGATGCCAATACAGCGAACTTAAAACAGCATATAACTCAGCCTCCAGGTCCTTCAAACGGGAAATCACTAAGGAAAGTCAGAGCACATTGCCAGATTTGGGAGAATTGGCCCAGCTCCTTAGGGACTGAGCCTTCTGGTCTCTCGCAAACTTCAAGGAATTTTTACGCCATTCCGCATGAAGGAGGATACTCTCTGGCCAACTGGAAGAAAGACCTTTGGGCTGTCTCTTTAACTCGACTTTGGATGACCGAGGAAGATCACCACCACCATTTCGGGTGTGATTCTTATCCAAATCACATTCCGGAACGTGCTGTCGAAGCACTATCTTCCTTGACATTCATAATGGGGGCGATGGTATCCCCCAATTGTGTGCGTACTTGTGTCTGAGTTGTCGGTCTTAACGCTTTTCGTACCTGTACTGTGGACTGTCGAATTAAGACGCTTCGATACATCCGATCCCTAAAAAGGGATGCTCTATCCTCAACTATGCCCAATAGCTATAACCTCTTTTCTCAAAATAATGGAAACCATTATTAATAGTCTTGTGGTATCTAGAGGGCCACAGTTGATTAGGATTCTAGTACGCTTTTGTGCTGCTGGTGACCTCTTGTATACCTTACCCATAGGTGGGAGAGGCAATTGAGTAAGGGGAGGCGCTGGCGGTAAGTTTGGAATAGGAAGCCTTATCGTTGGACAGAGACTCTTGAAGCTTCCAGCCTATGGGTTCGAGAAATTATATTGATTACTTTCTGCGATGGACATAAGTCTATAGAATTTCGCCTTAAACTGTGAACTGGTCCCAAAGGCTGTTTCTATCCCCGACCCTATTTCTTCTCATATAATATATTTGACTTAAACATTCATTGCTATGCGGATGACAGACTGGGGATACTTTTTACATGGCCGGGCAGGTATTTCTGGGAGTTTTGATGAGTAGAAAAACTTGTGTTGAATCGAAACTCTATAGTGGAGTCTCAGACTGGGGCAGACAAAACCTAGTCAATTTAACCAAGAAGACAAAAGTTTGTTTTCCTAAAAAAACCCTTTGTGCTACTCCTTTTTGAAAACACTTTTTAAAGCCACAGCCAGATTGGAATACTTGGTTGAATATCAAACTTATTTGCGGTACTTGGAGGAAAGGCTAAATTACCTCAAAAAGCTTGTGTCAGAAGGGAGGGGTATTACTGGCCACCGATGCAACTATATAAAGCGAAATTGCCCAATGGAGTACTCTCTCACCTCTGGGGGCTCCCAGTCACTCCTTCACTTACGTATAAACAGAGCTTGAATTCAGACAATCCCTCTCGAGCTTGATCCTTTGGGTTGGTAGAGATGTGGGTATCTATCTTCTAATTAATAATTTAGAGAGTTTTGATTAATACTATATTTATATGATGAAAAATAGAAATTCACCGATACTACTCCTTCACAACTACTTTTTAGATTTTTGCAACCACTATGTGGAATAGCTCCACTAATATTTGAACCAATTGACTTAGGTTTAAGAAAAGACTACAATTCTTAGGCAAACTCGGCTTGATTAGATTATGGGGGGTTATAAATAGGTGGTCTTGCTTTTAAAAAAAAAAACTTAATAAACCATTTAATTTATAGGTATTTAAAACTTAGGCTGCATATATTAATATATTATATAGTATTTACATTTATGTATGCCGGTAACCTCTTATCCTATAGTATAAAGATAGTGGATGTCAAGTGCTGGAAAACTTTGCACAAATGCAAAAAATGCGTAATGGTAGTGCAGGTTTATTCTTTCAAAAGTTAAATTCTATGTACTTCCTAGATAAAGTTTATAATGAATGGAAAACGTGCCGCCTCATTTTTCAGATAACTACTGAGAAATCTGGATTTCTTTTAAACTTAAAGCTTATGTAAGCTGCTGCTTTCAAAACTTGGAATTTATTTTTAAAAGTGTTTGACTTTTCTTCTTTGACGAAGGGTAGGAAATTGTATTTAAAAAACATTTTTACTTAGATAGAAATACAAATGTGTTTAAGTGTAAAAATATCTAAAATATAATTCTATTATTATTTTTATTTTAGCACTATGTATATTAATATTTTATTAAGAAAAGTATCGCATATTTAGTAGAAAATATATTACCACCGGAAACACCGCAATATTATTATTTTTTAAATTTTGTGGACAACGTAGGTGAATGTAAGTAAAAAATTCCTTTTAATTCCCAACAAGAAAATATTGATAATGTACAGTGATTTGTTCAGTACTCCAAGAATTGGCATATTGGAACAATTTATAGTCATGTCTGATTCAACTACCAGTGCTCCAGGCGAATGATGTAGAGTTTAAATATTTCGTTAACTTTTAGGTAAATCTAAAAGTTGTCCGAAAGCAATTATCAAACTGCAATGGGCAGCTTTCGGTTCGTTACTTGTGTAACCGATGTGACCGCAGTCGACCCCGGATAATTAGTAGAATTGAATTTTCATTATCAGCACGAGTTTAATGTGTTTGTATTATGATCGTCCAACCAAACGTTCCAACAATTTTTTTCGGGTATAAATGAAACTATATTTGTATAGAGCAGTGTTGGCCTAGTGGCTTCAGCGTGAGACTCTCATCCCTGAGGTCGTAGGTTCGATCCCCGGCTGTGCACCAATGGACTTTCTTTCTATGTGCGCTTTTAACATTCGCTCGAACGGTGAAGGAAAATATAGTGAGGAAACCGGCTTACCTTAGACCCAAAAAGTCGACGGCGTGTGTCAGGCACAGGAGACTGATCACCTACTTGCCTATTAGATTAACAAATGATCATGAAACAGATACAGAAATCTGAGGCCTTGACTTAAAAAGGTTGTAGCGCCACTGATTAATTAATAAATGAAACTGAAATAAGCAACTGTTGTTTTACATTTATTTATACATATATATAATACTTTTTACTTATATATAATACTTATATATAATACTCATATGTAAACCTAATTAGGGGTGTTAGTGTTAAATATATATTTGTTTATGCAATGATCAAACGTTACAATTGCAGACGTAACAATTCGTTTAGTATTTTCCTTTGGTTTGTTTTGATTTTCAATTCGCTCAAGGAAAATAATAAAAAATATGCCCGTCGGGAGATGCATTATTTGAAATAAAATCCGACCCGGGACGGATGAAACGTTTTAGGTAAATGCCTCGACGTTTTACGGTACACTTGTGGCCAACAAAAAGTTTACAAAAATAGTCTAAGAGCAACCAACCGCATGCAATTCATTTTACCTTTCTAATATTTTGAAGTACTCTTACACTTTATTTAATCAAATAATATTATTGACTGGCGACCTGTAAATATAGGAGTTCTATAGAATTATTCTAGGCCAGCCACAACAACCAGCCTCTTACAAAGATTACATCATACAGCATCTAATACATATATTATGTTAGCTTGTGATAAAGGAATTTAATTTTTATTATTACTTGTTCACGCTTCAGCTTAAGTTTGGAAATACTTATAAATTAAATATATATACAGAAGGCGTGTTACTTGCCTAAAAAGTTAAATAATCAAGGAAATAGTTGTATCCGAGATGAAGACTTAGCATGGTTGAATATACATTAATATCTACTTGAAATCTATTTAGTGATACTCCGTACTCATTTATTTAGTACTTTGGATAGATCCATCATAGGCGGCGTGGCGGTATCACTTAATATCAGGTGAGCCTCCTGCCCGTTTGCCTCCTATTACATAAAAAAACCCGTAGTATCTATATATCTCTATCTATATATATATAATATCCCCAGCTGTGCACCAATGGACTTTCTTTCTATGTGTGCATTTAACATTTGCTCGTACGGTGAAGGAAAACATCATGAGGAAACCGACATGTCTTAGACCCAAAAAATCGACAGCGTGTGTCACTGGAGGCTGATCACTCACTTAATTATCAGATTTAAAAATGATCATGAAACAGATTCAGAAATCTGAGGCCAAGACCTAAAGAGGTTGTAGTGCCACTGATTTGTTTTTATATTAAAACCTATATTTGTATAAATTCTTTTTTGTCTTGCTTAGTTGTGCATGTGTAAAACGCGATGACAAAATTACGCCATAAATACATAGTATTTAAGATTTATGCTGATTGTTTTGTAAAAGTTTCAGTATTGTGTTCTCTATTTTATATTTAACCTAAAATATAAGTCTCCCCGTGTTTTGGGCGTCGTGAGGGCGTACGGATGATTTGTGAGCGGCGACAGAACGGTGCAACTTGGATTTATGAAAGAACCGTGCTCCGTCGCGCTGGAGATTGATTGCCCTAACAAACATTTTATTAGCAGGCATTTGTTTAATGGATATTAAGACTGGAGGAAACTTTATACTCTAAAAAGTAAAGTTTTCGAAAGGTAATGTTCAAAAAAGTATATTGCACGATGATTTTTTATTCTGAAAAATACTTTGATATTTAAATTTTAACTGTCTTAAATATTATGTTTGTGATAATTATTATTCTTTAAATTATAATTTGACATATATTATTATAGTTACTCCACATATCACAAAAAAATCTATTTTTTTATTATGTTTACAGGAGGAACCGCCGCCCATGGACACTTGTCACTCACACTGCCAGAAGGCTCGTAAGCAAAGGTACTGAAGGCGTACCAATTCTTAAAAGGCCGACAATGCACTCGCGAGGCCTCTGGCATGAGAGTGTCCATGGGCGGCGGTATCACTTAACATCAGGTGGGCCTCCTGCCCGTTTGCCCTGTTCTATAAAAAGAAGAAAGCGCGCGGCCTTTTAACAATTGGTACGCTATTTCATTCTGATCCAAATTCTACAATCCTACTTACAAAATGGAATATTTATGTTTCAATAATTTTATTTAAAACAAAAACGAAAAACCAAATACGTCTATAAGAACAAAAATCAACAAAAGGAAAGATAAAAGAGAGCAAATTGTGTAAATATATTTGGCCACTCAAGGCGTTCGTATTAAAACAGCACTTTGTTCTGAGATACCTGCTACATTTCGGCCGTAACAGTTGAGTGGGTCTCGCAAAAAATATTCGCACGCATGTTGCCATAGACTGAATATACGTGGAGCGTAATAGCATTTATCTGCCCACTTTATAATAATAATTAATCTCATCGTGTTAGAACTGCCGTGCGATTCTGTTAATCCGTGAGTTCACCTCGCACTAACAACGCTCCCTTCGTCCCTCACGTCTTTTTTGGAATCTCATGGTATTCTGTTAAGCAATTTCACATTACGTCTTGACAAGCGGAGGGATCTTGTAGTTTATTGTTTATCGGAATGCTAAATCGTAAAATGACTGCTTCACGACTGCGAAAACCGCTGTGAGAGTTCGAAAAGTGAGTTACAGAATCGCAAGGCTGTATTGGCTATATGACAGACCCATTCAAAGGACCGGGCCGGGTGGGAAGGAAAAAATTATGGCAAGATAAAATATATAAATTTTTGAGCCTTAAAATCTTTTTCAAAGAAATTGAAACTGGCATTATTTAATATAGAGAGTTAATTAAAACTTAAGAGATGATTCAATATCATAAACGCCAAAATGACGATTTAATCTCGACCAAGCTGTTAGCTGCGACTTAACACAAAAGATCAAAAAAATTACCCAGTGCTCAGCCAATTCCGAGCGACCTATTAATTTTTTACTCCCAAATTCCAGCTTCTTGCAAAATGGCAAGTCATTGTTTGCTAGAGTTTGGTGAAATAATGGTCCCGGGGTTTGATACATAGCCTCTTTAGCTAATTAAAAACATTGGCCGGTCAGCGCTGGGTCAACCGGGGCGGCGCCCGCCCTAAGTCAGCTAGAATTGATTACAGTATGAAATTAACATACTAATTATAACCAAACTATGTTTTGGAACGTGTGAGTTTGCCTTCTTTTTTCAAATTTAAGTGTTTTGGACAATTTAAAAAACGATATCTTATATATATCGATATCTTGAATATTATCAATTGAGCAAATGTTTTCTCACAATTCACCGTTCGAGCAAATGTTAAATACACATAGAAAGTGCACCAATGGAATTACCATAGGTGCACAGCCGGGGATCGAACCTACGACCTCTGGGTTGAGAGTACGTCTGATCTGTTTTAAATTCAAGGGTGTGTTTGTCTTATGACGGCGTAATTGAGCGCAGATGATCCGGTATTTTATTTGAATTTTAACGTGAACCACTTTCCCGCAGATATGATTTCAATGACTCAAAAGAGGCTAATATAAACCCGGATCCCAACCATTATTTGCTTCCAAACGTTACATATCCTATGCAAACTGGCCCTTACAAATAAAAAGCAAAATTGGCAGGCAAATGTGGAGTAAATGCAAACTTTTTAAAACCTTTTCAGTTTCATATCTTAAGGGTAATATTGAAATACTTGTTGACGTCAAGTTTACCTTGATTTGGGAGGAAAATTAATTTTCATATAACTGGTAAAGGCTCTCGTGAATTGTCAAATGGAAAATTTCTTTTGTGCCGAAATGAAAAACCGAATATAACAATTGTTTTGAGGTGAAATTTCACAGAAATCAAAACTTTTACTGAATATATTTTAAGCATAATTTTTGTTTTTACATCAATTAAATACACCAGCAGCAGATACTAATGTGTTCAATCTGGATGAAGATATTTTTCGTAAAGGACAGAACGAGAATTTCAGGGAATAAATTCCATAGAGACACCATTCTATTAGGGAGATTATAAGGGCTTCGCTATTACTTTCTTCTGTTTTTAGCTAAAACTATATGATCAAGATATTTGTTTTCGTATATAACATTCTGTCTAAGAACTAATATTACTAAAGCACTTTTAAATTTGTAAATCCAAACAAAGTCACCGATTCTTTATGAACTCAATTTCACTTAAGGATAGTTCTAAACAACGACAAAAAGTCTAAGTTGCAGTGATACATAATAAATGTTCGTTGGGAACTTCAACGCAAGCTTTACCTAACTCGTTAGTAAGGAAAACTTCTAACTCCCTGCTTGCTTAAACTATTATAAAATAAATTTTATGTTATTAGGGAAAATTTTACATTCTGCGAGATTTATTATATTTTTTTCCTACAATAAAGTTCACAAAAAAAGAGTGCGACTTTATATCAATTACAATCTAGCCTATACAATAATTATGGCTAATAAGTAATATTATTATGACTTAATTTTCTACAATACTAGTGAATAGCTTAAACTTAGGTAATGTTCATTAACAATCGTAATTTTCTATAATGTTTTGACATTATGTTCGTGTGTCCAAGATTTATAAATCCTGATAAACCGACGCCAACATCGTCCAATTCATAAACTGCAACAGGCTCAAGTGGCTGGGACATGTGCATCGAATGGCGAACGACAGAACTGACGCGGGAAGCACTAGATAGATTGCGATGGCGAAGTGTAATTGAGGAGGCTAAGGCCCGCAGGGCTGTATAACCATTGATGATGTTGATGATGATAAAACGTTGCCCGGGAAATGTGATTTTCTTTAAGAACGCTCTACGCCCTTGACTTGCGAACTGGTAGCAAATGTAAATTTACAATTAATTTAATTTCTTTTTGACGTTCATAAGTGTATACTTGTTTACCTATATGAATAAAGATATTTTGAGTTTGAGTTTTAACAGTTTTGTTTAAGAATTAGCGAAAATCAAACGTATAGCCGAGTTATATTTAGTGTTTATTACCAATTTTACCATGCTCGAAAACTATAGTAATTATCAAGGATTATGTGGAGTTATTTATATGATGTATTGCGTGGGGAGGGGCGTAAAGCCGCCATTTTGATGTCGTTGCTGACAGCTGTAAATAGTCGGGACTCATTATGTGATAATAAAAAGGGATAAATGAAAGAAAAAAAGGGTTCAGTCTTTAGACAAAACTGCTGTATAAGAATAATATCAGTTTGCCGATAGTTTGATTATTTAGATATTAAGAAAAGATTAGGTAAAATGTAAATATACTATCATTAGTCATACTAAATTAGTACAATATTCGGTGGGATGATTTGCGTGTTGTTCCCACGAGAATGTAAGTGCGTGCTCCTATTTCAACATGCCTACTGCTGATAAAAGATAAATCTTTGTTTTTAATCATTAATTACTAAAGAAATCACGTGGAACATGGTGTAATGGTTGCAGTTCCTTACAAACATTGTGTAAAACAAAAATTTGTCGATTAAAATGAGTGGCGGAGAGTTTATTGCTAGTTCTTCTCTTCCGTTCTACGCCCTTGAGTTGAGAACTGAAAGTAAATGTAAAATTAGAAGCATCATAAGTGTTCATTGTGTTACCTAAAGTAATAAATGATTTAGATTTTTTTGAATTGGCGTCGCATTACTCGACTTAAAACTTTGTAAGATGATAAATTTAAGCACAGAGCAAAGTGGAGCGATGAAAAATGACGTTGGCAGCTTCCAAATCATACCGACGCCTGCTATAGTCGCTATATGATGGAATGCTACAATTTTGCGCCAATGGTGTAAATTGATGAAGTGCCGCAGTTTCACGGTAAAGTTTCATTCGCTACTCGTAAATAAAAATTGTGTTGAAATATGGAGCCTGCGATTATAAAATATACATCAGGTATTTTGAGATTTTGTAGGTTCAGATAGCAGAACAAATCAAACAGTCTCGGTCCTAATCCCATTTGAAAAAATAAAGACGGTGATGCCTCATATGAATTGGAAAGCTGTTTATTTTCAGCATGATTTCGTGGTTAACTGTTTTTCTGAATACCGTTGTTAATAAAACGTTAATGAATTGGTCATTTGGTTCATAAAAGGGTTTAATCAATAGCGCGGCTTGATCCCTTGGCGTTGCGTAGTGATGTGGGCACTCTGCATATTCTACCGCATTTACCATGGAGAGCGTTCAGAGGAGTTGTTTGGATTAATACCTGTAGCTAAGTTTCATCATCGGGCCTTAAGGCAGATTACGAAATTCCACCCGTAACACCTTGACGTCCGTCGTTTTACAACTGAGCGGTTTTAAGGCAGATTTGCCGCGCACCACTGCTATGTGGAACCTGCAGCCCACTGTAGTATTTCTGAACCAATTTGACCTAGTGTTCTTCAAGAATAGAGCCGGCTTGACAATGTAGAGTGTCCATGGGCGGCAGTATCACTAAACATCAGAGCCTTGTTATTTAAAAAAAAAAAAGAGAATAATCGTCGCAACTGGAGTGCATTTCTTTACGAAATTATGGAAAAAGCTTTTTGGATAGTTTTCCAACATTTCCATAGATTCAGTAAATTAAAAACAAAACATAATTATATCAAAATGCAATACCAGCACACAAATTGCTAATTTGACTATCAAAAGAGAAATATCAGTTTGTCGTTTCCAAACTAAACCTAATTCTACGCAGCAATCAGCACTCTATTGAACTGACAATGAAACATTGAAATGGACACAGCTACTTTGTATGCATTGTCCGATGTGAATATTGGCTGAAGTATTTTCATACGAAATCAAATACAAACAGGACGTCTTTATTATACCCTTATCAAAACTAACAATCGGCCACTAACAAGCATGAAACAAAAATCGGAAAATGTATAAGAAATAAAACGTTATTTTACATCCATATCTGCGATACCTATTGTTAAAATAAATATTTTTTTTTCTTTTTTTTCCTACAATAAAGTTCACACAAGAGAGTGCGACCTTACATGAATGCTAATCTAGCCTGTACAATAATTATAGCTAATAAGTAATATTATGTTTATTTAATTTTCTACATTACTAGTGTAAACCTTAAACTTAGGTAATGTTCATTAACAGTCATAGTGTTCTATAATGTTTTGACACTATGTTCATGTGTCCGAGATACCGCACTTGCACTTAAATTCACTACACTAGGTTTATTAACTCAAAAGGTTTAGTTCTCTTTAGGTGTCTTATTCCTGTTGTGTCTAGAAGTTGAATTGCCTCAGCATTTACATAGCTATGTTGCCATTAAATAATAAAGATACAATTTAATTTAATTAAGTATTATAGGCGTATATTACAAGCTTCAGGAGTAAGTACTAATTCAGTATTATATTATGGTAGGTATATATTTGCCTTTTAATAGGGTAATAGTAATATACTGTTAAAAGGCGCTTGTTTTAATAAAATATCTAAAAACCCCGATAAAATTGCATTCTGCCCGAATTTAACTGACATATTTTCTAACATAAATATAATAAATGTTTCAGATATCCAACATCCAAGTATTTATATTTAAACATAAGTTGTTTAAATATAAAGACTTTACCTGTATTTAAGGTAAGGGGTTTATTGTTTTGCTAGGAATCGGATCTCTGGCTTATACGCTATCATACTTAAACACTTAAACCTTAAGCCATGGGGCGGAGTAATCTACTCTTGTGTAGTACATGATAACATGAAGTGATCTTTAAAAGTAAGATCCAGGATTTGATTATATTTATTGATGTTTACCACATCATGCATAATGCTATGTCTACAGAATATGTTATATTTTCTTTATTCTTTCTAAAATATATGACAATTAAACAACATAACTGTTACAAAAATAAAAAATACATAAAAATAGAATAAAAAAATATATGTTTAATAAAATAAAAATATTAGTAATGTTTTGCTAGCAAAAAAAAATTACCAGCAAAACAGTGGATTATGTATAAGATAGGCACTAAAAATGCTTTCTTTAAAACTGATCAGCCCACTACCGAATATATCCAGCTCCGGATAAGAACTTATCCGATATAAACTCGAAGAATTCGAATTATACATAAATAAATTACAGGAAACCTAATCAAGTGTAATTTGAAATCGACATCCTTTGTTTATTAAATTCAAATTCAAATTCAAAAATCATTTAATCATATGGGTAACACATTGTACACTTATGACTTTTCAGTAAAGAAATATATATGAATGCTTCTAATTTTACATTAAGTGCCAGTTCTCAAATCAAGGGCGTAGAACGGAAGAGAAGAACTGGCAATAAACTCTCCGCCACTCTTTTTAATTGCCATGTTTTTTTTTTTCACACAACGTTTGTAGCTCCTTACACCTAGCAACCATTAACCACATGACATCTTAAGTAATAAATAATAATAAAATAAATTAAAAACAAAGAGTTGTCTTCTGTCAGCAGGAGGCATGGTGAAATAGGAGCACGCACTTACATTCTCGTGGGAACAACACGCAAACACATAGTCGAAATAATTTACATCACCGCATACACGAATTCAAGTACGACAAGTAGCACCCGTTCACGAGTATGACGCATGGCCAGCCATCGGCCCCCTCGCCATATTTTAGGGAGAGAGACAACCCGACGCATGGACGCCGCCACAAGCAATGACATTTAAATGAGTCGAAACAAAATTAAAGTGATATTACAATAAATTCAATTTATAAATTTCAGTTACACAGGTTAGGTAAACTAAAATCAATCTAAATGCGAATCTTAAAACAGTTCTCGCAAACCTGCTTAGCTCATACACAACTTTTGCATTTATAATATTAAATAAAATAAAGTTCTGCTTTATTAAAAGTTTTTCAAAGTATTCGATTAAAGATCGCGCAACTTAAAGATCTAACGAAGAGGAACTAATTGGAGCCAGCCTTGGAATATAAGAGCCGAGTGCAGTTTCTCAGTCTCATTTCTTATATACTTTTGAAATTATTTTATGGTAGGTATTTATGCATATCAACGAGTCTAGAAGATATTTAAAATAACATTTTATTTTGTGAAATTGGTTTCTGAACTTGAAAATATTTGTAGTTTTAAAACCATGTAGAAAGGGGGCGAATCGTATTGGCTATTATATTTATTATTCAAAAGACTTGTAATCGAAAAAGCGTTAAGAATTAAATTAATGAAATGAGACACCATAACATTATTCTTGACTACTTAGGTTATTAACTAATAATAAAAATTAGTTGTAATACTTTCAATGACATACTCGTCTCTTTCCAATAAATGGATTTAGAATTAAAAAAAGGAATATTCGAAAGAATACAGTATTATAATCTGATAAATTTTGTAGCTTGGTCCTGGCCCTTGGTGTATCTTCTGTACACGACGACCTATATCTATTGGTAGATAGTCGATAGTAACAATAATAGAGTGTAAAAGCATTTGTCAGAATCATATCTTTTAATATCAGTTTACTAATATCACCACATTTGGCATATTGCCTTTAAAAAAACTGAAAATCTTCAGCCTATGGAAAAATATCTAAAAACAGTAGCAAAAAAAGGAGTGGAAAAGGAAAAACGACAAAGTACTTCGTCTTAATAGTGTAACTTGCTTGGTTTTTATTTCCTATCTTGTCCCATAATTTTATAATTCTGTACAAGAGATATTAAATTCAGTGAAATTCATATGAACCCAAATGATGTGGTAAAATCTGAGTTGCAGCTTTCATCACTTATATCGTCGGAAAATTCACACTAAACCTCTTAATATGCGAACACTTTCAAGTTAGTGCATAAATCCCGCAGTCCGCACTCGCCCGGCTTAATGTTGCTGAGTTATCGCCAACGGAATTTATCATGGCTTACCTTGGTGGAAAATGCTACAAGTGCTGTTTATAATCTTCAATATTTATCACATAAATTGAGGATTCCTTTTATTTATTTGTTTTTCTTGGTATTAAACAGTGTCTTCACTTAGGCTTTAAGTAGAATGACTCAATAAAACGGAATATAAAAGTCCAACAATAATTACTATTGGGAAATACTTATTTGTAAGTCTGTGAAACAGTTGTATATGAATAAAATTTAGATAAAACTAAATAGACAGATAAATATGTGACTTAGAAAAGGAAAGAAAATAAAAGAAGCACAAAACTCTATTACACATAATAAAAAAGGATGTATATTTAATAGAGAAAGTGCAATAGCCCCCACACTACAATTCCCTGTTTTTACATTTTAATTATTTTAGGAACTAGACTTAATAAACTCTACATAACACTTACAATTTTATATATTTTTTTTAAGTAAAAGGAGGCAAACGGGCAGGAGGCTCATCTGATGTTCAGTGACCGCCCATGGACACATGTCAGAAGGCTCACAAGTGCGTTGCCGGTCTTTCAAGAATTGGTACGTTCTTTTCTTGAAGGACCGTAAGTTGAATTGAATTACTGTTGCACAAGAAGAATACTTTCCGTTTCAGCATAGAACAGGTAAGAAGGTGTTGCTTAAGATCGTTAGTGAATATATAAAGGTAGTGTAAAATTTGTTTAAAGAAAGTGGTTAGAGATTAAAGCTACAATCTTATGAGGCGATTGGACGACACATTTAGGCGTCCAGCATTCATAATTTTTATTTATATTGGTATCAGCCTATGGGTCACATATATTGCGGGTTTCTAAGCAACGCAGTTCACAATGTTTCGCCAACGCGATTGTTGCTTGTTTCGATTAAGTTATGAAGGAGTTAAAAAAAATATTTAGGCAGTGATAACTGAGATTGTGTGTTCGAATCGCCGTGTGCACCACGGTAAAATTGTCTAAAATAAATTGCGCAATGAAACTGTGTTGAAAATATCAGAGTAGATTTTGTATATGATACAACAGCATCTAATGAAATAGTCCATTTCCGTTTGTCGTTTTGTGAAAACTGCTTTAATAGTTGAAGTTCTTGTTGCTTGCGAGCTATAATGGTAACATTTAAACGCTTTATCTTCAAAGTGAGACTCGACTGTTATTGAGACGGCAGATAGTTTAAGTTAATGAAAAATTTCGTTTGATATTAACTGTTCGAAATACATATTTTTAATTTTATTAAATTTGATGAGGGTGATTTAAAAAATCTTTTTACTCGGCCGATCCTCACATTTTTTCTCTTTAGTTTTTGTTGAGATTCACTCGGGTAACGTTAGATGCATTTTTATATATACTGTTTGTTAATTTTTTGTCAAGAGTTACGTCCTCCATTTAGACTTTTATAGTGTTTTGTATGAACGGATGAAGAGAAGTGATTAACAAGTAGGATAAATGAAGCAACCGTGGATGGTAAAGTCGGACCTTTGCCAAATAAAAAGTGACCAAGCGGGGACGCAATGCTCCATGCGGTCAAAAGAATGGTTGGTGATCCATCCTTTATCCTATTTCTAAAACTGAATGGCCCGGTCTATGGAGGATACTTGCTGTGTATCATCACAAACTTATAATGGACGTGGAGAAGCGGACGCAACCGTATCGCATGTCGGGAGGCGGATAAGGCTCTGCTATTACCACATCACGCCAAAGGCGATTGTTGGTGGCGCCTTGGGGTTTTAGTGGGTATGCAAAATCGCGGGTTCCACAAAACCCTTCTGCACTAAGCAGTCGCGTCATGCCGTAGGCAATGCATTTTCCGATTTCTTTTATTATTATTTATTACTTAAGATGTCATGTGGAATATGGTGTAATGGTTACAGCTCCTAACAAACGTTGTGTAAAACAAAAAACTTGGCGATTAAAAAGAGTGGCAGAGAGTTTATTGCCAGTTCTTCTCTTCCGTTCTACGCCCTTGATTTGAGAACTAGCAGTAAATGTAAAATTAGAAGCATTTAGTGTATATTTCTTTTTTGACGTTCAAAGTGTACATTGTGTTACCTACAAGAACAAATGATTTTTGACTTTGACTTTGAAGTAAAAATTAAAAGAAACATACCTGGACCAAATCCAGTACCAGAGTAGGGACAAATTAAAAGTGCCCATAACTGACGATGCATGGTGAATCACATGAAAGTGGATGAAGCAAGTGGATATCAGTGGGTTCTGCCTACGGGATAAAGGCGTGATAAAATAAAAAAGCGAATGTAGAGAAATGATTAATTTGAAAAATATATAAAGAGTGTACGCGCTGTCGATTTTTATAAAGAACTTAATAAATTCTAGTTTAAACCGCCGTATAGGACCATAAAATATCAATTTGCCTGTATGAATATCGGCATGACAGCATCTCATACATAATGTATGAAACATTAATAATTCCATATATAAAATGTAAATTTTTTAATTCTTTTAAGAAAAAAGGCCATGGACTAAAACTGGATATTGAAATATATTAGCACAAAATATAAGCTTTCCTTTTTGTCGGATAAACGTTTTTAGGAGAGGTTTTCTCAGTTGAGATTTGTACGTCTCATGTAAGGAATATTTTATTTTTATCAAATCCTTGTAGTTTATAAGACAAGAAAAATAAAGTATATAACGCCGCTTTTTCGGTGTGCCCGTTTTGAATGCCCCGGCAGACTTTTTTATAACGAAATACTCAAATACTGACAGCTGGTTAAATAAAGATGTAGTGCGCAGCAGAATGTGCCTTAAGAAAACGCTTTGTTTGGTATATTTTTGTTTATAACAATTATCAATTAACATTCCTTAAGACACAGCGACAAAGCAATGCACACAGATACACATATGTACGTCCTGAATATACTAAGTACGTTAAGCAAATTCTAAATTATAATGGTGTCTTAGATATAGTATGACGAAGGCTGGCTCACACGTCATGCTTGTGAACAGGTGCCGCTTCTGGAAACTGGAATACAAGGTTTCCGTTCAGTTTTGTAATTTAATACAAATAAAGAGCGGAGCATATCTCCGTCCTTCTGGTTTCTCTATCTATGTTTGCCATTATTTTGTATGATGATTTGATATTTTAAAAGAGTACCGAGAGTATTTTACGCCGGCTTTTTGTCTCAGCCTACACCATCTGCCTTCTTTGCAGATGAGTAGGGATGTCTACGAATTCAAATATTATTAGTGATACCTGTATCTTATGTTCCATAATAAACATTTATGAGCCACGCACAAATACTTTTAACGAATTGAGTCTCAATTTTTAAAATAAAATACAAGCAACAATAAAACTAAAGGAAAGAACTAAATATGTAAATGAAATAAAGTCAAAATCACAGTAACAACTAAAACAACTTCATTTGTTCGCGCATAATCATTTATTATGTAAAAATGATTAATTACATTTTTTTAGTAGCTAACAGCTCTAGCTAGTCCAAAACGTAAAAGAAAATGTACTTTCCAACCTCGAAATGACTTTTCGAATAGAGGCCGGAGTTAAAAGTTTTAGCTATGTCCGAAGGATGATTGTTATAAAATAACTTTTTATGGAGTTCTTAAGTCGTAAAGGTAAGGTTTTTTACGATTCGACTTCTGAGAGCTGTATGTAAGGACCGCAAAATAAATGACACTCGTAAATAAATTGCGATTTGTAAGCCTTCTAAAATAAAAACAAGGAAATTCAATACCAAAATTCCTTTAGAAAGTTATTACTTTAAAAAATTTTTTTATATATATTCTAAATTGGGTTCTAACGCATAAACGCATGTTTCGTTACCAGGTTTTGCTTGACTTCGGTAGTATTTTAGTCTGTGCATTTAATTTACGAAGGCTAGCCACTTACCTATTGCAACGTTTGATTGATAACAAACATATTATGATACTAATAATGCGTCGTCCGAAGGCGTTTTCGAGGAGATTGAAATGAATTTTGGTTTAGAATAATTAGTATCACTAGGAAAGTTCATCAATAATGCGAAAGTGTGTTTTTTTAATAATTACACACTACAATAGTACCTATAATGTCAAACGAGAATTATGTAACTTAACAATAGTTATATATATATATATATATATATATGTAACTATTGTATAACAATAGTTACAATCTCCTCGAAAACGCCTTCGGACGACGCATTATTAGTATCATAATATGTTTGTTATCAATCAAACGTTGCAATAATTAAAAAAATTATAGTGAATAATTCGAAGCGTACTAAATATTAGAAATCATCGCACATTTAAAGCCAACATTTTTTAGTTTTTTCAACACTCGTCAATTAAATATAACATTCTCGTTTCCGATAATGTCCAAAAAGGTCGACACTTGTATTGAAGTGTCACGTAGATTTAAGAACCCTTAAATAAGCCAAGTTAGTTTTTGTTAGCGTCGCGACCCTACTACCCCTAATTTTATGTTAGTTATAAGCTCATATTTCAAACGATTAAAGCTAGTTGACACCCAGCTTCAAAAAAAGTGTTTTATTTAACATATATTTTAACTTTCCTACACTAACCGCCACCGATCTTAACTCGAGTGACGAGTCACTTATTAATAATAACTATTAAACACAAGATATTTATATTTTGTATATTTATAAATTTGTTAACGTTTTTAATTACACCAAAACTTTGATATATTATGAGTACCTTGGTTCAGTTAGGTACTTATGTAATATATAAAGTGTGTAGGTTTATATAAAATGTTGGTACATCAGGACCATTTACCTTATATAGTTTTTATAGTCTGTGAAGATAGTGGATACTTTTATATACATTTTCAATAGGCTTTTGAAATGTAAGAAACAAAATAAAACAATATCCTTTCATTTTAATAATTAGCATCTTTTCCGCAGCGATTGAAAATATTCCTGTCATGCCGGTGATTGAATTTTCCCTTTTTTCCGAGAAAAAGTGGGTTAGGGGGAATGGGGTTTGGGGAGAAATAATTACGGGGAGCTCTGATAACGCTGTGTAATTAAGGATTCTGTTTCCTTACATTGTTTTTGTATTAACGTTTATATTGGAAAGTAATTGTTTTGCGCGAGAAAAGCAATAAATTGTTATCAACTACGTTTATCATAAAACGAGGTCTATTATAGGGTGTAAATTAAATAGTAAATATTTTATCATTAAAAGTATGTCCCATTATTTGTCTTACTAGTTTATTATAGTAACTGAATATTTAAGTTAATATTAAGAAGAAGCGAATTATAATTTTATTGATTTATAATTATTTTTTTGATAATGTTTTATTATAAAATTAAAGGGTAGATTTATCTTCTATGCAATTAATTTGTTCGCTCCTATTATATTAATTAACGCAGATGATGATAATTAAAGCCTTAAAGACTTACCCTTGATCGTGGTCGGCTAACACCCTGGTAGTCCGGTCCATATCGTCCCTAGAACAAAAGACATACGATTAAATTTATGCCAAAAAAATAAAATTGTATTTAAATATATCCATCGAGCCCAAAGACTCTGAATTCTGAAGAAGATTTCCGCTCGCCACTTAATTAAGAGAAGATCGGAGTATCAACTATCAAAATCTCAGAATATCTGCCCAGATACCGCTAGAAAGATGCTGGTAGTGTAGTGGTAGTGCACGAACGACAAAGGTCGCATTTTCTAGTATTCAAAGCTTGGCATACTAAATCAGCGTAAAGAAGGATAGGCTAAGAAAGATACGGGCTAAGGCGTTCCATAAATTAACTCGTCTCTTGATCAGTGCCAATTTATTTAAACAAACAAACACACGCAGGGTGGGAGTTCTATTACACAACAGTGGGCGGCACAAGAAACGACGAAGCTATACGTATCTTGCCGGGAATCGCAACATCAACCAGATCAGGATTGAACCCAGCGCAATATATAGTATGGTAACTAAATTGGTTTAATTATAATATAACATTTGGCAAATTAATCTCTGAAATCTATCAATTACAAAATCAGCAAAATTATAATTGAACTAACCACAAAAGACAACAATGAAATACATGACCTTTCAAAACTAGAATTTAATATTTAACATCAAAGCGATCTCTTTGTTCGCTTGCGGTGATCGCAAAATTATTGAAATCCGCCAGCCAAATTAACTTTCCCTTATAAACTTTCAATATAAACTATTTGATGTCGGATAATCCGGGAAAACATTGTTACAAGGTTGGGTAAAGTCGAAAACAACCGGCAACAAAGTTGCGCGGTTGAGAAAATTTGAAAAACAACCTAAAATTATGTAGATACGGGCACGCTAAAGGGAATACGTAATAGTGTTCCGAGTTTATATTTAAATTGTTCGCCCGGTTTCCACATCCATCTCGGATGTAGGCACATTACCATAGCGACCTTAGATTTATTGTGACCTACCCCAGTGATGTTTTTGAAGCGGTCATAAATATTACTAACACGTATATTTGACAGCTTTGAGTCCTCTATTCAACCATCGGACGTAAAAAGATTTGTTATATTTAAAATGATATTGGTGTAAATGACAAGAAAAAAAGAAAGTATTCAGAGCCTATACATAATAATAGTGATTATTCGGATTGAGATGTGCCGGTTAATAAAGTACTTTTTACATTTTGAAAGCCTATGAATTGTGCTATTCTGAATTTTAAACAGAAAGCGTTCTTTTTATTTTAATAATTATTAACATAGGTCATTACCTGGTCATTCTGTTATACAAATTCGCATGCCAAAATTATTTTAGAAAGTATTCCACGGAATTCCAAGATATGTTATGAAATTTCGTCGCCCGCTCTCTGAGACGCGAAATATATTTCCTAAGGACTAATTTCCTCGACAACACTTTGCCGTCCCACTCCTGCCATTCACGACTACATTTTTTGCCAACAATTCCTTGCTTATATTCGAAAAGAAATGTATTTTAACTTGTACTGCAAGTATTTACGACAAAATTGCTCCTTGATTCGTTTGATACAAGACAGAAATAATTATTTATTTGTTTGCAATGTGTGAAATGAATGAATTAAGTACATTAAAAAAGTATTAATATAACAATAACTTATAATACTACTTCAAAGGATGTTCACAGCGTATTTGTAAGTAATTTTATTAATAAATCAATTTTCGAACCTGCCATTTACTTTTATCACTGGAATCAGTTGGATAATGTTAAAGCCTCAAAAACAGTATGGAGGCACGATAGATAATACTCGACTCGATTTCATCTGGATTAGGTTTTTGATTATTTCCAAACAAATACTCTACACGATCTACAACATAAGGTACCCACAAAATGTGATTTCAAAATGTACATATATTTAAAAATGTATAATATTACTCATTATACTTTTATATAAAAGTTGAAGCTATTTACTTAACACACTACTTAACAAATAAATAACGAGATATGAAGATCATTAAAAGAAATAAAGTTTTGAGAAATGATATCATAAATAACGCAAAACAATATTTATAAAATATTCAAATAATAATTAGTTACCTATCAAACTGAATTTGAAATATAAAATTGCAAGTTGCGACAAAGAAAAATATATTTTCTTTGAATGAACTTCAGATATCCTGACCTAGCTACTTTTTCACATCAAAAGGCGTCGGATTTTCATACAATTTCCTCTTGCCTTTGTCTCGAACACTGAGCGATTTGAGACACCTAATATTTCTTAGTTGCTGCTACGATTTCATTAAATCTGTTATTAAAAATCCGAGATTTCTCTGTCTTTATTGCAATTTAACGTTGAGCCAGCTTGGAGTATATTGTTCGATTGTGTCTCACCTTTTCTCCAACATTGGTTTATTCTACGTTTTCTTCTACGATATGAAAGAAAGCGTTATAGTAAATATGATTAACTTGTATAGCTTGTTTGTAAGTTTTGTAAGTGTCGCTACAGCCCTCGGTCTCGGTCAGGCTGATATGACTTCTGGACGATCCGTCGGAAAAGAATGGCATCACTTTTACGCCGATTTCAAGGTAGGAGGTAAGTATCCTCAGTTCAATAGATCAGTCGCAAATTGATAGTTTGTATGTACGCTTGTCGGCTCTGGGAGAGTACGTGTACGCTGTTTAGTTATTTCATGTTTTTGTTGATGTTGGTACTAAAATTAGTCTTTAAGTTGTTTACTAACTAAAATAATATCTATAATATGTGTTATCGAAATGCAATAAACTATAATTATTATTATATTTTTTCCTAAATAAACAATTGATATGTTTTATCTGACACGCCGTCGATGTTTGGACTCAAGACATACCTGTGCGATGTTTACCTGTACCGTACCAGAAAAAATACCCTTGCCGCACAGCCGTGATTCAAACGCACCTCAGAGTTGACGGTATCTTGCGTAAAGTAGTACTTTAAAATGTTTGTAAATTTAATAAATTGTAATAAAAACGCATAACGCCATTTTAATAATAATAATAATAATTCTTTATTGTCTCCCATAAAACATTTCAAACAAACAGTACGATTACAATTAAGAAGGTATTGGGAGAGTGGTTGCCAAGCTAGGTAAGAACCTGTGATATGGATAACCAGGCTTCCATTCCATAGCAAAGTTATACTGAGTCATAACAAAAAAAGTACATATATGAGTGGGCAACAAAATTTGTAGTAAAGACTTAATTCATTTGACAATTTACCACAGTCATTTCTAATAACTGTAGCGTAAGACGATGAAATACCGTATATTATATACTATACGGCATTGTTGTTCTATAGTTGTCTAAACAGTCTGACGTATCACCAAGTAGACCATGATTTATGAGAAATAGACGCTAGATGCGTCCAATGGCACTGCAACCACTTATGCAGACAGAGATTACTGCATAAAGTTTTTATAAGAAAATGGGTGATCAGCCGTTAATAGATTTGAATAGATTGCTGGGTTTTAGCGATTTGAGATATTTTTTTAAAGAATTTATTAAATGAGAAATTTTCCATTTCGGAGGCCAACACATTTTGGATGTCAGAGCCAGTGGAGTCCATTATGCAGAGGCTGTATTAGCGCAGAGAAATCAGTCACGCACGTAGTCCAGAAATGCGTGGTTGTGGCTTCCCAACAGACATCCTCGGAGGTCGCTCCGTAAAGCCTGCAAAGTGCCCGAAACACTTCCGAGCTTCTGGAAGGGACTAGGCTGGCTAAGTGGGCGTCTAAGAGCGGAAACTGTGTCCACACTACTATAGGAGGCAGATATTTTTTTTTTTTAATTTACGCTTACAATTATTGTCAATAATTTTTAAACATTTTCAATACAATCTTCAATTACTGTATCACAACTATTGAATGAAAGCAAATATTGTTTTTAGGGGTTTTTTTAATTGAGCTCAATATTTATTGTTTGAAGTTCATTAATTCGGTTGAACGTGTTTGTTAATTTGATGTTACACAATTGATATTACAGACTGCGTGAACTCAATAATAAAAAGCCTTTTTACTCTAGTCTTCGAAGCTCAGAGATAACTTTTGATTCACGATTCAGAAATTATATTTCTTGAACTATAATTTTCTAGTAAAGGACCGTTATACTTGCCTAATAGTTTGTCATTTGACATTACGGGACCACTTTTTTTAGATTATAGATAGATTATCTAAGATTTGATTTGTATAGAATTATTCTAAAATACACCTGGCAACATTTACATACTAGATAATGATTTTACAAATATTGTGTTTTCGTCTATCGATTTCAGAAATATCTATACTTCTCCATATGTGGAACATCTCAAGTCTACTACGCTTTATAAAAAAATTGTATCAGCCCATACCTAACTCAAATAATATATTAAAGAAATCAGCGAATATGTGACGTTATCCACAAGTTATTCCCTCACTATACATAATGCAGGGTCGTCTGTGCGTATTATCATAATACTGGCATTCTTATGATTTAGTCCCGACCCAAGAATGTATGACCGCTGGTATCTTAACAAAATCTACATCGGACAAATGTTTTTTGTGTATGAGATAATTCCTAATCTATCCTGATATATTATAAAGGAATTATTTTATTATATTTAATTTTAATATTTTGTTACGTTCAAGTTTGTTGACACCAACAAGAATTTTACTGTACTTTTAATATTAGTAGAAGATTTAATTTTTTTTTCGTTTATTTTTTTTTAAATTACTAGCATACACAGCCAATACAATGACAATATTTAAATAATTAGGAGGAACTTATCGGTCTTCCGTGCCTGACCACCTTATCTATTTTTTGGATCTAAAACATGCCGGTTACGACGTCCTCCAGTGTTAAATGCTTATCCATTAAAGTACAAAAATTATTCGAACGCGGGAACTCAAGGTTGAGAATTAGTATCTTAGCTATTAGGTTTATCCTGTTCTACATAATTTCGCAAACTTAATTTCCTTAGATATGCAAAGTTATCTAAGTAATTTAAATGTGTAGAAGCTACTAACCAACAATCATCTCTCAAAGCTGTTAAACACGCAAAATATTCGCTGGAAAGCCAATTTAACTTAGTTTGAAACTTGTTTTAAACTCTAAAAAGATCTCGATAAGGCCTCTTCACTTGCCTCTGAGGGCTGCAGCTTTATGTACATTTCCTATTAAAATGGAAATATATATGAACCGTCAATTAGTTATTATTTCGCGATCAGGCCGATGGAGGCTGCCATAATACAGCGCAGATATAGGCATAATATGTATGGTGTGTATTAAATGGGTTGTTGCATTAAGAGACTTTGTTGCAGCAAGAAAAAAAGAAAGAACTTTATTGAACAATAAAAACGGATGTATAGTTAAAAGAAAACGCAATAGCACCCACACAAGGGGTTCTTTTTTATAGAAAAGCGGGCAAACATAAGAAGAATACTCTCCGTTTCAGCATGGTTGAAAAGATGTTGCTTGAGACTTGGGAAATTTTGTTTTAAGAAAAGTGGTTAAAGATGAAAGGGCCTCTGAAGGGTGCGATGAGCATGGGTAGCTTATATGTAGCGTTGAGCAGTGTTGGCCTAGTCGAATCTCATCGTTGAAGTCGAAGATTCGATCCCCGGCTGAGCACCAATGGACTCGATGTCTATGTGCGCATTTAACATTTGCTCGAACGGTGAAGGAAAACATCGTGAGGAATACGGCTTGACTTAGACCCAAAAAGTCGACGGTGTATCAAGCACAGGAGGCTGTTCACCTACTTGCCTATCAGCTTGACAAATTATCATGAAACAGATACATTAATCTGAGGCCAGACCTAAGAAGATTGTAGCGCCATTAACTATAGTTGTTGTAGAAGTTTTAAAGGTACATATTAAATCTGATAATACTAGGCTGGCATCAAGCCTTATTGCTTTTATTTTAACATGTACAACATTCGTGCAAAATCAACACATTTAACTTCTTCTTTCTCTTGCGATGAATTCCACTACTAATTCCCCTTTTTAGATTTTTCATGTATTTCGGACACGTGTTACGTACGAGTATTACCAAAAATATGAGCTCCTTCAAATAATCATAAAAGGAAAAGTGGCAGGTAGAAGGAGACTGTCCTGGTTGAAAAACTTAACACAATGGTTTGGTCAAAGCACCGAGTCATTGTTTAGAAGCCATGCCATGATGATCGCCAACCTTCGCAAGGAGATGGCACTATAACAAGATGTTTTCTTTTCGCAAAGAGTTATATATATATATCACGATCGAATAAAACACGTAGTGCGGCTGTAATCAAGCTACTTGAAGTTTTGATTGCTTCCAAATTCTTGTTGTTTGAGCGCTTGTTAACAATCTTATGATCGAGAACAAACAGAGGGGCGCTATAATAATCATATTTCATATTAAATTCCCAACTTAGATATGGAAATAACAACGGTTCAATTATACGGGAAATTTAATCGTATTTAAACTTTGGGTTATATGAGTACAACTAATAATTTTATAAGTTCTATAAAGCGTTTATTTGTTTTATTAAAGGTTCTTTTAGAAACAAACTTTTGGTGTCCATTTATTAGACTACAAGCTATTTGATTTTGGATAGAAATGTTGGGCAAGGCTATTTAAATTATTCTATTTAAATCCTGTTGATGGCCAATGGCCAACCAATAGAAATTAGCTTCTTTGATACGCGAACGAGACCTCGTTTGCTTGTCTAAAAATAGCACACAGTAAAATTTAGTTATCAAGTGATTTGACTACTCATGGAAGCATACGATGCCAAAGGATTGAAATAAGTAATTAATAATGTTTAACAAACAACAATACTAAAACTATAGTATTGTCTTTGATTAACATAACCTTTACACATTTAAAGAAAAACGCTTTTTACCGGATTAAAGTTATGTTTATTATTATAAATTTACAACTACCGTGCCACCGTGACCACGCACGCTGTAAAGCACGCGAAACGTCGGATAAATTTAAAATTATGTCAAATAGTTGTAAATTTATAATAATAAACATAACTTTAATCCGGTAAAAAGCGTTTTTCTTTAAATACTAAAACTCTCCACATATGTGCACAATTAATACTCCCTCATTCATTAAATCTGGCATATATTAGATCTCAGAATGAAACCATGTAGATGGCTTCTTTTTTTATAGAACAGGGGGCAAACGGGCAGGAGGCTCACCTGATTTTAAGTGATACCGCCGCCCATGGACACTCTCAATGCCAGAGGGCTCGCGAGTGCGTTGCCAGCCTTTTAAGAATTTGTACGCTCTTTTCTTGAAGGACCCTAAGTCGAATTGGTTCGGAAATACTTCTGTGGGCAGCTGGTTCCACAAAGTTGTGGTGCGTGGCAAAAACTGCCTTGAAAAACGCTCAGTTGTGGAACGGCGGACGTCGAGGTGATACGGGAGGAATTTCGTATTCTGCCTCGACGTCCAATGATGAAACTCAACTAATGGCTAACACACTACACTACATTGCATATTTAGAAAAAAAAATCACGAAACAGCAATACAAATCACAGGCCAAATACCTAGATAAAGGTAGCCCCATTGGTTGTTTTAAATGATGCTTAAATACTGCTATTTACAAAACACGACTGACTAAGAACTAAGAACTAATATAAATCCCTATAGCCCGCATTCTACTTTCGTGTTTCCATTTTTACTTTCTGTTACACGAAACTATGGACACCTTGCGTGACGTCACGGCCCTAATTCCGACACAGTAATACAAAACAAAAAGTACTGAGAAGGAAAGTTTCGTTAATAGAAAAAGTCCGGTGTCGCGAGGACGACATTAATCATGGCGTCAGCAAGAAACTGGAACAATTTCTTTTACACTGAACCGTTTGATTCATTATACTTGTTATGACGAGGTCTTTTCATGTATTTTTTACTTCAAATTGAGGTAGGTTTGAGATTAATGATTTGACAGTGTTTCTTTTACGTGATTTGCATCTTGCAGTTTTCACAAAAACAATCTTTGTTATATATGAAACAAAACTTTATCGGTTAGACAACTATGCAATATGAAGACTTTTTTGAATATAAAACACCGGCCACACCACATCATGCACAACGCAAATCTACATAAAAGCAACGCAAGTACTTTCTTCGCCCAACGCTTTTCTCCTTCAGAGGCCCTTTCATCTTTCACCACTTTCATAAAAACAAAATTTACACTTACGATTCAAAACTAACAATATCATACGTTTTCTCAACCCGTTCTATGCTAAACCAGAAAATATTCTTATTGTGCAAAATAGTTTGATTATAAAATGTTATGTAGAAATTATTGTCAAGTACCGATATCATGTCAAAAGGAAGAGACTAGCTACCTACTACATAGGGAATCCTAGTGTGCACTTTATTTTTACCTAAATATCGTTATTATTGTGTATAAAAAAGATTTGATTTGTTTCCTTTTTTTTTATAGATTCGAAGTGATTAATATAAGATAGTTATAACTATAGTTGTCTGACATTTGGATTTTATTTTTAGAATAAGTCAGTGCGCACGTCCGGCGCAGATCAGAGAGCAACACAACGATCGATCCAACGCACTACTGACAAATTGACATGACACTGACAATTTACAACCTGTAGGATGTCTATGATACTGCGTGTTGTCATGCTATTAAAACAAATGACATCGTGTCCTCTTATTACATTATATCTAACATGATTTCATTGCATTTTATAATATATTAAACTTGATACATTCTAAAAAGTATCAAGTCTAGTCATGTTAATCCATTCAGTCATTTGACATTGATGACTTGAGCATTACTCACAAACTTCGAAACAAGAAATACGTCTTCAAATAACCCGTATTTTATTGCATTTGTTTTTTATTCAAATTTAGAAACTGCTGATAATTGATTTATTGGAAAGAGAGTTAACGTTCATAACGAGTATTTACTCGTTATAGATAGATAGATACCTGATAAAAATTCAAATCAACTCATTAATAGATTGAAAAGTGAGAGATTTCCAGGCCTTATGTATTACGGCTAAGTAAGTATGCAAAGGTTACTGACCTTAGGGGTGTTGACTTCCCGCGTGGAGATCCCCATTTTCTCGTGGTGTCGGAGCTGCACAGGGTAGATTATCTGGTAGTAATGCGCACCTATATTTCTCACCAGCTCCTGATTTTGCGTGTACTCGCGGAGCAGACGCTCCACTTCTTCTGAAACAAGGATTGCTCTTGGATTTCTGCTTGAAATATACAGGTTTCCCTTCATCCTTTATAGACATGTACATGAATAGATTGATGCTTTATTGAAAATTCAAATTTCAATCAAAAACATATAACAACAAATATCTATTAATTACTTTCTAACTATCCCGACTTTAATACACACAAATATACCAGACTAAGTATGTTATAACTAAAACCTTCTTTATAAAAAAGCTAATCTAATGAATAAAATGTAATATATAAAATTCTCGTGTCACAATGTTCGCTCCCATACTCCTCCGAAACGGCTCGACCGATTCTTTTGAAATTTTTTATGCACATTCAGTAAGTCTATCAGTTGTGTGAATATATCTTTCATACCTCTAATATTAAGGGTGGTCCACCCCTATTTTTTTTATGATACAGCATACAAAAATACATACAACCCTTATTTTTCACCCCTCTACGATCAACCCCTATTTTCTATTATTATAGATAGTTATTTTTATTGAACTAAAACATGTTACCAAGAAATAATATACAGGGCAAAACAAATGTTTGCCAGCTAGTAACCTTATAACAATTAAAGCACTCCACAGTACTATTCTTATAAATTCTTAGCTCATCATTTGCCTACTGTTTATGAATTTTTAAAGAAAGCTCTCAACGGGAATGATTAATTGCATTTGTCAACGACAAATACTGTGAAATTTCTGAAGGAAACTTCACAAATTGTGTTTACGCTTTGATCCGCAAATTAATGTATTCAATTTCCTAATTATTTTAAAGAAAACAAATGTATTTCATTTATATAATGTGTAGTACAGTTGTGAATACTTAAATACCAATAATATAAACTTGTCGAATTAAAATTTATTTTAATAACTAAAACATATTTGTAGAACTAATGGCATACACATTACATGATTTTAAAAGTAGTTGTATTTGATTAAAAATGTATAAGACGCGTATATAATTATGCTCGTAAAAGAAGCTATTTCTGTTTAGATGCCACATGGCAACAATAATACAACAAAAGAGTTCGATACAAAAAAAGGTATTAGAAACGCTGACAAATATTCTTAACAAAATGATAATTCTTCTAAGATACGGTTGATCACGGTGTCAAATCGTGAGTCATGAAAAAGAAAGATCAGGGTGTTAGAAGCTCACAGGGAGTCAATGTAAAGCCATAAAAACTTTAATCAAGTAGAAGAAATCTTTAAAAATCACCTTCATTTTCTTCGCTATTCAAGAATAGAAAACTCTATATTAAACTATTAGTGAGATGATGCTCTACAAAATTGCACTTGCGTTTAAGTCTGTAATAAACGTCTGACGCCTTAACGATGCCCTTAAAGTGAACAATAAGGCTCTTGCTCGTCTTATTACGTCATATCAGGTAATTCTAGAGGTAAAGGTTCTTTGAAAACTGGCATCAGCTTTTTCACATAAACATTATATTACTCGTGATCTATATAAGTTGTGTTGTTCCCACGAGAATGTAAGTGCTCCTATTTCACCACGCCTCCTGCTGATAGAGGAAAAATCTTTGTTTTTAATTTATTACTTGAAATGTCACCTGGAACATGTTGTAATTTAGATTAAAAAGAGTGGCGGAGTTTATTGCTAGTTCTTCTCTTGCGTTCTACGCCCTTGATTTGAGAACTAGCAGTAAATGTAAAATTAGAAGCATTAAATATATATCTTTTTTTTGACGTTCATAAGTGTAAATTATCCTATATGAATAAATTATTTTGATTTGTTTACGATTTAGCGTTGTGTTTACTATTTAAATAAAATAAAATAAATCAGTGGCGCAACAAAATTTTTAGGTCTTGGCCTGAGATTTCTGTATCTGTTTAATGATTCTGTTGTCATGTGATGAGCCTTCTGTGACACACGCCGTCTATGTATAAGGCAAGCCGGTTTCCTCACGATGTTTTCATTCTCCGCTCGAGCGAATATTAAATGCACACATAGGAAGTCCGTCGGTGCATGGCTGGGGATCGAACCTACGACCTCAGGGATGAAAGTCGCACGCTGAAGCCACTAGGCCAACACTGCTCTTTATTTATTATTTACTTTTACATAAAATTAAGTAAAAATACCAAAAACGATTTAATATACAATCTCAAAAACGTTAAAATCATTATTGAAAATCAAGAAAGCTATCAAAGTTCTATAATGTAACTTGTATTACTTTCTCTTTCTTTAAAGTCTCAAAAATGTAGAACATGCAAAATTCACTCAAACTAGAATCATTTTTTTACAAATCGCCCTTTAAAATTGTATAAAAGCTGCGCTGGCAAAATATTTGAAATATGACAATGGACTATTGAAAAATAGGCTCAGTTCAGATAGTGGTAATGAGAGCATGAGATCGCTCGTGCACAGGGTTGACAACTTACGATTTATATTTATTTAATTAACCTGTCTTTATGCCGGAAACGCATTGTCTCATAGGTATTTAAGCCATACAATGCAGAGGCGATGAGACCTTGGAGAAACTGATCGTCTTACCAAAAAAACCAAGAGATCGCGCGGCCCTTTATCAACCAGATAGACTGTTCAAGTGATATCATCGTTCTAACACAGGACAGATAGCCCGCAACAGATGCTACCCTTACTCACCACGACACTGACACAAGTGTTAGCTTTTATTATGTATTTAATAAAATTCTAAACATCTTTATGAAATATATAAACAAATTCTTAAGAATCTTGCTACAAACGCGCATGAATAATGTTCAGTTGTTCATTATTGTCTGGTTTCGGTATTGTTGTTCAAAATGGTTCGGTTGTTTACGAAATAGGATGGTATCTTAATCTTAATATAAACCGGTATTAGATAAATTTGGCTGAGTTTAAATTTATTTCACGGTAGTTCGATATAAACGACAATCTTTTAAATTATTTACAAACGACCCAAATCTTTATCATAATAAAACCAAACCATAAAAAACTACTCGAATTCGACTCATGAACCATGAAACTACATTTGACTAAATCACCCAGTTTCTGGAAGGACCCTTGATGTCGTTATTAATTTCCGATACGTTGACAAGTCTTTTAATCGTTAAATTTGTATTTATAAAAAAAAAAAAAAAAAAAAAAAAAACAAAAACCAAAACCCCCCCCCCCCCCCCCCCCGGGGGGGCCGGGGGGCCGCCCCCCCCCGCCCCCCCCCCCCCCCGCCCCCCCCCGCGGGGGGGCCCCAAACCCAAAAACAACAGAGGGGGGGGGGGGGGGGGGGGGGGGGGGGGGGGGGGGGGGGGGGGGGGGGGGCCCGGGGGGGGGGGGAAGGGGCCAACCCAAAAAAAAAAAAGGGGGGGAAAAAAAAGGAAAAAAAAAAAAAAAAAAACCCCCCCCCCCCCCCAAAAAAAAAAAAAAAAAAAAAAAAAGGGAAGAAAAAAAAAAAAGGGAAAAAAAAAAAAAAAAAAAAAAAAAAAAAAGGGAACCGGGGGGCAAAAGCCCCCCGCCCCCCCCCCCCAAAGGGGGGGGGGGGGGGGGGGAAAAAAAAAAAACCCCCCCCCCCCCCCCCCCCCCCCCCAAAAAAAAAAAGAAAGAAAAAGAAGGGGGGGGGGGGGGGAAGGGGGGGGGGGGGGGGGGGGGGGGGGGGGGGGGGGCCGGGGGGGGGGGGGGAATCTGTTAGTTATATATGTCTAAAGGTGCAAATTTGACAGTTCTGTTAACTGACATGATTAAATGAGACCAGTTAATATTTGACACTAATTAATTTTCACGCTCAGCAGTACGTACGTACTAGTTTCTAAGCTGTGCCAGCCCTACTAAACCGTCAGGGAACTATTCAGTGAGGCCGCAATTGGGGCGTGCCAGCTACAAATTCAGTTCGAACAATGACACTGCATTTGCATCGAATATTATAACTGATATTTGAGTCACGTTTCACTATAATTAAACATGTATTTCACCAATATCATCATTACCAGAATTATAAAATAATTGTTTAAAATTTTCATAAAATCTATTATTTGTATTTACATTCATTCGTTTTAAACATTTAATTAATACCTGGAAATAGGAGCAAAAATGTTTCTACTGCAGCTCAGTTTCATTATCGGACATCAAGGCAGAACACACAATACCATCTGAATCACCACGACGTCCGTCGTTCCACAACTGAGCGTTTTTTAATAAAGTTTTTCCCTATCTATGTGGAACCAGCAGCCCACTGAAGTATTTCCGAATCAATTCAACTTAGGTCCATCAAGAAAAGAGCGTACCAATGCTTGAAAGGCCGGCAACGCACTTTTGAGCCTGTAATGTGAGTGTCCATGGGCGGTATCACTTAACATCAGATGAGCCATGCTGCCCGTTTGCCTCCTATTACAAAAAAAAAATTGCTTGAAGCCTGTCACTCACTTTGTCCATTTTATACAAATGCTGTATTTCTATTCCAGCAATGATTGAGTTTAGTGACTCTTTTTTTATACTTAATACTTGATTATATCAAAAGGCGCATTGTAAAAAACATTCTTAGTAAAAATACATCGGATCGAATTCACATCCTTACAATTGTATAAAAGAAGAAATATGAAAGCACGTAATCTTGTGAATACATACATACAAATAACCTCCGACTTATACTTTGTCTTACAAAACCACTTTAAAGATACTCAGAAATAGCAAAACCTATAAAACAAGTAGACTTCGACAAACACTCAGCCGTAACGAGTGGCGAAACAATCCTCTTGAATTCGAATCAGTAATGTCTTGTTCTTGCCATCGTCTTTAAAAGATGTTTGTTTTACAATCGCTACTAAATTGTTGATTTATAGAAGATTTTAAATAAATTATTATTTAGATAATGAATAATTCATGGTTTTCTCCCCGAGTACCATTACGAATTATTTAAATTATATATATTCTATGCCTAGTCTGCAGGCAGTTCGTTTAATGTGGGCCATGAAGCAACGACGGTGTTCAATAAGTAGATGATGCGTAAATTGGTGAAGGGTGGATTTTTTTTTTCTTTAACACGTATATCCTGATATATTTAATTATTTACACTTCGTTGCGCTAATAAAGAAATACAGTACTAATTGTAAAAAAAAATATTCTAAGGACTGTGATAATAAAATTAGATAAGTTGAGCGCAAGAAGTGCAAAACTACATAAGAAAAAAAGAAAAGAAATTAAAACATGTGTAAACAGTGAAAGGGACAATAATAATAAAAGGACACACGAAAAAGATAAAGGTAAATTAGGCTATTTATGTTTATATGTAAAATAGTATTTGTTAAACCAGTTTTCGTATAAATAACAGTAGGTAGAAATTAATCAAATGTCTGTGTAATCAAATATTAATACCACAAAAGGAGCCGTCCCAAATCTGTCATATCATTAATTAATTAGCGGAATACTATTGATGGGTTCTGATATACGCGGCAGGCTTTGATTTTTGGTCGTCACTGCCAGATACAGCTAAATAAATTATTCGCTTGTCGCCTTTTGTCTTCCATTTTGACATATACTCGGCATATATAATACATAATTATGATAGTTTAATTGTATTTTAACATTATTAATTAACTTTCCTTTCAAAGAACCAAGGGGGAAAAAGGTGGATAGAAGAAATAGGGGTGGCAGAAAGCGAATAGAGAAAGAAAGCCATAGACAGAGTCAGTTGGAAAAAGCTGGAGTAGACGTTACCCGTGAAGGGGTACCGATCAACGGTACTGACGGTAACTAAGATATAGGATAACCAGATATAATGTCTAAAATCTAAAAAATGTAAGCTGTATATTATCATCTTTTTTATTGGAAATTAAACGGGCTCCATTATTATTATTTTACCTTTACTTCACAGAAATGAGTACAAAAACATACTCGTGGAACATACACATAGAAATAATAATTATAAATATTTAACCTGAAAATGTCATCTCAAGATCTATTGAAGAAGAGCCTCGTGAAAGAATATATTATTTGTATAACTGGCGGAACTGTGCCATTTTTATTAATATATAAATACAGTGCCGAGTATGTTATACAGGTGAATTTCTCGCTCCAATTTCACCGGAAGTGGCTTCGTTGCTTTCATTAAAATACAGCCTAGAACAAAACCAATTTTATAAATGTGACTCTCGTTTATTATTATAAGTGTTTTTAAAGTTTTAATTTTTATTTTGAACCTTTCAATTTAGATGTTTGTTATTGGACTATCATTTCGCATCTGTTCTATAGATTAGCTAAAAAGTAAATATCTTTTGTGGCTTTGTTTAAAATGTAATGTTTTTGTCAATCCTAAATATTCACGAGAGCGTTCATTTATATCATTAATATTGATTAAACAATCAACTGAAATTGCGGAAAAATGTTCAGTCCAGTCTGTTTAAAATCTTAATTTAATTAATTATATAGATGTTAGTTATTTAACAAAATCATCATTAAAACTGAGCATTTTACGTTTACTGCTATCCTCCTTTGAACTCGGCTCACATAACTATGTAATAGTTAAAATTGCCTCACTTCACATACGTCTAATAAATAGGGATTCCTTAATTAAACTCTGTTTCATTAACTCAAAGAGAAATGTATGCGCCAAAAATAAGTGGAACTTGGAAAGGTTTGACAACAAAAAACATCCCTGCTTTATTCAAATTATATGAAAACTACGTGGTTTTCTTTGTAAAACTAATTAAAACGGGTTATAGTGCGAGCGACACGCTTTTTCTAGCTAAATTACAGTTAGAGCTGTAGTTAGTTTAGATTTCCTTTTTATAAAGTATTTCCTCTAATAAACCTATGTTAAGGAGGTTAAATGGGCCATAAGGGCGACCCAGTGTGGTAACCCTATTGGAAAACTATACAGAGGAAGAACGCTCACGAGATAGGCGGATGACAGTATCAAAATGGCTGGTTCGAGCTGACAGAGATACCTTGAGGTCCTTGGAGGAGACCTTCGCCTGTGGAGGGGTTCCTGCAAAGTTATTAGGAAATAGATATTGCTTAGTGCAGAAAAGACATTAAAGAAACTTAGTTTCTTAAAACTTTTAAGTACAAGGGCCGAAATATTTAAACATAAAACTTCAACCCATTTGATAAAATTTTAAAGATACTTAAATATGTTTTAATTAATTCTTAAATATATGCGTTTATCGCCCTATTCTTAAGGTTAAGCCAAAATACGATTATGCCGAAAACTAATTACCAATCAATCTAGAATCTAATTATAAATTCAGATAACCCTAATCAACTGTAAATACTGATTATGTAAATTAATTAGTTGTACTACGAGTTCTAGGATTAGCTAAGTTTACTTTGTTCTCTGTAAACAATGCAAGGCCTACGTTAATTTTATAGACTAAGAATGTGTGTCTGTATGTGTTTAATAAGAATTTCCAGGGAAGAACAACAGAAACACAACATACAACGGTTTCATCATTTATAGGTAACTAAGTATTGAGTGTCCGACGCAGGTCACGTCTTATACTTGCCGGTTTGCTCACGATGTTTCCTTACTGCTCCACATAAAAATAAACATCATCCAGATTCTAAGTCATTCTGCAAATCCTTAGGTAAGCACTACTTCTCACTGATCCTACCAATACCATCTCCACGCCTAATAGGTTTCTAGAAAACAGTATAATACGGCTTTAATAAATAAATAAATAAAAATAAATCGGTGGCGCTACAACCTTTTTAGATCTGGGCCTCAGATTTCTGTATCTGTTTGATGATTTTGGTTTTAGACAACGTAGTTTTATTTTGAGAGAATGTTTATCATAGACTATTACAAACGGTGATGTGTCAGAGTTGCCAGCATACACAAGAGATGTACTTCTAATATGAGTTTGTAAACTAGGGATCAATTTTTCTAATTTCAATACACACACCGGCGCACAGCCGGGGATCGAACCTACGACCTCAGGGAGTCGCACGCTGAGGCCACTTGGCCATCACTGCTCAATATTATACGAAACGACACGACGAATGTTTCATTTAGTTATTTCAGGTTTCTAGTTTACGGCACTCTAAAAGGATAAAGTCACAGCTGTCTTGAAAGGCACTCATTTAATACAAGAAAGCCTCGGGGCCGGGTAAATCCAGCATTCATCTTTCCATGTTTTATCGCAGGAAATGTAGAGAAATATAAAATCCCTTGATTTATAAAACACATCAGGGAGTGGCATCTCCTTGTCTAAGATCGGAGCTAACGTCCTGAACTGTAATAACACAGAGCGTGGTGCGTTTTGTAGTAGTATAAAATAATTCATATTATTTCGCATAACATGACAATATTTATACATGAAAGCCAACTAATGTTATAATGGTATGAATAATAATAATTTGGCGGTGCTATAACGCGGTTGCTGGTAGCCTCACAATGTTTATCCTCATCATACGAACAAGTGCTAGTGGACAAGTGACAACTATTTAGAAAATTTAGGAATACCTAAATGATCCTAATCCTTGGGATTGATTTGCTCCAGTTCAAACAATTTGTATGACAATACTTGGCGATTAAAAAGAGTGGCGGAAAGTTTCTTGCCAGTTCTTCTTACCCGCTCTACGCCCTTGACTTGCGAACTGGTAGTAAATGTAAATTTACAATTAATTTAACTTGACAATTCGTAAGTGTACTTGTTTACCTACACGAATAAAGATATTTTGAGTTTGAAAAGCAATCGATGGACTGCCGCAAATCCTCAGTTGCAAGTCACGCTTAATCAAAGACAACGCTGATCTAAAATGTAATGTATGAGAAAAATTAATATTATATTACAAGATTCTTCAGTATGTCAGTAAACAAAAGATGCGTTTATCAAAGTATGAAACTGGAGAAAATTATTAATAATATACATTATACGATACGATAAGGGGGAAGAAATTAATACCACTTGTCTGTGATTGGTCGTTGACGACGCATAGTGAGTTTGATTGGACTTGATATTCTATGGACGTCTTTGCTATGTTCATTTTACTTCAAGTTTTTAAATAATCTTTGAGTAATTCAATATTTAAAGTTCCGCTGAGCAAGCGCTCTCACTACAACTCCACATTGCCGCAGGCAGCCCAGAGATGACGTGTGCATTATGCATGGCCCGCATTTAGTGATATGCACCGAGTCACCTTATTCTTATAAACTTACCATAGCCCCTTGTGACGTTACATGTTTATCATAAGATAGAATATATTCAGAGTGAACTTTTAAAGATTTTTGATATATGTCTTGGCACATATTTTATTGCATTTTTCAGGTCAGTTTTATTATATCCCTTTATAAGCATTTCTTAGGTAGATTTGGTCAAGAACATAGTAATCCGATAATAAGGCATTGTAAGTACAATTAAAACATCTTATTAATTGATTAAATTTTATTTGAGACGTTAAAATCCAGAAGTAACGCCGTTGACTGTAGCCTTCGTAGAGTGCGAAATAAAACCCTCTGAGTAACCCGAGGAGTTTTTAAATGGTTATTACCCACGCAGCCCTCTGAATAACAGAAGGTATGCTTGCAGTGAGATTACTCCTACATACACATGGGTACGAGTACCTATGTGATTATGGGGGATGCGTAAGGACCATTTTCACCTCAGCTATCAAAAAAATTAAAAACGCCTTATGATATTAATTGCAAAGTAGCCGCAATCTTACAATTAACTCATAAAAACGCCAAAATGCCGAGACCACAATTTACAAAACTTTTACTGCGGTAATCTCGAAGTCGCAACTGAGGTCGTGTAAAAAAGGTTTAATCCGCAAAGTCAAGAGTAAACACTAGTGTACACACTGCGCAAACCAG
Organism: Pieris macdunnoughi; assembly: GCA_905332375.1. Taxonomy (NCBI): domain Eukaryota; kingdom Metazoa; phylum Arthropoda; class Insecta; order Lepidoptera; family Pieridae; genus Pieris; species Pieris macdunnoughi. Next base: position 723,099 of record CAJOBZ010000014.1, on the reverse strand, counting down.
TGCAGCTTTCATCTGTGCTTAAGACATTTAAATTAATAAATGAATAACACACATTACGAGAGCTGTGTACAATTTGCACTAAATAAGTATGGTAATTTTAGTTTTACGACACCACAGATAAGCAGGCTGCATGTACACACACAATAATCAATTTGTTTCATGAGTGTTATTATTTATTTATTTGTTTAAACTTCGTTACATTAAATTAAGTAACATTAACTATAATGGATGCAACGGGCAGCCCTATCGCTAACAAGCGATCTCTTCCAAGCAACCCTAGTAAAGAAAACAGAAAAAAGGAAAATATCTATAAGAGTAAAGTGCAAGACAAGATTATACAACTACCCATATAAATGTAAAAAAAAAATAGTTCTTCATAAAGGTGCCAACACTGCCACAGGGACCAAACTTTTTAAATTTGTTATAATTTTCTTAATTTTAATTTTTAATAATTTTTGTTTTTTACCTCCTGGCACTAACTTGCCTATAAAGAAAAATCATGAAGTAGCACTGTTTTTTAATTACTTTATGAGAACAAAAATCTTACAAAACCCGGCAACGCACTTCCTAGCCTTCTGACAATGAGTGTCAATGGGCGGTGGTATCACTCAACATCAGGTGAGCCTCCTGCCCGTTTGCCTCCAATTACATTAAAAAAATACCCTTATCGTTGCAAATTCTGTGTCTTGACGCCTCTTAACATTAACAATTCAATAGTTTGTTATCACCTACATTTAATTCTTTTATTTTAGAAGCACAAGCTAAAAATATAAAACTATACGAAATATTGCGCGACAGTTCAGTGAGTAAAGCTCCTCAGCAATAAAGCCTCGTCGCCAGTAACCCGTAAAACATCCGAAACGGTTATGAGTTCAATTCCCGGGACGAGGACGCTTGAGATACTGCTTATTACATTTTCACTAATCATATAGTTAAACCATATAATTTTCATTATATATAATTTTAATGGAGCTCACTTTAAAAGGTCTTACTCGCGAGCCCTTTGACATTGAGAGTGGCAATGGGCATATCACTTAACAACAGGTCAGTGTCCTGCCAATTTGCGCCCCGTTCTAAAAAAAAGTGTTTACATGATTTGTACGCGTTTAACTTTATTGACGCGGTTTTATAATGTTCTTAAAGTTTTGCATGTTTAAAGATTGATTTGGACATTGGCATGAATGTCGAAACAATTATATAATTTGAGTTCAATATAAAGTAAATCACTTTATTTATCTTAATATCAAGCAAGGCAGTGTGAATATAATTGCAATGGTAAGACACCTATTCACCTGATATTTCTTACAATATTGCTTGCGACCTAAAACGTTTACAGCTTTAAGATATTGAAATATTTTCAAGTAAATACCTTCTAAAAAGTCATCGTCAAAATCAACATGTTATTTTTATTCCGCTATCCATTAATTTATTAATAGCATTGTTTCGTATTCGTTCATAATCTGAGTATTCAAATCATGCAGATAAAATAAACAGTTATAACAAGTCATGTTAATTAAACAACTAATAAATCATCACAATTATATTACAGGACATCATTACTCCTACAAACGCGTAGCGCTTCTACGAAATCATAGCTGTCTACGAACTTGTAGTAAGACTACGTACTCGTAGCTATGTAGGAGCAAAATGATTGGCACAATATTATTAAACAACCTCTATCAAAGTGTCATACACTAACATGACATAAAGCTGTATTAGTTAAGGCTTAAAAGCTATTTCAATTTGTAACTGCACTGCGCACATCGCTAACTGAGCGTCGTTTGCAAGCCGCGTACGCCGTCAACTATTTTAAATTAAACTTTATCAAGAAATACGCTGTCAAGTGCAGCGACAAATTTGGCTTCGTTTATTGCTTTACAAATTTGGACCTTTTAGTTTTGACTATAGAACATAATGTAGACAACAAAGATTTATATTTAGTACAGTCACGTATAACCGAAGGCCAATCTAAGAAAGAAAAAATGGCATTGAGATTGCAATTTTTTTTGGATTTAACAAAATTAATATATTATATTTATTGTTCTCTTTGACAAATATTGATATATTTTTAAATTATATAAAATACACAATGTCGCTACCGTGAACTCACTCTGCAAACATATAAAAATGTCCATAGTATCGCAGACAGCATTCAGTAAGCCTTTGTTAAAGGGGATGACAACAGACTGGTACAAAGACACCGAGTTCTTCGAGAAAACTTGGGTTGCTCACCATGTGGTAAAAAATAACTAATCAGCAATATAGGGATTGGGCAGCAGCCAGTCAGAGTTGTCATTTCCTATATTCACGCCTCTAGACAAAATGAAATAAATATGAAATCTGTAGGATGGCGTACGAGTGGCGTATACTCGCCCTCGTAGAGCGCCACGCATGCTTGCTTTTCACGCTATGTGAGCACGACGCGCGACGCATCGCTGCGTGTTAGCGTTTGCGACTGTACTGTTACATATTACCTCTTTTACCGATTTAAATTTAACTACGATCTCTTAATAAAACCAAATTGAACCAATTCTTAAAATTGGCATCATCTCTGGCATTCAGACTGTCCATGGGCAGCGGTATCAACATCAGATGAGCCACCTGCCCATTTGCCCCCTGTTCTTTAAAAAAAAATAATGCAAATGAAATATGAATTTTAACACCACATACGAAACTAAACATTATAAACGATTCATAATTATTTATAATAACTACAACTACTTTAAATTAATAGCACGCTAGGGATTCTTTCTGTCAAATTGTGTATACGCTGTGATGAAAAGAGATAGATGATTACTCTACTTAAATTAGAAATGGTATTATTAAAATAAGCATATACTTAAGATAATTAAATGTAACTAATTAACTTAGGTTAAGCTATAACTATTAATTAAAAAACTCTAATGAAAAGCAAACACCTCGGAAAAAAGTGCTGACTGAATTGGTGCAATAATATCCACATCACCGAACATAATCTACGTGAAATCCAGTGACCTACATCTATACGCCCTTTCCCTTGCACACGTCATCAAATATATGGAAACGTCAAATTCAAAGAACGATTATTTCTCGTCTTACGAATGTTTATTAGAAGTGAAGGTTTTTATTTTACGTAATAAGTACTATTTTTTAATAACATCTTTTACTGATTAATGTATATTTACTACATTTATTTCAATAAAATATTTTGTTGATTACATAAATTGATATTAAAAAAAAAATCGGTATTCCGAAACGGACAAGAATTAACTTTAGTGACAATAGATGGCGTTGTATGACAAAATTATAAAAGTTTAATCACTAATATCAAACGGTATTTTGTCCTGGGTCTTTTGCTGAATAATTCAGGGTAAATCAAAGACCGCTATAAAAATACTAAAACGTTTAACAATAAATCCTCTATATGGCCGTTACTCCGATATATCAATGACAATATCTTTTACCAATAACTTCTGACATTAATAAAACTCTTTCGCGCACATCAAACACAAATGAAGGCAAAAGTGTTCGATTATATCGATATTACATAAATAACGACAGTTAAAGAATCGTTTGCGAACTTATGTTTGATCGTTTTCGGATCGATTAGATGGTGAGGCACGTCCCCGGGGTCGCGTCGACTCGGCATTTACATCTCCAATGCATTCGTATGCAAATGTAGCAAGATGTTATGCACACGCTGCTATGGTGGCCGTTTATAGAATAGAGACACTGGAGAATAACAATAAGGAAGATCAGTCGAGATAAAGGACATTTTTGATAAATTGTAGATAGATAATTAGACACACTTGTCCATTATGCCTTTGGGTTAATTTAATGGTATATGTTTTGTTTTAAATAATTTTATCGGTCAATTGTATGAACAATAACAAAAACCGGCGGTGAAAAGTGAGTTACAGTAAAGATCAGGATTACGAACAATTGCACTAACGAAGGGATAAGGATGCAGTTATAATAATATACTAGTCCAATGTCCATGGATAGCACCTGCAACGGTGAAAGACTTTTAAGTACGTTAGCGTATTTTTGAAGAGGCTTAATTTAAGGCTACAAAAATAAAAAAGACGTTTAATTAGTAGTGATCGCAAATTTTGTAATCATGGATTTGCAATTTGTCAAAACTCCAAATAAGTATGGATCCATGACAAGATATAAAACACATTTAGAATTGAAGTAATAAATTAAAAAATCATAAAGTAATACATTCACAAAAAAATAATATGATCAAGTCAAAGTATGATACCACTGTATCAATAATTACAAAGAACGTAGGATTGATGCTTGTAGACTTCAATAGTACAAACACAGTACTCTTGAAGTCTACAATAGCGTCTACGATTAGCTATGGTGTATATGCTACATTTTAGCACATTGTACTTTTTGGCAAGTAATATTTGGTTCAGTAACTGCAATCTAAATTAGAAAACTAGATTTAGCACTTTTTGATGTATATTTGTGCCATTTAATTTCATACACAGGAGTTAAAATGTTTTTTAAATGGTACTCAGAGTTGTTCACATTTGGCCCTCTTTTGATTTTTCTCGTCTTGCCGTAATACTTCCTCTGATATCTTCTTTATTTCTTGATGAATGTTTCTTGTAGGGCTGCAGAGTCTGCAGTTTCACACACCCGAGATTTCCCAATGACGTGAAGAAAAGTCTGGATACCTGGTCAGATCGGGTGATCTTGCAGGCCATGGAATCGCCAAAACATATATTTTTTTTATTATTGGTTTTTTTAAGAAAAAATAATTATACGACTCCTATATGTACGTAATTTTAGATAGCCATAGTTGATCGAACAATCATTCGAAAGAGCAAACAATTGCCGACAGCTGATCATTTGGAATTCCGAACGGCATGTGGTTGACACATCTCAACCGCTCATAATGCGAGACAGGCAAAATGTACTTTAAGTAAAATTAAATAGTGGTTTATGTCATGATAGAATTGAACAAGTGTATAAACTTTTGAAGTGACGTTCATAAGAGTGCTCTCAAATCGCTATATGATAAAAATGATAAATTCGAACAACGTTGTACGAGTAATATATGATGAATTTTACGCCTATGAGCAGTGTTGACCTAGTGGCTTTAGCGTGCGACTCGCATTCCTGAGGTTGTAGGGTTAATCCCCGGCTGTTCACCAATGGACTTTTTGTCTATATGTGCCTTTAACATTCGCTCGAACAATGAAAAAGCGTCGTGAGAAAACCAGCTTGCCTTAGACCCAAAAATTCGACGGCGTGCATTAGGTACAGGCTGATCACCTACTTGCCTATAAGATGCCAAATGATCAGGCAGATACAGAAATCTGAGGCCCAGACCTAAAAAGGTTGTAGCGCCTCTGAATAATATTTATTTTTTTATGTTTTAAACCTACACCTGCTATCAAAACAAAATTATTGAATCAATATTGTCCTATTCATGTTAAGACTAAATGCCGAATAGATCTTTTATTTAGAAGTGGATATCAATAATTTTAGGTCTGAAAAATCTACGTAGATAGAATAATATATAGCTAGAGCAGAGACATGCCCTTGTCGATCATATACTAAAATGTACATTAATTTTATGTGAGTGCAGACACCCTTAAGCGAGGTCCCGAAAAATATGAAATATTCCCGGAAGTCCCGGTCCCGTGCGGTGGAAGTAATATAAAACCCGCCAGCGGCGATGTTATTTAAAATTTTGTCGGTATTTTTACAGCGTTTAAGATCGTTTAGTTGGAAAGATATTTTGCTGTACATTCTCGAATTGCGATTACTGATGTCAGAAAACATTTTTATCTTACTACGAGACAGGCTATTAGAGTCTTAATTAAAAGCATCCTTGTACGAGTTAATTAAAGTATATCCCATATTTTCTCCCATTTTTTACTCACAAGCTCATTTATCTTAATTAATATTATGTTGCACTGCTACTTAAAGTAAGAAATGGTAATATTCATATATAGTAGTATTGATAACTGTTTGGTGTTGCAATAAATAAATAAAACGTATGTCTAAAATGAAACACCGACATGAAAAGGTATAAAATAACGCAATATTTTATAGTATTTGTTTGATGGGCAAAATCCGATTTCAAACTACTGACAAATACATTCTGGTCAAAATCCAGTTTAAACCAGATCAAACGGCTCAGAACTATCCTGGGACGGACGCTTTGATGTGGGCACGTGATTTTAGTCCGGACGGATTAATTAGAAAACATTATCTAAGCTACCTGCGGACTTTTAACCCGTACTTAGTAATTAGTTGAAGGGAAGTCAATTATAATAATGATTACTCCGATATTAATACATGCGTACACAAAAAATCTAAAATATGATTTCAAGTGTGACCATGTATTGTTACGTAAAGACGATAAATTAATTTAATGAATTGCTACTATATACGAAACAAGTTTATTTTACTACTATCTACTGCTATTGTAAAGAAATGTGAATGTAAAAGTTTCAGTGAATAAATGAATGAATGAACAACTGGCACGTACCAATTGGGTTTTCTTCATTCCAGAATGAATCGTCCACTGTGTAATCTTCTGAAACAAGGAAAAAACAATTGATAACATGATTTATTATCATGATATTCAGAGAATCTTATTTGAATCTATCTTTATTTAGAAAGGAAAACAAATACTATCTTTAAAGTGTTTTAACCGCACCTAGACAGACTATAAATCACTCGAAACGTTTGTATATTTAAGATTATTTTACAAATAGCACTTGAAGTTTGATAAATAGAAAAAAGCAGTCAATTCCTTAGTCAATTTTAAAGTTCATCTTACGACGCATATATTTCTAATTACCTACCAAAGCAGTAACATTTATTAAAACTTCTTTGTCCACGTTCTTCAGTAATACTTTCAAATTTTTCGTTTTTCATATCTGCCTATACTATGTGTACCTAGGTACCTAGGTAATATGTAGAACATATGGCTGGAAAGCGATGAAAACATCTTTATTCTTCTGTGTTGCAAAGATGATAAATGATAGTAGTTTTTTGACTATATCGTTAGGCAATAAATGTATCGTATACCTAATATAATTTTTCGTGTCGTGGATATATTTATTGCTCTTAAAATAAAGCAATTTTTATTATAATTTAATACCTAGCATATCGCATTCCACATCTGTAGGTTATGAAATCGCTGACAACATATTGCCGATTTATCGAGAGATGCAAAATCGTTTCCACGTAACAGAAACACACAAAATATCTTATATCGGAAAATGCCGTAAAAACCTGTAGAAGCGGTAAAAGCTAATGGCTGTGATCCCCGCGTGTTTTCAGAACATTGTTTTAACGTGACGACCTTATATGATATGTATGATGGAAAAAATGATCGTACCTATCGTAAAACCCCTTATTTATAGCGAAGAATTTTTAACGATGAAGTATTCAACGATGTTAAAATGTTTAGGCAATTATAATATTATTTGAATCGTTACATAATATTTAATAAGTACCTACTTAAATATCAATATCAATGATATTAGGTCGGTAAATGTATTTAATAAGCAAAGGCTTTTGTCACCAAGGCAACCTTCGTTTTTATACATTATCGATAATTTATTATATTTCTTAATAAAAATTGCTGTAAAGAGTCACTACCAGGTCTATATAATACGAGGAGACCATATTACCTTTTATATTATTACCTATTATACGCGACGATAGGAATGTATAGAAAATCTTATGAAATAAATATAATTCCCGAAAAGGGATTTCGGTATTGTGTGATGAAACATGTTTTTCCGTATGTTTTCCCGGAAGTAAAGTAATTGTATCACATACCTGAACTAAACCGGACATCACAATAAATCTGATGTCATTTATCACAAAAGATTTTTTTGAATACTGCGACATTTATTCGGAATATTGGTAATTTACATACTACAAGCTCATTACCGAAATAAAACATTTATACATCATACATAATGCTATATCTACAGTATATTTTACAAGATATCTTTTCTAAAATATATGTCAATTTTAGTAAACATAAATGTTTATCTGAAAATTATAAATTGAAGTGAAATATCAATTTTTCTATGCCTTAACAATTCTATGCCTTAGAATGTCATAACGCATCATAAATAACACGCAATCCTTTTAATTCAATAAACCGAATTCAATTGTGGCATTTTTATACAAGGTAATTATTTTTTGTTCTGGTTGCATTTCGAATCACCCTTTCTCGTTGCCTTTCAATTATTGTGAACAAATATTGGTTGGTGATTAATTGCGTTGTCTTTGGTTTTTGTATTGTCTGTTCGGTTTCGTTTAATTATTGCATTGTTGTCTTTGAAGCATTGTTAATGTTGGCTAGTTTATTAGTGACTTACAATTTTTAATGAAATGTTCTTCTATTATTTTTGTACTTGTTTTAATTAAATTATAGTATGGTATGTATCACAGCTTTTGCATTAAAATAAAATAAAACATATGTTTATTATGGAACATAAGATACATGTATTACTTATTCCATTACCCTTGTTCATTAAATTGAATTTAAATTAAAAATATTACTACATAATTCAAACAATTATACATTATGCAATAATAAATTAATCGACATCCTGTATTCCAATAAAAATTCTCGTCGAAAACAGGTTTCTTGCATCGGCTATATAATGGTTATAATTTTAGTCTTTAGTCTTAGTATATAAGCGTTAAATCTGTTCGAGGTCCTGGTGGACAGAAAAACGGTGTCCAATTTTGTTTCCACCTCTCTGTTATAAGCATCTGTTTATGTATACAATAAATAAATAAATTACTTAATTTTATTTAATCATTACGTGTTCGCGTTTCCCGCTATCTTTCTAATTATTTCTTCAATGTAATTAGAAATAAATAATAAGATAACTTATTATAGAAATACTATTGTGTAGTTGAAGATGATGTTAACAATAGATTGTTTTAAAGCAATTTTCCTTGGGTACCTGACACATTTTCAGCAGAAGTATGTCGAGTAGATTGATGATATTTTATAACACAGCTTAAAGACAAAATAAAAAAAACTCAACTTTTTTGAATATATAGTATACGATTTTGTCTACAAGTTTCGTTATCAAAATTCTATTTAATTATATATAAAGCATTAAAATTAATCCACTTTCATATTTATAAGCAGTTAAATCAAAAACCGGAATATTTTTAAGAATAAATTATTATAATGATCATTTCGCAAGACAACTCTTGAATGAATGAATATCTTAAAATGTATGAATTAAGTCTTATTTGAATTAAAACAATCCTCTATCATTTATAAAGACGGACGGAAAGAATAAGTTCAAAACTATAGCTCTTATCTTTAGTTATTTAAATTGTGATAGAATATTCAGATTCAATGAAAAAATTGTGTAATTCAACGCAAATAAAATAAATTAGCAGTTAAAATCGTTATTTTATAAAGACCTTATAATATATATTATTTTAGCTAATTGGGTTATTTATAGTTGGGATAATCTTTTCCAAGATTCATCTTAAATAGGAGTATAATTTAAGCCGAGTTTGTGTTTGTAATTTAACAGAGCAATTTTATCATTATTTAAATTCAATATGCTGATGCTTAATTTGTTTGTTAAAAAGCTCAAATGAAAATATAAACACAAAGAATATTGTTTTTGTCTGAATTCAGTGGAATGCCACTGGATATGTTCACGTAAATAAAGCAGGGCGTATCGTGGTAAGGGTTTTTGCCAAACTCAGCACTGTCGTGAGTTAATTAAGTGGTGAATGTAACCGTAATTACAACGATCCGCAATCACAATTAGTCAAACTTCAAAGGGCCCTGTAAGCTCGGATTACCGGAATACCTACAGCCCTTGAAAAATTCCAGTAAATTCAATACTGTTTATTTCATATTATATTTATTAAAGCGTGCCAACGCTCGGAACACTGATACATTGGTAAAATAAAAATGAAATACTATTTTTAATGAAAAGCAAGCACTTATAGGCAAACATAACATACAAGAGATAGTAAAAAGAATTAAAACAAAACAATTAAATTCTAAAAACTTTATTAAAAATAGATTTTAAAGTGCGAGGGGAGCAACTATGGATGTGCAGACCCAGCTCGTTTATCAGAATGCTCAATCTGGACATCGGTGAGTTTTGGCCAAAACGCGTTCTTCGGAAAGGAGGGACAAATCGAATTATGGGATGCCTGGAGTATTTAGAGCGTACACGAAATTTAAATTTTGTTAAAAGGTTGGGGCAATCAACCTGATTGTTATACTTAACATACATCTTAATATAGATTTAGAACCGCTTGATATCTAAATAATAGTTACAGGCAAAAGTATGGGATATAAATTATTTATACATGCCCAGACATGACAGTAAATCATGTTACTTTATGTAAAAATATAGAAACATTTTAACACTAAACAACCCGCTGGGTCCAACCGACCCCGACAACTCCCAATTTATTATTACCGGCGACATTTTTGTCAATATTGACGCGAAGGAATAAAAAGGTCAGCCATTTCTGTGACATCCGATAGGTCTTTTGTCCCCTTGGTCCCAGCACGTGTAATTACATTTCGGCCTTGCTTGTGATGAGCGAGCCAACTGTGGGACTTCTGTTCATTAGGGGGAAAAGGTTAATCTTTTTCCATTTGACGTTATCATTCTATAATTTGTTGAAATAAAATATTTTACTTACAAATAAAATCGTTGTTATGTCATGCCAAAAACATATTCGAAAGAAATTTGGATTTAATTAGGATTATAGAGTATTTCAAGGCCAGCAACGCACTTGCGAGCCCTCTGGCAATGTGTGTCTATGGGCGGCGGTATACCACAATATGTCCTCTTTTATAGACGTATTTTTGTGTGGCTTTCGACTGGATTCAGAGGAAAACAATTTTCTTGACATCAGGTGAGCCTCATGCCCCTTTGCCCTCTGTTATATAAAAAAATGCGTAGCAAATGTAGTGTCAGATCCACTTAATTAATCGTCAATGAAATAAGCACATATTTATTTCATTGACGATTATTCTTCAAATATTGACATTATCATCAAACATAATTTTTATTTGTTTGAGGATAAATTGATGTCGATGTCAATATAGTATCTCTAGATCAAACTACATTACTTGTCCAATTTCCTACAACGCATTTTGCAGTGCAATACAATTGAGCAAACGGAGACTATATTTTTGAACCCATATTCAGTCAAGCAGAAAATTCGACATCAGTTTACTACAAATGTACTTTTACAATTGCACAAAAACATTTATAGGTGCGTTTTATTTTTCTCTTGTGAAATGTTTTATAAAAAATCTATTTGCAATGTCAAGTAAATTTATAAAATATTATACTGCCTACTAATGTGATAACATTGTTAAGTACATGTTCCCCTTTTCTCATGATATATTTTTCGATAAAAAAGCATATATATTTGAAGAAGTTGGCACAATTTCTGCAATAGCTGTACGTGATTGTGTGGGCGTGATTTGTTACCTGGCCCTCTCGCTCACGATGAATGGGACCGTTTTGACAGCCGTATTACCAATCAAGGGTTAGGCGAGGTTAGGTTCCGACCTCTGATCGATTTATATGAGCGATTTGACCAAAATACAAAATTTTGGTGTTGATTTAAGCAAGCTTCGTTGCCGAAATATCGTGTAAATTAAAATCACTTTAAGTTATTCATTGATTGAGAAGTAAATTAAGTGGATTTTACAATTCATCATTTGAGATTTCACTAAACAATTTGTCATAAAATATAAAATACTAATATTTCATAAATTCACTTTACGATTTCTTTTTAAATAGAATTTCTATAAGGCATTCACCCTTCTTACTCTCTCTCAATCGTTCTCAATCGCACTCTCCCTTTTCTTCAACAAAAACGCTGCACATCTTCGTGATGCTTATATTATTATTATTGCGTTTCATCCGTAAAAATTTCACCCTCATGCGCCTAAAAAACTTTCACTTCAAAAAATCTTCCAATACATAAACCATCAGCTGAAACGCTTTATCAAAAACCTAATTATAAAAATAAACCGAGGACACGTGAACAAGCGCTCAAATTTAATTAATATAAGTAATAACTCTATACCCTCACGGTCGCTGGGATCTTAATTTAATTCCGAACACGTTGTCGATTTAAAATGGCCACCGTTATTCGATTGCAGAGTGATACTACGCTACCGATCTGGTTCGTTACATTTCGCCATTAATTCTGATATTCCTAGTGACACTGAGCAGCTGGCTATTAAAAATGCTCCGTTTACAGCTACATTTCTGTTTAACAAAAATGAAAACAAAGACTGTTATAAAATTTCGTTAAAGAAATTGAAAGGATAGGTTGAAAGTTGAGACTTAGACTTAAAATTTATTTATCTAATTACAAAAATACATTATTCTAACAGTGCTACCTACCTGTTGACCTATCAATACGATAATGTCATAAAATATATTATATACACAACATCGCTACTGTGAACACACTCTGCAAACATATAAAGATGCCGATAGTGTCGGAGATAGCATTCAGTAAGCGCACCGTCTTTGTTAATGTACATTATAGTTCCTGTTTAGACTTGACTCTCAATAATATCCCTTAAACACATAAATTATGACTGTTTATTAAGCTATATAAAAACTCTACCTTGTAATTGGCAGTCTAATGAACTGTTATTAGATAATCGAATAGGATGAAAGTTATAATTGACGTAAACAACTTTCCAGCCAAAAATCCGTTAAACAAATCATTGAAGTGGTAATTTTAATTTGACTTCAAAGGAATTTGTTGAAAAATATTTCAATTATATGAATAAAATGAAACCTTACGCAACACAATTACGAACAGTTCCTTTGAACGGCGAAACGTTTCCACCCGAACGAATCGTCAAAAACATGAAAATCGCTGACGAAAGGGAACAATAAATATACCTTTTGCTAAGCAACCAGTACCCGTTGAAAATCAAATTATTAGGTAGGCTTCCTATAGTTATATAGATACTTGCTTCAATTGTATGAATATTGGAACGTAACTCGATTTCCGTGCTGAGTGCTGTCAGTATGACGGCGGTCGAATGACGTTTCACTTCTCGCGGATTTGCGGTGGCCAGGCTTTGGTTGGTAAACAAAATAAACTATAATTTATTCCAATGCAACAAGTTCAGTTAAATAAAAACCGCTTGCGTATCTTTATAATGTTTTTTACATATAAAATATTATACTTGTTCAAAAATTCTTATTGCATTTTAAAATATAAAAAATCGCAATTAATGTATATTTCTTTTTTTGACGTTCATTGTGTTACCTATATGAATAAATGATTTTTGACTTTCATAATATCTTATTAAAAGTGTATGTATAATAAGCTGTAAAAACTCAACTGAAGCGTACGAGTGGGGTATACTGGAATGAACTGGTTTTGAGGCTATAAAAGCACGGCGCGCGATATGGCCCTTGCTAGAATTTTATTTGTTAATTTCTTACTATATATTATGTACATATATTTATTGTATTGAATTTTTTTCTTTCACTTTTCTTAGAACCCTTTATGCGTGTGTCCCAAACGCTCAAGTGCGATGTTACGATAGCATACCGTCACGTTGATAACTTTAATAGTGCAAAAATAATTCCGCCCTACCGTTTGTTACCTGTGCGACATATTTTTCGAAACCGCAACAATGCCACGATATAATTATAATCTCGGTAATGGCTGGAGCACTCGCTTCGCGTTTTTGTAATATTTTATGTATTTCGCGTTGTAAATCACTGTCAGCGATTGTGCGGGATGAATAGAAATGAAAACCCGCTCACACCGGGGATTATTCGTTTAGGACATATTGTTGCGGGCGTATGTAGAGATAACGGGATTTGGCGAGCAAATTTAAACTATTTTATTAGACGCGTTGATGCGTTGTTTGGGATTGTTCGAATCGCTCCTGGTGAATTTCTGCCTTTTTGTTTCCTTCGATTTAAACTGAACCGCTGAACAAAAAAAATACTGCTGCAAAAAAAGTTTTGTTCAATAAAAACCCGAGTTTTAAGTATGTTATAAATCTATTGGCAGGTTTAATTTATTGGACTTCAAAGTATTTCAAGCAAGGCATTCGATAAACGGCTGAGTGAAAAAACCGAAATAATATTATAAAAGCTCTAATGTCCAATTAAAAAGCTTTTAAGAACTTTGACTTTTCTCATTATAGTAATATAAATAAGGGCAGAATTTTGTTGAAATAATGAAAAACATTAAATTTAACAAAAAATAAAGACGAGCAAAGGATGTTATAGAATCACTAATATACAAAGTAGAAGAAACTTTATTGCATTTTATTTATAGAGCAAGGGTGTAGACATCGGCGAAAAACGGCAACGCCGTGCATTAGCATTAAGATTAAAAAAATACCTAAGACCGGGACGTAAATATCATTGCTAAGTTCACTTGCGTCGAAATCATAACAAATTAAGATTAATAGGATACGATTGTTTACTTTTTAGATGTTCAGAAGTGTCGTATGAATATTTCAATAAATCTCAACTATCCCTAATGTGTGCCGTGTAGTCTATGATAAATGTATCTTTGTAGCAAATATTAATTCACATTTATTTGTACCTATATTTATAATACAATACTAAATAGTAGACAGCCCAGCTTCGAATACATCTCAGAATGGCTGCCTCCTAATATATACTTATCCTTATAGAAAACACAAACGTTATAGCGGTGTCAAAATTAACATAAAACATTGTGACATTGCGGTCATAAATTCTAACATTACAATGTACTGTTTAGTATTCTAACAGTTTCCAATTATTCAGCGTTACGAATGCACAGTTCATTATTAAAACTACCCGCATTTCACACGGCCACCGCACGTGTGACATTTCGCATTAGATACCGTCATATTTGCACTAACATTGTCATTGTTGGTAATTCGAATTTCATATGCTGAAAACTCGTATCGGCCGGAAATATAAAACAATACCCATGTTAACGAACACATGTAATTAAAGAGGCATGGATGTCGATAGACGATTATCAAGGGAATAGAAGTAGGTGTTCACGCTCCGTTACCTTTGGTCCTCTCTTGTCATTCTCTATCCTTACCGCACCCATTCCCTAAACACCACTCTTTCTCTTTTGCGGTATTAAAGTGTAGAAGGAGGGGACCGTATTCTACACTCCCGCAGAGAGAAGATTGCGACCGAGTCACGCGTGTGCTTTCGCTTGCTGCATCGCTTATGTTCATATAGTTTTATTGGGTCTTCAGGAACAGGTGAAGAGAGGAGGACTTGGTGAGCATTATTTTACGCCGATCCCGCCTGCCTACTATTGCGCGTAATATTTGTCCTTCGGCCGGATATAGATTTTATTTATTTCAATTCCTATAAAATACATATATCTTATTAAATGGAGACACTAAAGAACATAGAGAAAAAGGGATTGTTGAAATTAAGAGCCGTGTTAATAGCAAAACGCGACAATCTATTTTCACGATTACAAGATTTAATGATAGGTCTAAGAAAACATGGACGAAACCGACATAAATTCTTTTTATCGGGAATGATTTCGATTGACAAATTCGGATAAATTTTCAGAAACTGTAAATAAAATAAATATAATCGAATTAACAATTAATCCCCTATACACTGTTAATTTTGAATGCATGAATGCATTTGAAGATATGTACTGTCATTCTAAGTAATGTTTGAAAAATTCAACAAATCAGTGGAGGTAGCAATGGTTTGTCGATTCAAACACCCAACGCAGATCGTTTCGTTTACCAAAGTTAGACTTGATGATGTTTAATGGTGATGTATTAAGGCCGATATTTTATGAATCTTTTAAACGTACAATACACGAAAACCCTGACCTTACAGATCATGAACGCATTCAATATTTAATCAGTAAATTGTCTGATTCGGCCCTTTCAGTTTGTGCAGGTATCATTCCAAATGCCGAAAATTATGCTTTAATTTGGCAAACGCTTATAAACAAATACCATGACAAACGAAGTTTGGTTCAGCCTATATGCAAAAGATTCTAGACTTCAAACGCTTACCACCGCTTCACATAAAAATTTACAATTTTCTTGACAATTACTGCACCGCAATATCAAGTTTAGAATCATTACAATTAGAAAATTTAGCTATTTTATTTTACTATACTTATCATGTAAAAAATTAGATTCTAGTACAATTCGTTCCTTTGAATTACATAATATGAATAACCCAACAATACCTAGTTATAAAGATTTAATTGCATTCGTACGCGAACATAATAGAATAGCTCAACATCTGGATCCTACTCGCAATTTGATAACAAACCGGTTTCGTCGCGTGCGTTCGTTTCGCTTACAGAGAAGCAGTCTTCTTGTTCATTTTGTAAACGATGATATTTTAATTTATATAAATGTAATTATTTAAGAATCGTCTATCGAGGATAAATATACTTTTATCAAAAACAATAAAGGATTTTTAACTGTTTAAGTTTATCGCATATTTAAATAAATGTAAGTCTGATGGAATTGTCGTCATTGCGATGAGACATCATCAAGCTGTGTCGTAATGCGACAGTTTCTCAAGAAAACATTCACGTAATAACTTGAATGAGAGCAATGCAACTGCGAGGTTGCTGTGCCTCCGCTAATAACACACCTTATGTACCTTCAGCAGCGACAATCAGCCGATTAATAACTCAAATATTTCGCTTTGTAATAATCGGCCCGTATTTCCGAAAGCAATACATCGGAACTTATTGAAAATTTATCATCTTCTGATAATCAATTAGGAAAAATAGATTTTGATGTTTAGAAAATAATTTAAAAGTTCTTGTTTACAATGGTCTCCAACCACTGATGAGTTTACGTACGCGTTTCAATTAATCATAATAACCATGTGACTAAACGTAATATTTGTCACTTAAGCACGACAATTTGACGTCCTAGGACTAATAGCTCCAGTATACTTTACGCTAAACTAATTATACAACAATTACACCTTCTTAAATAGGCTGGGATGAACCACTTCCTTCAGCTATAGTTGATGTTTGGCAAGTTTATATTGGGAACTTCCATGTTTACGCCAGCTACGTGTTCAACGACATTTAAGGTTGAAGAAAAATCTACAATTTCTATAATTGCCTTTGCGGATGCCAGTGAAAAAGCCTATGGCACTTCTGTTTATTTAAAGACAAATAACTCTTTAAACTCTCCGCCTATAATCGCTTAGTATGGCTAAGTGAAAGTTTCTCCGTTAAAACCATTTCCGTTGCAAGACTAGAACTTTGCGCATGTTTACTCATGGCAAAGCTAGCTCAGCGGGTAATAGATACTTACAAGAAACGTCACGTCATTAATGACATTTTTGTTTCACTGATCAATGTTGCACTACATTGGATTTCGCATCTCCGCACCGCTTTAAGACCTTTGTTGCTACTCGCATTACAAAAATAGTTTCTCATATTCGACCTGAAAAATTTCATCATTTGCGGGTGATCAAAATCCTAGGAGCTGGGTACACTGCATTTATAAATAATTCTATTTGGTTCACGGGCCCAAAATGGTTAGAATTGGAATCATCTGAGTGGCCAATTACTTCGGTTAACTTTGAAACAGCTGTTGATATAGAAGAAGAAAGAAAAATAGTTTCTATTCCGCTACTTTTTGGAGTGATCCAAACCCAATTCTAGAACTGTCTCATCGAGTTTCTTCTTGTTATTTTCTCCGTCAGTGGTTTGAAACTTTCTGAAAAGACTTCCTAGATCTACTAGTATCTCTGCTGATGATATTAATTTTGTGAAATACAGATTTTTAAGGTTTTACAAAAAGTATACTTCTCTGATGTTATCCATAACATTAAGACTAGTTCTCTCACGTTCTATTCAAAGATTATGTCCTTTTCTAGATTCTGATGGTTGATAAGGTTGTGGTAGACTAAAAATGCCAATCTTCAGTATGATCACCAGCATCCTTTTTGTTACCGCAAAAGGATAGGATTATTGAGTTAATTATTTCCTATTATCATCATCATAACTGTCATGTTGTCCAGTTACTTTAATGGCGATACTCCGAAACTTTTTGGATATATCTTGCCGTAGCATAGTGCGATCAATTATACATAAATGTAACTTTTGTTTCAAAGCAAATCCTAAACCTATGATACCGCTCATGGGTGACTTACCCGATATCGTGTAAACGAATCTAAAGCTTTCGTTCAAAGCTGTAGACTATGCTGGTCCTATCAATAATTCCTTATCGAAAACGTGAGTCCGCTCTATAAAGCTTATCTTTGTATTTTTCTTGTATGTGGTTGAGCTGGATGAGCTTACAACAGACCTTAGTACTAGTTCATTTATTTCTGATTCAAACGATTTATTGCGTCGGGTTCGGTTTCTTCTTTATTCAGATAACGCAAAGAATTTTGTTGGAGCAAAAAATGCATTATCAGATATATTTACACTTACCAATTCGAAGAATTTCGTGAAACATTTGCAACTGAGCTTTCAAATAATGTATTAGTGGAAATTCAATCCTCCTGAAGTCCTATTTTGGTGGCTGCTTCGAAATATTTGTTAAGGCTTTTAAGAACCATTTGGTCGTTAGTGGGTGAGAGTTACTCACGTACGAAGAAATGTTAACTGTTCTTACCCAAATTGAATCTGTAATCAATTTGACCACTTACACTTTTAAGTGAGGATCCATCTGAGCTCACAGACTGACTCCGGCTCACTTCTTGATGTCATCACCATTAAAGTTTCTACCCGCAAAGATAAAAATAAATGATGAACCACTTTCACTTTTAAAACGATTTGCGTTGCTGGATGGTATGGTTCAATCATTTAGTAACCGATGGAAGGTAGAATATCTTCATTTGCTACAATCCAGGACAAAATGGAATACACAGGCCAATCCTGTTACAATAGGTACAATCGTAGTAATTGTGACAGATAATGTTTCTCCACTTTCTTGGCCTTTAGGAAAGGTAATGGAAATCTATCAGGAAAGGATGGATTGTAGAGTAGTTTTAGTAAAAACTGCAACAGGAGTTTATAAAAGGCCTGTTGTGTTTATGCCCCTTACCAAATCAATAAATCTGCTTTACAAAACCGCTTTACAAATCACTTTAAAACCGCTTGATAAACCGCTTTATAAAACCGCTTTACAGTCCGCTTAATAAACCGCTTAGAAACCGCTGTACAAAACCCTTAGAAACCGCTGTACAAAACCGCTTACAAACCGCTGTACAAAACCGCTTACAAACCGCTTTACAAACCGCTTTATAAAACCGCTTAAAACCCTGTAAAAAACCGCTTACAAACCGCTTTATAAAACCGCTTTACAGTCCGCTTAATAAACCGCTTAGAAACCGCTGTACAAAAACGCTTACAAACCGCTTTATAAAACCGCTTTACAGTCCGCTTTATAAAGCCGCTTTACAAACTGTTTATAAAATCCTTTACATTCGCTTTACAAACTCGCATTAATATTTTTATTACATCTTAGTATTTCTTTCTTTAATTTACAAATTATCTCTTTATAAAAAACCTAAAGGTTTTTAGGCCGGGGGCAATTTCACGCCATCCAGTTACCTTTGTCCTCTCTGGTCACATTCTCTATCCTTACGCACCCATTCCCTAAACACCACTCTTTCTCTTTTGCGGTATTAAGTGTAGAAGGAGGGGACCGTATTCTAATGCTCCCGCGAGAGAGAAGATTATCCGCCCCGCGAGGTCACGCGTGTTTTGTTGCGTTATGTTACCGTATTGTTCATAAGTTTTATTGTGGTCTTCTCCAGGAGACAGGTGAAGAGACGGAGGACTAAAGGAGTGGTGTTCCATTATTTTAGGATTCCACTTGCCTCGGCCTATTCTATTTGTCTTCGGTAAGTAGGTACAGAGGATGGAAAAATTATAAGTTGTATCAAGCAAGTGAAAACTCCAATACATACTAAGCGATGATAAACAATTTTCACAAATTAATTACTTTAGAAAAATTAATTTTTGTATTCTCTTAGGGGAGGGGAAAACTGTCCCTACCTGCGTGCCTAGCCACGCCCTTGGAGTATCGAATAATAGTCCCGGATTAGACATAAAACAGTGGCGCTACAACCTCTTTAGGTCTGGGCCTCAGATTTCTGAATCTGTTTACTGATAATTTTTAAATCTAATACACGCCGTCGACTTTTTTTCGGTCTAAGACATATGTTTCCTCACGATGTTTTCCTTCACCGTTCGAGCGAATATTAAATACGCGCATAGAAAGAAAGTCCATTGGTGCACAGCAAAGGAATTGAACGTACGACCTCGGGCATGAGAGTCGCCCGCTGAAGCCACTAAGTCAACACTGCTGCTCGGATTCTGAGACATAAATAATCTTAAGGTCACATCGTAATCATAAAATAATTAAGTAAAACAGACACAGAAACATGTCTGTATTACGTCGCTAGTCTTAAAATGAAAGGGACAAAACGCAGTAATGAATATTAATATCCGAATTGCCCCCGTAATTATTCAGCTGCATCATAACAAGCGATACTGCGCCATTTTCCCAACAATTAAGCCAGCGTTGGCGTGGGCCAATTCATTTTAATTAGGACCGAGAGGAGTAAAGAACTTTACGCGACGGAGACAGTTTAGCAATATCTCTGAAATTAACCTTTAAAACAACTCTAAATGTATAATATGTATGTCCTTGTTTATCCGAAGTTAGTTAAATATTAATCTTCTTTCATATTTGGAAGTATAAGTTTACCAGCAAGGACGACAGCACCTGAAAATGTCATCCAACCCAGAATTTATTGGTTCGATTTAATTTGTTTATAACTTCGATAAACTGTTTTGTTTTCTGTATTAAATAACGAGAAAAACCTCGTAAGAAACTTGGTAATAATAAGTTCAAACAACTGGAAAAACATATATTGTTTCCTTTGATCACTAGAATAACATACAAAATGAATACCTTTCAACGCGAGAGAAACCATTAGATTTAGAACAATCGTTCCAGTTGAAATCTCTATACGCGATGGATTCTCAAAGCAAACGGATAAAGCGAGCGCTCTGTCCATTTTAAAGGAGTTATCTTGTGGGAAAATCCTTAGCATTACTTACGGATACTTGTGTTGGCCATATTATATTTAGTATGAAACATAAGAAAAAAGAGATCTTAAATAGTTAGACTATAGTTGTAGATTAACAAAAGAAAGTTTAACCCTATTAAGTCGTTTCGCACTATATTTACTAAAATATTTGTCGATTTTCATCACAGCGTAAACATAAATTGAGTGAAAGAGTGAATTGGGTGCTTTATGAATAATGATAATGCAAAATGTTTATTGGTGTGGCTGAATAAATAAATAAATGACCATTAATTAATTGGAAAAAAATCCTCACGAAATTGTATTTTGAATGAAGTAGTTTTATATAAGTGCTAATTCTTTCTTAGTAAGTATTTAATTATTTTCTTCTTCTTCAGGTGCCACTTTATTGCTAAAGCTTGACTATTAATAAATTGAATTGCCGAGTATTTTGCGCTAGTCTAAACAGGACCTCGGCGGATGTGATACCGGTCCACACCTACGTCCCCCAAAGACGACATCTTCCTTCACCTTGAAGATGACACAAAATGTATCTTAGATATGCGTTAACAGGCTGCATAAATTTTTATACCGTCCCGATTCATTGAAGGGCTTTTCATTCGTCACTCTTTGGATCCAGCTGACGCGAACCCAGCAAAAGTAGCAGAATTAAAAGCTTTGAAACACCTTCTTGTGTATTTTTTCTTCTGTGCTTGTACAGCTTAGTTTGAGATTATATTTCACATATATTTTTATTTGGGCTATGCCTTTGCTACGAGAGTTTCTACGAATACGTGTTTCCAAGAAAATTTACGGAAAAATATGAAAATACGTTTTCCTGGCATCCATATTGTACATTTGCTAATTGTGTACTGGGTAATCCTGTTGCTAGGTAGTAGGCAAAGCATTAGGTAGTAGGAATTAACTCGTCATTATAGGTCATATTTCATATAATATTTTCCTCTACGGTCTCTCTCTCTTTAATTGGCTGCTCATGTCTGAGCATCGTGGTTAGCAATGAAGCATCTAGAGCGGACTATCTGTTTTCACTAGTTTCTGTCCAGTGCCTCTCTTATAACAGTGTACAGTTTTGAGGACGTTGAGTCTTTCACTTGATGGGTCCATCTGATTGGTGAACGGCCACGTGATCTTTTGCTTTTTATCAACCACGATCAGTTTCTCCAAGTTCTCATCGCCTCTGCGTACAGTATTGTCCTCCATGGTAGGAACAAATTAATGGCATATTTAGAAAACTTCAAGCACAGTAACAGATCTCAAACCTACGACCTCAGCTAAGAGCTAAGCTAACCCAAGAATGAGAATTACGTACCTCCCCACTTGGCTTATACGACAATTGTCATAAATATAATACCATATTTTATTCTTTTTAATAAAATTACTATGAAAGTGAAAATTCACGCCATGTTATAATTTAATTGAATTAATAGGTTACTAAAAATCATCGTGTTATAACATTGTAAATCGTGATATAAAATTCCTATACCTAATAAATATATTGGATACCTAATATACCTTGTATTCGGTTATTTTTTAAAATAAGCGCCAGGTTTTATGTTAAAAAGCGGGTAGCCAATTAATGGCAGCCGAGAAATTAATGATGCAGAGTTATACCGATAAAAATGATCCTTTAAACGAAAACAACGTGAACAGAATTATTACTCAATCGTTCGAAACGGCTGAATTATATTTTTCGTTAACCGGATATTAAGGAAAAATACGAAAAAATAATGTAATTTGTTGTCGTTTAATTGGGACCCTATTGATTTCATTTTGTTGAATTTTATTTCAACGTTGACACAGACTACCGGCTTGGCTGAAGAAATACTGTATTCTCACGCCCACACAATCAATAGATGCTCATTCTAATTTTAAAATTATATTATTATTTTTGCTTTAAGCTCAATTTCTTTCTTTAATTTATATAGCTTTTTAAATTTGTGTTCTATTAGAACCTAATATTTGTGTTTTGTTATTTCCTAATACGATACATAAAATACATACGTATAGAATAACTCTCGATCTATTGGCTACAATGATAGCGTTGGCTCCCACCACAATTAGTGACGGGTTTTTGTTCAATTTTCTCAACAAGCGTAGTTAAACGATCCCGATCAGGTGAAACGGCAAAAAACCTATTTGACTTAGGCTGAGGCAAATTGGGTAAAAACAAACGGTGCATTGCGTGGCTGGAGTGCTGCGGGTAGCGGACAAAAGCGCACTCCACGGGCCCTGGCTATGTGCCAGCTCTGTCAATGGAATTCCTTTAGGGCTCACATAAAAATGCACTTTTTTTTCATTCGATCGGTTTTTATAGGGGTCACTTGATAGCAACATCGCCTATAATATTAAGGCTAGCGTTAGTCTGTGAATATGAAACTTGTCTTTGATTTTTTTTATTTTTTTCCTATAGGAAATCAATTGTATGATATGGAAAGAAAAATGATTCTCTTCTGGCGAAGTTTTTGCAATTATTCTTGAAGTCAAATTATGTCGTATTACATTGTCACTAAAACTTTGTATAAATTATTCAAGCAATTTAGTATTGGAATTGAAGAGCGCAAAATTAATTATATCAGTAGAAGCTTATTTAAGATTTTATCAAAGGCCAATTACTTTTGGAAAATATTTCTTATTAGCAACTATCATTCGTATTAAATAACAAAAATCCACGTGAATTCGGGAAAGTATTACGCCCGAGCGTTTTATTTTAACGAGGCGTAAGAAATAATTGAGGAAAAAATAGTCTTGACAGTTTGATGATTTATTTTCCAACTAGAGTCATAAACTTTGTAAACGTTTAACTAAAATAATAAGCAATTTCCGTACGACGTCCAGCTATTAAAATAATAACGCAATTAACATTTTTCCGCTTTTCCGGAAGGGACATAATTGCCGTGATGTGGGGTACGACATAGATTTATATCTGATAACGTTTTATTTATATGATACGTCACTTTTTGCTTAAATATTACGACTTGTTATTGCCACAGAATAAAACAGTAAATAAAATGTATTCGAAAAGGTTATTTTTTAAGTAAAATGAAATGTTTTATCAATTTCGTATAGAAAAGCTAAAAGTTAAGTAACTTCACCTATATATAATTGAATATTATATTGTAATTAAGAAACACAACTATGCTATTATATTTTATTATATTGGCTATTTGGCTGTTAGGGTAGTTGTATAATAAATAAATAGATAAATAGAATATAAATGTAACCTTTTAACAGTTTAATAAAATAATACTACTGAGTGGGCTAGCCACCAAGAATCGATCAGACTAAGACTAGCTTAGCAACGGTGGTGTGTTCTACTCCAAGCACTGGATCCTTTATTATTGTAATACGAAACTACCATGTCTGGTTCGTGTGTCAAAGTAAAAATAATATATTATATTATATATTATTTTGACTTTGACGATAATTGTCACCTTTCTAATATGGCAGTATAAGTGCCAGTCAAGGCACTTATACTTATACTTGTCACGATCGAAAAGCCAATTTTGCCTAAGATTAATTGAGAAAACCAAAAAATGCGTAGAATGCCGTGTTTCGCTATTTAGCTTTGCATTTTCCCCAAAAGCGTTTCATCAAATTATTCCAATCCTAATCCATCAATAAATTATTGAAACCGAGCGAAAAGGAATTTAGTAAAATCGCTTGTTTTTCGCAATTAAGTCCGATAATCTCTCGATTACTTCCGCTAACGGTTTTATTTTTAAATAGAAGCTTATCGAATGGAAAACTTTTACATTTTTTGTTTATTCTATTACTACTCCGCGACCATGGGTTTCCATTGTTATTTGTTTTTGACAGTTACCTAATCTATCAGCAGTGTTCTTAGGCATTTTTTGTTGCCCACCATCACTATGTGGAACGAGCTACCCACTGAAGTATTTCCGAGTCCATTCTTAAAAGGTCGGCAATGCGCTTGCGAGCCCTCGGGCATTTAGAGTGTCCATTAACATCAGGTGAGCCTCGTAAAGCATAAATAAAGTACTTACTACTTATTGAATGTAATAAAACTTTATAATTACTTTGATATAAAATGTTTCTTCAAGCCATAACGTTCAAATTCAATTCATATAGGTAACACAATGTACTCTTATGAACGTTAATAAAGAAATATATATTAAATGCGTCTAATTTTACATTTAATGCCAGTTCTTAAATCAAGGGCGTAGAACGAACGAGAAGAACTGGCAATAAACTCTCCGCCACTCGTTTTAATCGCCAAGTTTTTTGTTTTACACAACGGTTGTAAGGAGCTGCAACCATTACACCATGTTCCACATGACATCTTTTAGTAATTAACTATACTTATAAAAAAATATATATACGAAAGAAAAATAAAAACTAAGATTTGTCCCATTAGTCTTTCAAATAAATCTTCGTCAAAAGTTGATGACTTTTTATTTAATTAGACCAAAGCAAAAAAATTCTTTTCATTAAATTTATTCTACATAAATCGCAAAATTTATGAACATTAGTCCCACTCAACCTGACGGAATTCAAAGTCGTTCTCTAGGTCACGATTGAGAACTCTCAACATCTCGGCCAACTGGTCGCTCAACACGTCGACCCGCTTGTCTTTTCCAGTTATCTTTAGCTGATTAGAGATTACTGAAGCCTGCTCGAGGTTGCATCTCTAATCGTTTACAAGCATCATTTACATATCAACGAGTTCATTTTGGCGCGACGCCAGCCGAACAGATAATATTCGCTTCTAATACAGATTATAAAGAGCACTTTGCTTTTTGTCCATTTAAATTTGTGTTCAAGTTGATTGCCAAGGTCGCATGTTAACTTTATAGGTAAATAAATAGACACAGTTTTAATAACTGCAAAGATATTTAATATTTATAAATAGATTCAATTTCAGTATTTTTCTTCAGTCGCATTTATTAGAGCATGATTTATGAAATATATTTCTGCTCTTTTCTACTTAAAGATTAATATTAAAAATATATATATATGGTAGTAATCATATGTAGGCACACACGTATAAACAATAACGCATATACACAGGACCACCGAAGCAATAAAGTATATAAATAAATTACCGTCGTACAAAATTTCAAACATAGAACTTATATATATACTGACCATTCACCGTTTCTGAAGCATTTCAAAGCGCATTTCCACTCGAAGAATTAACAAAGCATCCTGAAAGTTAAAGCAAGTTTCGAAACATTCGAAATTCAAAAGTGAGACACCTTATAACATTTGGAGTAATCGTAGTTTTTGCAACCTACATTATATCGAGTTGTAACAACCCAGTAGATGTAACAAAGGCATGCCGCTTGGCGCTGCTCCAGCGAAGCCTTTGTCGTCACAGATTGAAATTTTCGCTCAGCCGCTGATATTATTGAAGTGTTTGCGTGAAAGTAGGATGCGTTCCGCGAGCTACATTTTTCTAATCATGCATTTTATAATGACTGCCTTTGTAGGAATATAGTGCTCTAACATTAATTCAGTCTGTCTATTATTACCTATTACCATATCTATTTATAATAGCTGATGGGTGCATTATTACTTTGCCTCTTCTACTGACATTTGCGTAGCATGTTCTCTTAAAAGATTAATGTTTCTCTATATAACTTTTTTTGTAACCAAAGCTGATGCGCATGGCGAAGAATAAGAAGGAGTATGATGAGCTGAACTCCAACCTCCAGTAGTGGAGAGGCACTACAAGAAGAAGAACCAAAACTTCAGACTTGTTTTCCCTCTTTCCGTTTAGAAATTCACTAAGTGCTACGCTGCTATGCAACTGACATTATAAAATATTGCTTGCCCTGGCTTCATTGATTTTTTTATCAGGTTTAAAAATTGCTTAGTTATTTAGGGATAATAGTTTTTTAATGGTAAAATAACGTTTGAGAGCCCAGTGGTTCTCGGCCCATATTTGATATAAATACTTAACTGATACAAAATTTGGACCTCATTTTTGGGAAAGTTAAAAATATTATGATAGAAATTATTTTTACTATTATACGCATTGTTATATGCGTCTATGTAACAAAATAGCGTCTGTTTGGTTTACGATGGCGTCTTCATGACTATAATACTTGATGCGTAAAAGCCCGTACTAAAATGGAGATATAAGCGTAATAAAAACTCGCTCGAGTGAAAGATTTTTATGTTATTTAATTGGTGATATCATTTTGCCATAAAGAACCAAATACTACGAGATATACTGTAACCGTAACAAAACAGTTGACCAATCGTTATTTGATCTAGTTGATAAAAGGGCCTGGGACTAGTGCTAGACAGGCTACTTCTAATTAATTAGCTATATTTGTTTTTAAATAAGTAATGTTTGATGATTTGCTATTTTAAAAGAGTACCGAGAGTTTTTCACGCCGGCTTTTTTCTCTCGGCCTACACCCTCTGTCTTCTTTGCCGATGAGTAGGGATGCCTACAGATTCAAATTTAATGAGTGATACCTGTATCTTATGTTCCATAATAAACATATTTTTTTATTTCTTTTTGCAAAGACTATTTACAATATAAACTAAAATGCTTTTACACAATAGAAAATAACACATACAAGTTAAAAGATTTGCAGGAATATATCCTTTATTAGTTAACATATATTTCGCATGTATAATTATAACTTTTACTTTCTATTAAATATGGAATGTTATGAATAAGTCTCTGTATTAGAGCATTCAATTAGACATAGAACAGGGGGCAAACAAACACATTTGGTGTCAAGTGATATCGTGCCCATGGACACTCATGTATCGAGAACGCTCATTCGTTTCTGGTCTTTAAAAAATCTATACGCTCTTTTTTTGAAGGTTTTATTCGAATTGATTCGGATATACTTCTGTGGAAATTCACAATATTTTATGTATGAGGCGGTAGAAGTTATGACTATACAGGACCTATATATTAATAAGAAAGAAGTAAATTGTTCAAGCAAAAGATTGTCTAAACCTTACAGGAGTACATTAAAAACTCATTTAAAACTGGGGACAATTTCTATATTTACACAACCTGCCTTACAAGTTATAGACTACAAGCCCATGGTAAAAATTTACCTGTGAAATGAACCAACGTGAATAACGCTTAAAAGGCTGTTACTATATCAGAAAATAACTGACCACTATGCCGTCATTATGGTAATGAGACATATGAAGTTGACAGAAAATAGTTCGATTTAAATTTTTATCGTCATCTATTGTCGAATAGTATATGTTATATTGGCGTTGATAGCAGTTAAACAAATAATAAGAAATACATTAAGTTTATGTTATTATTATGATTAACACCACGGAATGAAGGCTTCCTCCAAATTCTTCTGACTCTCCTCTTCGCTTCTATTTTTCTTTATGCTTTCATCTCATCAAACATATATAAATATTATTAAAACATATTAACCACACTTGTAATGAGTATCAAGGTGAGATGATAGTATGTGGGAGTAGAAATAAAATAGCTATGTCTCATTTATTATATTCCGTAATTGTTTACCGAGAACAACAGTAGTTCCATTAAAACTTTCACAATTTGTACCTACATATTTTTAGTATTTATTGACTCTTCGTACAAAGTTACACCTCACCCTGTCCCGACTAAGTGTGGCTGGAATTTTTTTATTATTTTGGACAGATTTATGTATCTGTTTCATGATCATTTGTCAATCTATTAGACAAGTATGTGATCAGCCTCCTGTGCCTGACAGTCGTCAACTTTTTGGGTCTAAGGCTAGACGGTTTTTCTCACGATGTTATCATTCACCGTTCGGGTGACTGTTATATGCGCACATAGACAGAAAGTCCATTGGTGCACAGCCGGGGATCGAACCAACGACCTCAGGGATGAGAGTCGCTCGCTGAAGCCACTAGGCTATCTCTGCTCGCAAGAGTTCTTTAAAGTAATATCTGAATATTCCGTAATGACATTGAGTTTATTACCAGTTTTAGTCAGTTCTACGCCTCGATTTGAGAACTGGCAGTAAATGTAAATTACTAAGTGTACATTGTGTGTACGCCTATATAAATTAACGAAATTTTGGGGGGATCAAATGAATGAATGTGAGTCGCACGGGGAAGCCTAAATTTTATTTGTTTGAAACAAAACTTACTAAACTAATACTTAGAGCAAGTTGCTCTTTTATTTAAAAAAAATTTACATTACATACCTGATTCGAAATAGTACGATAATTTCACCCCTCTAGGTCTTTAATTATTTTTTGTATACGTAAGACTTGGCAATCGTTTTGGCAAACTATATAAAATCTATTAAAACGTCCGTACGTATTCTTTGCCAATATTCGATAGGGATTTCACTTCAGAGGAAATGTGCTAGCATTTTATACTTATAAGAATTTTATTGCATTTTCTTTTTCGTTTTTGATTTATTGTCTTTGAATGTCCACTGAAACTGCAATAACTTTTAAGTTATCTGACTAAGAGGCGTGTTAGTTTTTGTCTATTAAAAAAAAAATAGTCAACAATAAACGCATGTATGTGCAACCCTTAATAGAGTATGGTGTGGACGCATTGGAGGGACTGTCAATTTATTTCCCCTATTATATAAATAAAAACAAGTAGCAAAAGACAAGTATTCTTTTTTGATACATGTCATACATTTTTGTGTTATCTTTCGCCATGTGATTAAGTTAATTAAGCTCATAAAAGAAAACTCCATGTGTGTAGAGGGTACGCATGTCCATGAGATTGATAGAACACTTAACCACTTTTTAACCAACTACGAAAAGACCGAAGGTTGATACAAAGTTGACCTGTAATTTTAAGCTGATAGCTTGCTTAGTCCCGAAATTTTTCAGTAAAACACCTGAGTTTTGTTTTAATTTTACGTTACTAAACTCAAAAAATAACTAGTTTAAACATTGCAACAAATGGCCGACTTAATTTCAATTTTTTTAAACATTTTGTACTAATGAGTAAATAAAAAGACTACACTAAAAACTGACACACGAAACTATCTTGCTCTAACCAGTTGTGAGACGGTTAACTTTGAACTAAAACGGAAATTCAAAGTAAATAAGAGTGAGACAGTTAAAGTGGATAATGCATTCAAATTCACAGTTCTCAAGAATTTTAACCGCAGACGACAAAACGGTGCAGAATTTTTAAAAGCTTTTGAATTACTAACTTTAAAGTGTTAATAAGTTAGTATTATACGTATTAATTTAAAAACATACTTTTTCCAAATACCTCATCGATAAATATAAAAGTCAAAAATCATTTATTCATGGTAACACAATGCACACTTATGAACGTCAAAAAAGAAATATATATTAAATGCTTCTAATTTTACATTTACTGCCTAGTTCTCAAATCAAGGGCGGAAGAGAAGAACTGGCAATAAACTCTCCGCCACTCTTTTTAATCGCCAAGTTTTTTGTTTTACACAACGTTTGTAAGGAGCTGCAACCATTATACCCTGTTCCACATGACATCTTAAGTAATAAATAATATTTATATTTTAATTTATCTTAATAATAAAATATATTAAAAACAACGATTTGTCCTCTCAGCAGGAAGCATGATGAAATCCAGGAAAAAGCACATACTTCCGAATTATTGCAATACTTTTTTATTTATTTATTTATTTCGTAATCCCAAAAGAAAAAAAAAAAAAAAAAAAAAAAAAAAGGGGGGGGTAAAAAAAAAAAAAAAAAAAAAAAAAAAAAAAAAAAAAAAAAAAAAAAATACATAATACATTTTACACAAAAAAGGTTAAAATTTTTTTGCAGAATCAAACAAACAACAAAAAAAAAAATTATTCAATACATTCAACTAAATAATATCTAATTTTGCTGTGTTTGTGAGGGGTGTAAGAGTGAGTGTAAGTACGTGAAGGTGTTGTGGGTGTGCTCTATCAGCAGGTGATTTTGCGCTATGGATATTCTTAATACTCCTTTTAATCATATTCCGCGAGAGCTTAAACAGGCCAAGGCTTAAATATTGGTCGTTTATTTAATTTAATATATTTAGGAATTGAAGAAACAACTGGTCAATGGAACCAAGCTATTAGCTTTAGCTTTTAACTTTTAACTTTAATCACCGTTTAATAATGATTCAAACTTATAAAGTTAAAGACAAATCATTTATTTCAATTAGGCCACAAAGGTTTAAAAAGGCAATTTTGAAAGTCAAAATTACAAGTTAAAAATATCAAAAAAATCACTCTAGTTGCCCCTTCCAAACGGTAGTTTCATATGAAGAAGAATGGGCAAGAAACTCCATACTTACTCTTTTAAAATTGTTTTTGCAATATTTTTTTGTACATTGATTTGATAATTATATGAGAAAACCATGTACCTAGAATAAACAAATCTACTATACTAAAATAAAATAGGCGGTGTTATAAGAAACAATGCAGCAGATAACTATTTTATTATGAAGATACATGGTGCTCACATATTCACAAGAATTAAAGTTTAAAAAGTTTTGATATTATTGTATTCTATGAATAGAATTCAATTGGATATTTTCTATCCCTTACTTCTTAAAAGTAAGCAGTAGAACCCTTCTCAATAGCTTACAAAACCAAATTGCAGAGAACATCAAATAAAACCAGCCGAAAGTAATAAACGTACTGAACTCGCTCACGCAGACCTACAACTAATAATAATAACGGCAATAGTTAACCATAACAAAAGCCTAACTTATGAGAGTGTACCTGTAACCCTAGAGCGTACCAATTCTTAATAGGCCGGCAACGCACTTAGAAGGCTCGCAACTTCTGTATCTCTTAGCATCGACTGTTACATTAAAAATTCGTCTAAATAACGTCGTATCGGCAGCCTTAAAATGTTCCTACATTCTCTACTATAATATCAATCAAATGTGATCAAACACATCGGTAGTTGATACACAACATCTACTAATAATACATATTAAGTCCTGAGTTCATCTATATATTTTTAAAATCAATTTACGAAAAAGGCACACAATTGTCAGTAGGGATAAAGGAACAATTAATGAAGGCACAGATTACCACATGCACACAACCTCCACGAAATAATAATATTGAGCGCGTAATTAATAAAAAAAATTAACTACCAACCTATACAAAAAAGAAAAAAAGAAAGGGAAACAAAAAAAAATATCTAGTTAATGGCTGTCAGTAGTTAAATTATCAAGTGTTTGAACCGACACTAAATCCAAAATTAAAAAAAAATAGTAGAGGCGTGTAATGGGGTATGTTATAAACATATTAAAAGCTTATAAAATAACATTATAATCTATAGTTCAAAAGCGGATCCAACCCGTTTGGACAGCATTAGAATTTTAATAAGCCCACCGATACAAAGGCCACAGAGAATGAGCCAACGCTCATAAAACGAAATGAGTTCATTTTCTATCTGTATCGGACGTGGACGGGGTATAATTGTTTCGCTTTCATTCGACTCTGCTTTGATTCGATTCGATACTTTAATGTCCATATATTGTAATGTAACCTGTTCGTAATGCGATACAAATAAAAATACTCAGTAATAATCGTGGACTTTTTAAAGGCATTCGGCATATGTTAGGTGAAATTTAATAAGGCGAAACCACGATTGCTTCAATATATTTTATAAATACCTTGTTTTTTGATACTTGCTTGTAGAACAGGGGGCAAACGGGCAGGAGGCTCATCTGATGTTAAGTGATACCGCCCATGGACACTCTCAATGCCAGAGGGTTCGCGAGTAACGCACTCGCCGACCTTCTAAAAATTGGTAAGTACGCTCTTTTCTTGAAGTACCCTAAGTGGAATTGGTTCGAAAATATTTCAGTGTTATTGTTATTTTAAGCAAGAGATTATAAGGTGCATTTAAACCTATTTCCATTAACATTACCCTGTAGAACTAGGTTAAAAAGTAGTCATCGTATCTGATCGCTTGCGCAAACAATCAAATGACTAACAAAATTTAGTATACACAAATTTCAGAAGCACGTCTAGTTACTAGCTTTTCCTGCTATGTAAAGTGCTTTGCATTAGGTACATAAGCTCGTTGGGGTCTCTTTACTGTCTTGAGTACATAAGACGACAAGAATATTAATGCGAATACTCTACGTCCCCTTATTCAATTCTGTAAAGTCATAATAGTTATTCTATTGTCTTACACATATATCTGTGTATAAGACCTGTTTTATTATGAAATTTAGAAAAATAAATGAGGGTCTATTATTAATTGAAGTGTCAATTCGTCCTGTTTGTAATTAATGGAATTGATTCACGCTGTAGCGTGTCAAGCGGTGAAGGGTTGCGTTCATACAATGGCGAAAAATAGCTGCAGCAATTTGAAGAGAATTTCAGATACCTTTGTACCCATTTGTATAGAGGTACTGGACTTGCACTAACTGATCTGGGAGTAAACCTAACTAACCGAACTAAGTTGCGTCTGATTTTTATTAATAACCTATTTATGAACTTAAATATAATTGTTAATTTCTAAACGCGCATGTACTAGAACAATTGTACGCAGAAGAACGGGCATTAAATAACACAGCTAGTAGTCAATTAGCTAAATTAGTATTTACTTAACATGTTTAAAGCGAAAAATTTAGTTGTGAACCGTGTCTTCTGAACTATTTTCCGTCTACGAAAATCTAAATATTCAGCTGTTTAACCCAGCTTTGTGAGAAACGCATTCAAGCGTACATCGCATTTCACTTTAAAATTTAATAAAGACATCTCATTTTGAACTAGTCTGATAAACTTATTGTGAATTTAACATTATGAAATGGGTGTTAATCATTTATGTGTATAGACTTATAATGTCACCGTCGGCGGATGGAGACAATGTGTGTGTACAATAGAAGTTGATAGTTGGGGATCCCACGGTGCTAAATGGGGATTTACTGGAGCGTCACAGAGACCTATTTAAGTAGCGAAGCTTACATAATAATAATATTTTTAATATAATGTATACCTTTTAATTTGTGGGAGAAGCGGCTATAGATTTTCAAAAATGTAAAAAAAAAACTGTTGGACATACTCGAGCGCGCATATATATCATATTTGGGGAGGTACTTAACCGGGTACAAGGAATCCCCTGTATATTAATCTGCCACGGTTTAGTAAATCCCGAAATCCCCGCTTGGGCTCCCCTATTATGACGAGAAAGAACTTGCTACAGCTGTCATCATATTTCATGGAAGTTCTCACTGTTCCAAAACCAGAGCCCGTGTATTTGTCGAACAGTTACTTAACAGGGGAACATTAAAAGCGTATTTTACGTTAAAAATTAAAACCTTGAATAATTCCTATAAATAATAAATATTTTTTATGATCAAAACCGTCACACAATCATATTTGATATTCATTTTTAAGTTAAATGTTAAAATTAACTACTAAAATGAATTAATATTATATATATAAGAATTTTTCAACTAATTGCTCCGCTTTTTTAACATTAGAATCTCTTCCGATTTTCTACTTGAAAAATTCAAATCGGAGAGCGGTTAAGGCGATTACCAACGGACCCACTTACACATTTATACTATTAGGATTTCAGTCGGTCTACTGTCAAAGACATTTATACAATTAGTTATATGTAATAGGAATCTGAGCAGTGAAGCGCTTACAATCTCCACTAATTATCCAGATATTCCTTGATCCTAAGACTCAAAGCTCTAGATTCCAGACTTGGAATGCAGCTCAACACTGAACAACTTTACATCGAATATATTTAGAACATGAAGCTATAACGGACTGCAAATTTCTGATGTTAAAAAATTACGGCTTTTGCTCCGTATGTTTCGCATGGAACATAATCCGAAACCGTCTTTAAGATGGTCCCCAAGTTTGTAAATACTACAGTGGACAGATAACATTATTTTTTTTTAAATTAGAATAGGGGGCAAACGAGCTGGAGGCTCACCTGATGTTAAGTGATACCTACCATGGCATTGAGAATGCCAGAGGGCTTACAAGTGCGTATATATATAATATGCGTAAGAGTTCTGGGTATATTTATAGGTTCATTTTCTTAGCAAATAATAAAAAATCTCGTATTAAAAATTGTTTACAGTGAAGAACAAATCTGTGAATAACTGAGCTACAAAGCGTCTAAAAGCGTTTGTAAATAAATTCGACTTAACTCCCTTTCCAATATCAAAGCGAACGAGACAAAATGGCGTAAGTGCGATTCAATGCATTTAAATGTCACAAATGGGAAGACTGTATCGCTAAGTAACACTTTGGATACAGGCATTTCAATTTATCCTGCAATATGAGTTTCTAAACCGATATTGGGACTTTTCTTTGTCAGAAATAGTAAGTTAAAACCATTTTATTATCTGAGAAAAGGAGTTCTGGAACCTCCTGACCTGTATTTATATTGTTGGAATTGAATGGTGATCCTAAATTACACACAACTCGAAAACTTAGTCATATCAAAAATTTAAATAATCCAAGTTTCATTAAAATTGGTATTTTGATAGTATATGGAGATTACATTGTTAATTTTTCTTCTCAGTTTATTAAAAAATAATCACAGTAAAATGTTTTATAAAAGTAATTTAAGTTAAAATAATTCGGCAGTGAACTGGTACTGTAATGTATATCTACATATCCGCATCTATTGGCAGACTTATTAGAAGTATTATATATATATAGGGCACTATTTATAAATATTACAGGATACAAAAACATATTGATCTAGGATTAGACTAGATAAAATAAAAAAATAAAACACGACGAGCCGTTCTCTTCGTTTATCTTCAGGCTTCTTTCTTGTTAAACACATACTTCAAATAATTTCACATATAACGGTATTTCTACGATATAAATGTAAAAGCTCGACTCTGATCGACAACTATTTAAACTTTCAACTTTAAAATAAACAGAAAAGTATCTGTTACATTAATTCCTAAATTAATAACGTAAGGTATATAATGAAATTGTTTATGTGGGTTTAACAATGACAATGACTAATTACAAGGAAAATATCGATATCTTCCTTAATGATGTATAAATCATTAGCCTTTTATCAAAACACTCCTACACAGTACAAAAAAACATTCTCTTAATTTTCTTTAAATACAAGCTTCGTATATCTTCGTTGAAAACTCGGTATTTCTGTTTTAGAATCCAAACGCTTTGCCCAAAAAGCTTGGCAACGGTAAAGCGTAGGAATTCTAAAACTAGATAACCGAAAACACGACGAGCTGTTCTCTTCATTTATCTTCAGGCTTCTTTCTTGTTTAACACATGCTTCAAATAATTTCACATATAACGGTTTTTCTACGATATAAATGTAAAAGCTCGACTCTGATCGACAACTATTTAAACCAAAGCTAAAGTAAAGTTCTCCAAATTAAGGAATTTCAAGTATCGGATACTTTGGTTTGACTTAGAGTAATTAAAAAAATCCGCTCCAGATAATCCGCTGATGAATCTCAGACATAAATTAAGAGAGAGAAGTGTAATTCAATGTAAAGAAATATTTAGACGGAATAAAATTTAGTCTAGTGGCACATCGAAATCGACTCGATTATTTGCTCTAATTTAACACATGAATTAGATCCCGTATCGCAGCACTTCATAAATGTTCAAGTGTTTCAGTCCTTTGGCGTGATATGATATTCAAGAAGTTCTTCATATATCACACGCCATTCCGTTACGAAATTTTATGCTCTTCTAAGTGCGAATCTTCTCTACGGCACAAATGAATATTTATTTTTTATCGTACACAGTTCACACTTACAAGCGTAATATATTTATACAAACATATTTTTTTACATTTTAACAAGCTTTTCGATCTATAAACAGTCGTGTCGTTTGCATGATATTTTAAAAATAATTAAATAACGTACCCATATCTTCAGTAAAGTGATACATAACTGGAAACAAAATAAAAATTAAGTAAGCTGTCAATACTAGTACGGATTCATTTTATTTACTCGCACATAATAAAAAAATCTAAATTACATCGTTGTTTAAATTGATAAGTACACGTATAAAATAAAATTCGGTGAATGTTCTTCTGAAGAGAGCTTAAGCTAATTGTACTTATAAAACTTTTATATTAATGTTTTTATGTAAAAAAAATCCTAATTTTTATGTACTTTATGATCCTTTAATATAAAGAAGGCTATATGGGACGGGCTTTGGTATGGGATGCTACTTGTGTGGACAGGTTAGCACAGTCTCACCTACCTTGGTCAAGCAAAATAGCTGGGGCGACCACAGAGCAGGCGGAAAATAATAAATTGATAAAATATAAGTCTTTCCTCCAACTTTGATTTTGTTCCCTTTGGAGTAGAGACTATTGGGCAGTGGGGTTCAAGTGCACAGGCGCTAATTAAAGATTGAGCACAAAAAATTGGCACCTGGTAGATAGTACCAGTGACCCCAGAGCTGGTTCTTTCCTCCCTCAACGAATAAGTATCGCAATACAGCGATGAAATGCTGCCAGCGTTAAAGGTACACACATTGCCATAATTTTTAAATTTGTTTTGATTTTCTTTTTATTAATTTTTAATTATTCTTATTATTACTATGTAGATTAAGAAATTTTTAAATACTGTATATTTGATTGTTATGTTTAGGTTTTAATAAATAAGAAAGCTTCATTTAATATTTAACAGTCTCTCAAAACATAAATTTGGTTTATTGGCTTAATAACTTGATGCCGCTTCTATCTCGTTCAAAGGGAACAAGGTATCGCAGTAAAATAGTATAATTGATGTTTATAATTTGAGAGTTCTGTAAAATATTGAGTTACTTTTGTTTATGGGGGACAATTTTATAGTCGCACCATTGTAACTTCACAAAGCTATAAAATATACCAAGTTCGTGGTTTCTTTGTTGACTTCTTAGGGTCTGAAGTATGTTCTCACGGGCAGGCATTTTAGCATATATTTTATTAATTTTTGTCATAGGCAAACAGCATTATACATAAGCAAACACATGACACAATGTATAAAAATAATTAATGAACTGCATAGATTAATAGACATTTTTAATTGTCCGTTGAGTCCTGATAAAAGGTTTAATAATACCGAAGTAGCAACGCAAAGAGATATGATTTTATTTTATGTATTTTTTAGTAACAATATAAGAGATGGACAAATGTCCCTGCACACAATGGCAGGGAGTAAAACTAAAAAAACTGACAAAAGGGTTGCTTCGATTTAGTTTCTATACTGTAATAAATACTAGTATTTAGTACTTTGTTCATATTAATAATAATTATTGTTAATATTTTGTTCTCCATATGTGTATTTTTTGCATGTGATGTAAATGAAAATCCGCATCGGATAAATTTGTAATGGTAGCTTATTTTCTTAAATAAAAAAATGTATGAATTATTATTATAGACTTATGTGGGCATTCATCTTGCTGTGTTTTATCTTTATAAAACTACAGCTAAAGGTACTATTACCATAATATTTATGTTTAAAAATAAACTGATTTGTGAAGGACGTAGTTGTTCTTAAAATATACATTTCAAAGAAGAAAATATATTTCAATGTTTATTTTCCAATACTTTCTTTAGAAATAATATATTTTACTTTCTACGCAGGAATGCCATTCGCTTCTATTAACCTATCATCGTGTATCTGATCGTATCAAAAAAAACTGCTCTTCTATCTATCTATCTGCCCCTTGCCCATTAAAGAGGACACCAAATTAGTTAAAGTAATACGTAATAATAAATAGGCCTGGCCTCGATTTTTGGCATTAAAGCCGAGTTCTTCACGTTTAAATGATTAATTTATTCCATATTTTTCAGTATTTGGTACTATTACACGGCATCAAACATCGCACGCTTAGCTCCTCTACAAACAATAAGTGCAAAATTTGAAAAGGAACGGATATATCACTATCACCCACGCCAGTTACACTTCCCCGAGCGATCATAACACAATGGCTGACAGAACAATTATGTCCAAAACGTAAGCCGTTATGATCTAACTAATCTATGGAGGTAATCCCACCCGAGAGCGGGCTTTCATTATAAGGGTCCACAAAGACGGAAATACGAAAGACATATAATTATTACATCTTGGTAACGATAATGGATATCTTCAAACCATACCCAGACCTTATGCGATACATACATAGTTGCATATATTAACAAAGTTTTGAGTAAGATTTAGTTGGCCTTATAACTATTTTAAATTTTAAAACCTCAGGTTTCGTGCTTGTTTTCTTCTTGTAATTAATTTATTTATGTTTAAGTAAATTTGTGACAACTTTGCTGGCTCACACATCCCATTGGCAGGTACATTTACTAGTTAATGACAACATTTTAACTTACTACAGCAGTAGTATTCGGAGTCGCCCATTAAATTATCGGTATATAATGTAATGAATTGTGCAACTGAGATTATGAGAGACTGAGAGACTGAGAAGTATTGGAAGATAAGGAAATTTCCTTTTTAACTTCCGATTATATGAATACCATATTTAAATAATGACTAACGTACTAAGGGTTACTTAACTATAGTATGTAGCAAATTAACTAGACAATCAATTAGCAACATCGTAAATAAAACCCCCCGTTTTCTAATTACACCTGATGTATTAAGGCACTCGTTTAGGTCCAAACCACTCTAGGTAAATACATGTTCAATTAAAAAAAGGAAATAGAAAAATGCGCTAACTCCAGCTTTCCAAGGCGAGTCCAATTTAACCAAGATTGAAACTTGAACCG
Source organism: Pieris macdunnoughi (assembly GCA_905332375.1). Lineage (NCBI taxonomy): Eukaryota > Metazoa > Arthropoda > Insecta > Lepidoptera > Pieridae > Pieris > Pieris macdunnoughi. Next base: position 683,393 of record CAJOBZ010000014.1, on the reverse strand, counting down.
GCCAAGCATGATCGGTTAAACGCCTCCTATTTATTCATTCCCTGAATGTACAGCCGTTTTAGATTTCAAATATCCAAGACGTTGACTAGGGTTGCCAGGTCAGGTTTTGCAGTTGGATATAACAATATTGGATATTCTATTTCAGACAAGTAATGTTAGATTATGTGCATAATATCTTTTAGTAATTATATGGGGCCGATGGCTGGCCATGCGTCATACTCGTGAAAGGGTGCTACTTGTGGTGACTTGACTTGAATTCGTGTATGCGGTAATGTTAGTTATTTCGACTATGCATTTTCGTGGTTTTTACACGAGAATGTAAGTACGTGCTCCTATTTCACCATGCCTCCTGCTGATAGGGGACAAATCTATGTTTTTAATTTATTTTATTATTATTTATAACTTAAGATGTCATGCGGAACATGGTATAATGTTACAACTTGTGACACTTACAAGCGTAATATATTTATACAAACATATTTTTTTACATTTTAACAAGCTTTTCGATCTATAAACAGTCGTGTCGTTTGCATGATATTTTAAAAATAATTAAATAACGTACCCATATCTTCAGTAAAGTGATACATAACTGGAAACAAAATAAAAATTAAGTAAGCTGTCAATACTAGTACGGATTCATTTTATTTACTCGCACATAATAAAAAAATCTAAATTACATCGTTGTTTAAATTGATAAGTACACGTATAAAATAAAATTCGGTGAATGTTCTTCTGAAGAGAGCTTAAGCTAATTGTACTTATAAAACTTTTATATTAATGTTTTTATGTAAAAAAAATCCTAATTTTTATGTACTTTATGATCCTTTAATATAAAGAAGGCTATATGGGACGGGCTTTGGTATGGGATGCTACTTGTGTGGACAGGTTAGCACAGTCTCACCTACCTTGGTCAAGCAAAATAGCTGGGGCGACCACAGAGCAGGCGGAAAATAATAAATTGATAAAATATAAGTCTTTCCTCCAACTTTGATTTTGTTCCCTTTGGAGTAGAGACTATTGGGCAGTGGGGTTCAAGTGCACAGGCGCTAATTAAAGATTGAGCACAAAAAATTGGCACCTGGTAGATAGTACCAGTGACCCCAGAGCTGGTTCTTTCCTCCCTCAACGAATAAGTATCGCAATACAGCGATGAAATGCTGCCAGCGTTAAAGGTACACACATTGCCATAATTTTTAAATTTGTTTTGATTTTCTTTTTATTAATTTTTAATTATTCTTATTATTACTATGTAGATTAAGAAATTTTTAAATACTGTATATTTGATTGTTATGTTTAGGTTTTAATAAATAAGAAAGCTTCATTTAATATTTAACAGTCTCTCAAAACATAAATTTGGTTTATTGGCTTAATAACTTGATGCCGCTTCTATCTCGTTCAAAGGGAACAAGGTATCGCAGTAAAATAGTATAATTGATGTTTATAATTTGAGAGTTCTGTAAAATATTGAGTTACTTTTGTTTATGGGGGACAATTTTATAGTCGCACCATTGTAACTTCACAAAGCTATAAAATATACCAAGTTCGTGGTTTCTTTGTTGACTTCTTAGGGTCTGAAGTATGTTCTCACGGGCAGGCATTTTAGCATATATTTTATTAATTTTTGTCATAGGCAAACAGCATTATACATAAGCAAACACATGACACAATGTATAAAAATAATTAATGAACTGCATAGATTAATAGACATTTTTAATTGTCCGTTGAGTCCTGATAAAAGGTTTAATAATACCGAAGTAGCAACGCAAAGAGATATGATTTTATTTTATGTATTTTTTAGTAACAATATAAGAGATGGACAAATGTCCCTGCACACAATGGCAGGGGAGTAAAACTAAAAAAACTGACAAAAGGGTTGCTTCGATTTAGTTTCTATACTGTAATAAATACTAGTATTTAGTACTTTGTTCATATTAATAATAATTATTGTTAATATTTTGTTCTCCATATGTGTATTTTTTGCATGTGATGTAAATGAAAATCCGCATCGGATAAATTTGTAATGGTAGCTTATTTTCTTAAATAAAAAAATGTATGAATTATTATTATAGACTTATGTGGGCATTCATCTTGCTGTGTTTTATCTTTATAAAACTACAGCTAAAGGTACTATTACCATAATATTTATGTTTAAAAATAAACTGATTTGTGAAGGACGTAGTTGTTCTTAAAATATACATTTCAAAGAAGAAAATATATTTCAATGTTTATTTTCCAATACTTTCTTTAGAAATAATATATTTTACTTTCTACGCAGGAATGCCATTCGCTTCTATTAACCTATCATCGTGTATCTGATCGTATCAAAAAAAACTGCTCTTCTATCTATCTATCTGCCCCTTGCCCATTAAAGAGGACACCAAATTAGTTAAAGTAATACGTAATAATAAATAGGCCTGGCCTCGATTTTTGGCATTAAAGCCGAGTTCTTCACGTTTAAATGATTAATTTATTCCATATTTTTCAGTATTTGGTACTATTACACGGCATCAAACATCGCACGCTTAGCTCCTCTACAAACAATAAGTGCAAAATTTGAAAAGGAACGGATATATCACTATCACCCACGCCAGTTACACTTCCCCGAGCGATCATAACACAATGGCTGACAGAACAATTATGTCCAAAACGTAAGCCGTTATGATCTAACTAATCTATGGAGGTAATCCCACCCGAGAGCGGGCTTTCATTATAAGGGTCCACAAAGACGGAAATACGAAAGACATATAATTATTACATCTTGGTAACGATAATGGATATCTTCAAACCATACCCAGACCTTATGCGATACATACATAGTTGCATATATTAACAAAGTTTTGAGTAAGATTTAGTTGGCCTTATAACTATTTTAAATTTTAAAACCTCAGGTTTCGTGCTTGTTTTCTTCTTGTAATTAATTTATTTATGTTTAAGTAAATTTGTGACAACTTTGCTGGCTCACACATCCCATTGGCAGGTACATTTACTAGTTAATGACAACATTTTAACTTACTACAGCAGTAGTATTCGGAGTCGCCCATTAAATTATCGGTATATAATGTAATGAATTGTGCAACTGAGATTATGAGAGACTGAGAGACTGAGAAGTATTGGAAGATAAGGAAATTTCCTTTTTTAACTTCCGATTATATGAATACCATATTTAAATAATGACTAACGTACTAAGGGTTACTTAACTATAGTATGTAGCAAATTAACTAGACAATCAATTAGCAACATCGTAAATAAAACCCCCCGTTTTCTAATTACACCTGATGTATTAAGGCACTCGTTTAGGTCCAAACCACTCTAGGTAAATACATGTTCAATTAAAAAAAGGAAATAGAAAAATGCGCTAACTCCAGCTTTCCAAGGCGAGTCCAATTTAACCAAGATTGAAACTTGAACCGGCCAAGCATGATCGGTTAAACGCCTCCTATTTATTCATTCCCTGAATGTACAGCCGTTTTAGATTTCAAATATCCAAGACGTTGACTAGGGTTGCCAGGTCAGGTTTTGCAGTTGGATATAACAATATTGGATATTCTATTTCAGACAAGTAATGTTAGATTATGTGCATAATATCTTTTTAGTAATTATATGGGGCCGATGGCTGGCCATGCGTCATACTCGTGAAAGGGTGCTACTTGTGGTGACTTGACTTGAATTCGTGTATGCGGTAATGTTAGTTATTTCGACTATGCATTTTCGTGGTTTTTACACGAGAATGTAAGTACGTGCTCCTATTTCACCATGCCTCCTGCTGATAGGGGACAAATCTATGTTTTTAATTTATTTTATTATTATTTATAACTTAAGATGTCATGCGGAACATGGTATAATGGTTGCAGCTCCTTACAAACGTTGTGTAAAACAAAAAACTTGGCGATAAAAAGAGTGGTGGAGAGTTTATTGCCAGTTCTTCTCTTCCGTTTCCTTGATTTGAGAACTGGCAGTAAATGTAAAATTAGAAGCATTTAATGTATACGTATTTCTTTTTTGACGTTCATAAGTGTAAATTGTGTTACCTATATTATTTAAATAAAATTTCTTTAAGGAATTAAAAATTTTTATTACATAACATTTTTTTTTTTTATTACATAACATTTATGAATGCTGAGTCAGACAACTTCTTGACTTGTTTATAAACCTAGTGTAGTGAATATGGTACCTCGGACACACGAATGTAGTGTCAAAACACAATAGAACCCACAGAATGTTAGTGAACATTTCCTTAGTTTAAGCTATTCACAAGTATTGTAGAAAATTAAGTCAACATAACTTATAAGCCATAATTATTGTGTAGGCTATATTGTAATTCATGTGAAGTCGCACTCTTTTTTGGTAACTTTATTGTAGGAGAACTTACATAACTTTTGAGTGCTTTACACCAGTTTAAGTTATGTTATCGTTAAGTTTGAAATTTTAATATCATTGTTTGTCCAGTACCACCTATACTATGAGGAACCAGCTGCCCAGTGAAGTTTCCGTAACAATTTGACTTAGGGTCCTTCAAGAAAAGAGCGTACCAATTCTTAAAAGCCCTGCATTCATTAATAAAGTTTTCTGCCTTTGATAAAATTAGCTGAAGCGTTATGATCTGATATGCATTTCATTCTGTTACTTATAAGCCTAAACTGGCAGTTTCCAATTCAAGTCTACTCGCCAACCCTACTTTCAGGTGAGAAGATATTTAAAAACATTTCTTCGTGAAATGTGGAGAATATTTTGAATATTTGGATTTGCCACGTAAGAAAATGTATGTATAAAGGAATCCTGCTCTTCAAGTAATCTTGTTTGGTGTTCCCTGAGAGAATAGCTTAGTAGTTTTGTTTTATAGCATATGAAAAAGAATTTTCACAAATTCTTCATTAAATGGGCTTATAGTTTTCTGAATCGTGTCACAGTTCTGTGTGAAATAGCAAAGAAACCAACATTTTCTATTAAGGAAAATCTAATAAATGTGATTTAATTAACTAGTAGATACCTATATCGCAAAAAACCTTGTAAACATTTTTTTGATGATTATACTTTTCTATGATTATGTTATACAACTCTAATAAAGCAATCAATTAAACCAATACAATAAATATTCTCACATTAATTCGTAAATTTTTCTTACTCCACCACTTACACTGTAATAATGAAGTTTTTAGAAAGATATTTGCATTATTGTGCTTTATTCTAACTGAATTATTAATATTTATAATTTCTTACACATAAGGTTGCATTTTGACTTGGCTATAAGCTAAAATAAAGCCAGACATGTAGCAAGTAGTCTAATGCCTAAACTTAAGCATTCTCAAGTGCATGACCATGGCTTTATGCTAGAGTGATTCCAAAATGCAGTCAAATACAGCCATAGACAGCACAAAGAGGCTGATTACGCGTTGCACAATGGGCGGGCCTAACTAGCGCCTCGGCATGGCGGTCACGTAGTTGCGGCCTTCATATACTCTGCCCGGCTTATTAGTGTACTTCATCCAGGTTCCTTCATACGTGCCTTCATAACAGAGCACATATAGCACCAGTGGTGTATTTTTATATAATTTTCTTATAGTGCTGTTGATTTGAAAAACTAATAAAGACTTTGTTATGCGTAAGAATTAGGCGTGTAAATATTATATTAAAATTAACTCTGTCCGCATCGTACGGTTTGAAATTTATGATTTAAAATATGTGTAAATGTAATTTCTTTAAATATTAGTATCATTAAACATTTATTTATTGTACATTACATATCATACATACAATAATTTATCTTTTAAATATATGAAAATTTTGGTAAATATAAACATTAAATTTTTTTTAATACTAGTAAGTTTTGCTTTTTGTTAAGAAAAAAAATACCAGCAAAACAGCGGATTAGGTTAAAGATAGAAACTTAACAATGTTTTTTTTGGTAGGTTTTTGCAAACGGAATTCGGATTTATTTATTATAAGATATAATATCTACGTAAGACATAATAAATTTTGTATCTTACAGAGATTAGTATATGTATTAGTTCTTTAACCTCTATCTATTTAATTTTGAGCGTTTCAAACCACGCATTTAATTTTTAATTATTGGTAATATCGCAACTGCTTGTTAGTAAACTGTGAAACCCCGGCAACGATTTTTAGAGGTGTTATTGCTACTCCAGGCTTGCGATAAAAATAAGAACATATTTCTTGTCTCAATATTATTCTTCCATGCCTTATTCACAATATACTGTTCATATCAAAACATCCAGTAAAACAAAACATAAAATAACTTTTAAAGCGGATTATCTGGATAGTTTTCAAAAAATGTATATTAACTTACTTAAGAATTATATTTCTGACACAATATTGAATGTCTTCAATGGCCATTTCTATTTTATGCATGAAGGGTTTTACTCGGCAAGAAAAGGCAAGACTCGGCCTTGGCTATTTTCAGAAATAGGCTCCCATTGTGAAGAAAGCGATACCGGCTCGGTCACTCCCGTCAACGGTGTTATTATTAACAAACAGCTTTTTAACCATAAATGTTCATCCAAGTTCTTACGAGTACAAAGTTATGCTAACATCGTTCTATGCGGCTTACATTACAGTAAGCGGCTTAGCGAAGTCGACTCAGATGCAAATGATGCGCCAGTGAATTGATACTGTGAGTCTGACGAGATCTTGTCATTGGATAAGTGTCTTAACTGGGTTAAGTGAGAGCTCCTAGAAGGTACAATGATTTACTCTTAGAAGTGCCCTTATATGGATCGTGAAACTATCGTAGAGTAGCATAAGTTCAAAGAACCAAGAGCGGTGTTGGTCTAGTGGCTTTAGCGTGACTCAACTCTGTTGTTCGTTCGAATAACGGCTGTGCCCGAATGGACTATATGCAAATTTCATATTCACTCTAACATAAAGAAAATCGCGAGAAAACTGACATGTTTTTTCTTCAAAAATTGACGGCGTGTGTCAGGCTGATTAGTGCCGTGCTTATTAAAAATGAAATAGATCAAGAAACCTGTGACCAGTGTGCAAGATTAAGCGAGGATTGATAAAGCGAACATTTTGTTCTAGTAAAGTTTTACAATATAATGAGAAGACAATGAGTTTTATGAATAAGGTTGTTTATATGAACAAGTAATATAATGGGTACTAGCAATCGTGTATGATTTATTTAATTATTACGATTTTACTTTTCTGCTTGAAGAAAGTTACAGGCTTTAACCCTTGAGACGGTAAAAAAACAATATACATTATTTGTTTAAATGTCTTTGATAGAACCTTGTAGGGGTTTATGTATACCATACATTTTGTATTAATTGGTAGCGCCGGTCGCTCTTCCCGCGCACAAATCTTAGCAACTGATTATGTTTAATTTTCTACACACTCCTTAACTACGTGACCGCAACCGCGCACACCTAAACCCTTATATCAATATCTACAAATAATAAAATAGAAAAGACATCCATTTTATTATATTTATTTTATTAGAGTTTATTTTTGTAAAAGACGACGTTTCATCTATTCCGGAAGCGGCCATTACGAAGACAAATATTTATCGGGACATTTCGTGTCATACAATATTCTGTCGTTGGATAAATTAACTGATATTTTTCTATGTTATATAACAAGGCTAAAATATGTAGTAAACAATTCAATGTTGTTATGAATACATGGTAAATAATCTTTTTTATCAGACTTTCACGTCATCTTCTTCAGATCTTTGATGATAAGGCCTTAATACAAGAATAGAAAAGGTCTAAAAAGCTACTTTTGTTGTTTTACTATTTTTCATCTGATCACAATTTTATTGCATTCTAGGTTAGAGAGAGCTTTACACTTTTATAGCTAAACCACTGTGAACAAGAATGCTGAATGTATACTTATTCTGAAATCTTTTGCAATTATATTAAAATTTATAGGATAATACCTAAGTGTCTAACGTCATTTCCGGTTATTCATCCTTTTCCGTTTCACTGGTACCTGTCAAAAACAGAATCGAATTTTCCCTGACCGCTTCCCACACATTTTAACGGAAAATATAAAAAAAATATTCGTTACAATACTTGTCAGTTTATGCAAAAAAAAATTATATTATAACGATTTTCTAGTCTTTCTCGGTATCAAAATAAATCTGCTGCAATATAACTATGATGATTTATTTTGTGTAGTAATTTTTAGTTACCAGCAAGGCAACATTTCATTCGTATGCAGGAGGAACAGTATTAGTGAAAGTATACCGCCTTGGGGAACTCCAGCAATTATGGGTTTAATTCAGGCCAGAACATGCACCTTCAACAACGACCTTGATGATCCGATCAGCCAAAAAACTGTAGATCTATTCACACAGTTTCATGGATAGTCCAAAAGCCGGAAGTTTTGAGACAAGCGCCTTATGCCACACTCGATCGAAGGCTATGTCCAGACTCCGCCAGTAAACTACAGTGGCTTCCTTTGGAAAAACATTTACAATCTTGAACATAACAAACTCATTGTGACAAGAGTGAAAATCACCCTGACCCACTTCACCATAAAGCTACAAAATAATTCGAGGAATGAAACCAAAATCCGTATAGAAGGATAGAATCTTCCAATATCCTATAATTGTGTGGTCTGGGAAATTCGGCGAAACTTTGCTCATAAAGACTTAACCAAAAGTGGCGTCGATTGAATCAAGTTTTTAAAACACATCCTTAGAATGCAATTTCGAATGTTAAAAACTCGAACAAAACCTCAGACTAAATTCGGCGTTATTGTATTGTATTAAGGTATTTATTGGTTTAACGTGTTTTCGATTTATGCGGACCACGTTTTTAGCGATCACGTCTTGGATCTTTTATACAGTTGGAAAGTGTTATAGATCTTTTATTGGCATTTATTTTGAAATATACAGATAATTCTTATTTCTTAGCATGTCATAATAATTTTGTAATTGAATAATATTATAATTTGTTAAGTAATTTGTAAAAAACAAAAGGCTGGTAGTGGGAAATTAATCATTACTATTGATTATTGTATCCTTATCCACGTGAACAAAAGAAAACGAAATATGTAACAATGAGTTAGATATATTATTATAACTTCTTTTATTTGATGAAAGAACGTCAGTTAAGTTTACAAACTACATAACTGTGCCCTAGGATAGCTAATGAATAATCTGTTTTATTAAATCATTAAATCGATATTGCGGGCTAATCCATTGTGAGGATGTTGCATAGATCTGGTTAGTGCTTTGCCTTCTTAAAATCTCATGTCATTTTCACATGTATATTTTCTATAACATATTTTCATAACTATTTGATTGTCCTCATGTGAGATTTTTGATACCTAAGCAACATTATATAGAAAAATCGACAACATCTTAGGCCCATTTAGAAATTCGTGATAGTAAAGGAAGTGGTAAAAGTAAAGTGTAAAGACATTATCTTTTTTTTTTTTCATTTTCTATCTAGGCATTTTCATATAATCAGTTAAGTTAAGTGTCTAACAAAGCGTTGGTTTCGTCAGAAGTAAAAACAGTGAAAACGTAGGAAGGTTTTCGGCTGATTACATAAAGCCTTCGCGGTGTTTCCAGATCTTTTACTGAACTAATAAGCTTAAATTTTAACGCAGTGTATAATTCAAACTAACTGCAGTAGTTTGCTTTAACTCGTGGTTAGTTATTTTACTCTTTTCAACTTTATATGCACTGCGAAGTGCAATAATGCTTTTTATTTAGGAAATTTAAACATTTTCTGTTTCCATTCCGTGAAAATTTATTTAAATATACATGTTTAATTTGGATTTACAGAGATATAGTTTTAAAATACGGAGAAATTTAACAGTCAAAATCAATTCATAAAACATATTGTTCTGGTCTATTCTATACATTACGCTCATTTACTTCTGTGATTAAATACCGCCAAAACCATTAATCAAATTTTAACCTTCAAAAAATTAAAGATATACAAATATCAATACAATACCGCTTCATGTATATTACATGAGGAAATTAATTAATTATTTCATAGAGAAAACTAACAATAGATCCTCGTCTTTGTCCCTAACAGCAAACTTTGAGAAACGATTAATTATCTATAATCTGTGGAAGTCTAACAATTTATCTATCACTATGAGTAATGTACAATTATGTCAGTGAGGCTCGAACAAGTCTTAAATCATCTGCACGGAGGCTGTATTTCGTGATTTCCCTCGAGTGACTGAGCGAACGAGAAAGAATGAGCTGAACTAGAGTGGATTGCATTCAATTTTTATCTACTTACTGTCGTTACACGTAAATTATAGGTAATGGATTGATATCAATGCGTTATATAAGGGAAGAAGTATAAATTAATGATGATAGGATATATAGGCAAAGTGCCTTTATAGCGTGGAAGAGTGTTTAAGACCATAATTTTTGATAACAATTATAAAAACTTAACAATTTATTATGACAATTAATGCATGCATGCATATGGCTGATTGTGTGTGTTTTTTATAATAAATCAATCTGAATTTACCACTTTCTTTGTAAATAAACGATTTATTAATTATATAACATTATACAATTTCCATGAACTCACTGCACTCTAATTGTACATATGGTATATGAAAAATGCTTGTATGGACTGTATACATATGTATAAATACCATAACTCACTTGCGAACTGAAACATTATACAGTGCCGTGGGCGCGCACTAACTTGGTCAGAGATTCCACACTTACTGGTACAATGTGCATGCACATACTTAATAAAGTTGCGGTAAAGACTGACTTATGCATTTTAACAAATTCAAAGTCAAATCATTTATTTCAATTAGGCAAAAAAGGTTTAAATACACTTTTGAAACTCGAAATTAAAAGTTAAAAATATTTAAAAAAATGACTAGTTGCCCGCCCCTTCCAAAAGGTGCCATGTGGAGAATAATAGGCAAGAAACTCCACACTTAGTCTTTTAAAAATAGTTTTTACAATATTTTGTATACATTGATTTGATAATTATATGTTAAGACCATGTACCTAGAATTAAAAAAACTACTATACTAAGCCACTAGGCCAGTACCGCTTCGTCATATCGATGAACAAAACCATCAAAAACTTTGTCCTCAGTAACACCCTTAAACCATATACCAATATATTTTTATAATAAAAATTGTTAATTATCTTCTTGACAACATCAAATATTCAAGTGAAATGGCCAAACACCGTTTGTAGGTTTCACTATGACAGCTATTTACGTGAAATGTTTTGGAGGTACGCCTATTTTCTCGTGGGATGTGATATCATAAAACAGCAGTCAAAAGTGAGAAGTACCGTAGAGACGTAATATTTTAACGAGCGCCGTTTAAACGCTCTTGGGAACCACACGTCTAATGGAAAAATTATAGCAATGTATGATTAGGGTGACCATTTTTGTATTACATTTCATATAGTGACATTTTCCTTATCTTGATGTTGATAAATTTATCAAAATTGTGAAATAGTAGGATAGTTGGATTTATGGGTTAGTAGTTAGAATGGAAGGTGGTTTTTGGACTCCCCTGCGCCTTAGACGAGTATGTAACAGTTGTTTGTTCGCCTGTACGCTCTCACGATACTCCAGTCGTAAAGAGAGTGCATTTGTGTGTTCAATATAACATCTGCATTAATTGCTGGTCTCAATAGAAATTTAACGTAGGTATATCGGCCTGATGAACTTAAAGAATTGCTTAGAATGTGTTAAAATTTAGGAGTTAATATTATTATTTATTAAGACAATACCAAAATATATTTATACTAGTGGACCCCACAGACGTTGTCCTGCATGATATTTAAAGCGATTAGGATATTAAGCAAAGTATGAAAGTACCGATTGCAGTGCCATCTGCCGGGCTGATTTGTGAATCTAGGTAAACCATTCCCAGATCCCCTTGAACACACACAAAAAATTTCATCAAAATCGGTCCAGTCGTTTGAGAGAAGTTCAGTGACACACACACTCACCGAAGAATTATATATATAAAGATATGTAATTTTTACACTTATAAACGTAGAATGGACCTGAAGAACTGTCAAGATTATTTATTAAATCATATTTTATTTGAATGACAAGGTACTTAAGGTGATGTGACAATAAAAAAAACTTTAATTATATATTAGCAGTAGGCGTGGCGAATTATTCGATCGCAAATTATAGTGAGAACATAATTGTGATAATGCCATCTAAGAAAATTACATCTTTTTTTATTCGATTTTTATGAACCATGATTAAAATATATCAAAAGTTACTTAATTAGATCTTATATCCACAACTAAACAACCTGATTCTGTTATCCCCTTTAAAACAACGCTCATCTAAAGTTAACCACTTCGTTGTAGACGTCCCCAGGTGCCCCACTGCACCATGTCGTTTCTTGTAAAAACAGCAAAGGAGTGAAACTCCTTGCCTCCTTCCATCTTTCCTAGACGGTTTAATATAGGTTCATTCAAGGGGCGGTTATATAGGCATCTCTTGGACAGGCGTCCAATAGACCGCATCTCACTTAACATCAGGTGGTATTGTGGCCCAAATTTTCAGTTCTGTATAAAAAAACATCGATAGCTCTTCAACCCATCACTAGGAAATATATGGAACTCCGGCTCCAAAACTTCCTATATTTGAATTAGTACTTGCTCTTACTGAGAAGTCGTTAATAAGGAATTGTCTTAAATCCAACAATATTTATTTAGTAAGGAATCGGTCTACATACCTCATTGTTACTATATATGCATCACATATACGTTTTACATATAATAAATGGACAAGGAGGCTGTAGTACCTGTTCAACCGACCAGTGACCAGTCGGAATGAGTAATAACATTTTAGTTTAATGTTTTAAGATTATTTGCGGGTGCATAGCTCGTGGCTCGACTATCATTAAGTTACCATTACCGCATGTCCTTCAAGACTATCGTGCACATAATGCATTCTGGCTGAGCGCCAGTTCAATTCGGCGGCGCAGCTCGAGTCCGATTGAGCCGGTACATTTGGTTGGATATTGGTTTCTGGACGTGATTAAAGTCACTTTATTGATGTAATGGAACTAACTCGTTTGACTTTGTATCTCATTCTGTACGATTTAAGGCTGAAGCGTTTGGTGGTATTTACATTTGGTGGTGGTTACAATATAGTTTTTATATAAAGGGACATAAAAAGCGTGTCTCTATGTATTTTTTTTATATAGCATGGTACAAACGGGCAGGAGGCTCACATGATAATAAACCGCCGCCCATAACCAGTCACATTTCCAGAGGGCTCGCAACAGGCTGGCTCTTTTCTTGAAACCTCTAGTCAAAGTTTTATATACATAAGACCAATATGCACATAAGCCACATTCTCATCTTTTTTACATTGTATGAAAACCAGTACCAAACCTTCTTATATAAAAATATTAAGTTATGTCGGTCAAACACAGTTAATTGAAATTTATATATAAAACTTTTGATTCTGTCAAAATTCCTCGTATAAAAGAGAATATCTGTATATCACCTAATCATTATTCCATGTCCATTCAGTGCGGCTAAAGAAATCATACAATTTAAATCCGTTCACACGAAAAAGGATTTCATGGACGTGTCTGAACATATCGTCCTTTTCACACAATTGATCCCGCGTAAAGTAGAGTAAATAAAAATATCTCAGGGCTCACCCGCATTAAGTGCTCCAAATAAATGTTCACACAACTATTAGAGAAAGGTGCCCCTTTGAATAAGTTTGGGAAACACAAAAGCTTTACCTTAAGCTTCGCACCAATCCCAGTATAACTTTATTATAATGAAATATTTCACTATTGAATCTGAATTAATAGAGCTGCCCAGGACCGATCAAACTGGTTTTTACGCTGGAAGCTCTGCCCCACTTGGGGGACATAGTTCTGAGTTTACTTAACTCAAATACAGTTATTTGTGAGACGCCGGTTTCCATTCGTTACTGGCTTGTGGTAAGAAATATGTTAATTCTAAACCTTGGTTTTTTATAGTCTATACAGACAATGATAAAAGTTTAAATACAAATTGATAAACGATAAAACCTCAGTATACATCTCTTTTCACGTAGTCCTGGAATGCGTGGCTTACGAATAGAAATCCTCGGAGCCGTAAGGTCGCTCCGTGAAGCATGCGAAGGATACTTCTGAAGTTCTGGAAAGAGCTTGGCTGGCTGTATGAGCCAGCTATGCTAGGAAGTGAGGAGGCCTGGAGTGCAATGGTCTCCTTCTATGAGCTTGTAATGCTGCAGAAGGAGGCTGCTGAACAATTGAGGGAGAGGTCTGGGGTTGACCGTGGTTCAAGGCTGGGTCCTCGGCCTCAAGTGGCCCGGAACCGCAGGTCGTGAATGAGCTTTTTATGTCGGATACAAGCCCGGGTCCTATGTAAGTATACATACAATTGATAAACGATAGGACTACGCTCGCCCGCACCCGTTAATATCTTATCTTATAATATCCCTTTCATATCTCTAGTAAATGTAACGTTCCTGTATATTTTTGTTAAGGTTTTAAATGTCTTACTAGGACGGCCTATATTTCAAATCGTTGACTATCTCCAGTACTGGGTTAACTACCCGCATTTTATCACTAAAAGGGCCAAGCCAACATCACAGATTATTCGCCAGCGGCGATTCGCGTGTCTTTGATACACCGTGCAGCGTCTTCAAAGAAATGTCGGTCTTGGACAATAAAGAAATTCATCGTTATTATGGCAAAATGGAATGGAATGGGAATATTTCTATGTCAGTGACTTTATTACTGCCTTACACATGTAGTTTTAATGGTTTTTTTTAGTTCCTAAGTCTTTCCATAATGAATGTTTTTTTTATTCATTGCTGTAGTTCTGTAGGCATTCGCTAGATTCATGTTAAACGAAAATGTTTAATAGATTTTATATATATTCTTCAGCAGTTATGGAAAGCAAGAACATTCACGCATGGGTCAATTTAAGTTACATAAAATACGTACGAAGCTCTGATTATATGACGGTTGAGATGTTCGTTTCATTACAAGAAGCCAGAACTCTAAATTCTTTAATATATGTTCTATTTTGGTGTTCATTAAAAAATAAGTTTTTTTTAATTCTTATATACATCTTTATATATTTCATGGCACAGGGAAGGTGGAAAGGGCCACCAGGGAAAAAGAGGTCGCCGTCTTGCACGCTGGGCTGATGAGCTCAAAGAAGTTGGTGGAGAAGATTGGGTAATAAATGCTTAAGATAGAGAGAGATGGAGCCAATTGGAGGAGGCCTATACTCTATAAGGGGTCCTTGGAATTAAATAAATTTCTTTAATATTTTAATTGTGTAAATTTTGTAAAGAAATTAATGCTTAATTATTATTAACTATAAAATATCTTTATTTACATTGTATTATAGCAAATAAAACCGCGACCATAAGTTAATTCATATTACCATTGAATTAAGGTTAATTCGGTGATTACTGAAAATGATCAAATCGATGTTTCGTTCAATGTTCATTCCACACGAATGCTCCGAGCTTATAACTTTACGGTTCATATATTAATTGGATGCTATATTCGTATACACATACAATATACAGCTAACGCTTGGAATATTCAAGAAGGCCTCATTCTGTTATGTCCATTAGTATATCTAAAGACAAATTAAAAAGATGTTTTATACAAAATATGTGAATGAAAAGGGAACTTTCTACCTCGTCATAATCTCAAATTCAAAAAGTATGGTTGTTATATTACTCGCATACACACATACGAGTATGTTTATAAGTTCTAAATAATGTATACTAAATACAGACAATTTTATATTGCATGCAGAGCGCGGGAACCGATGGAAATTAAAGAGAAGGGTAGAGGGGGGAAAGGGAAGAGGCCTATGTACAGTAATGGACGTCAACATGCTTAAAATAACGAACGATAGTATTGTCTTTTAGTGACATAACTTTTACACATAGAAAAACACTTTTTACCGGATTCAAGATAAAAATAAATTTTAAATTTACAATTATTTTACATAATTTTATATTTAACCGTAGTATATTAGCTCGCTAAAGTCACCAGCAGCCGGTCTCCGCTAACTGAGTGCTAAAAACGTTGAAATCAAATCCGAAATCTACTGACCATTTCCAACTTATTACGACTTGGGGCAACATTATAATTATAAATTAACTGAATTCATCCGAGTTTTAATTAATTTTCAGGGGTCTGTTTAGTTTTAATATTGCTAAAGGGTCCTCCTACACATTATATTAATTTACGACCATATATTACTGATAACACAAAGTCAGGTAGGGTTAATTATTATATATTTTACCCTATTATAATAAGTACCCTAGTACCCTTCTACTTAATGATAAACGCTCATACATACGAAATACCTTCTCTAATTATTGGCTGAACTGTCAAGAGTTCTACTTGTCACCTGTCGTATCAGTGAACATACTTAAACCAGATTGAATCTCTGATAATCTAGGTTGTAATTCAACTTAAATTAATATTATCTAAAAAATAATAATAATTTAAGTTGAACATTATAATACTTTGTTAAACGGTGAAGTTACGACACTTATTGTGTCTGGCCAGAATATTTTTGCTTCATAAAAGGTTCACTCTCCGACGTGGAGTTGGGAAAACTGGCTTTGCGCGAACTATAACTTCTGTATGTCAAAAACAAAACAAAAATTCACGTACGTAAGTCGCTGAATTACTCGGCGAGAGAAAAGCAGGAAACTGGATCTTGGTGACGTTAAACTATAAGAAGAGAACTCATCATAAATGTTGTTTCCGCAGTGGTGATGGATGTCTGGAACAGTGTTTTGTCCGATATATCCATTTTTGGTTTATAGTCATGCCCGATTCAATTCCCATACCAGCATTTGTCGATTACGTATTCAAGAAATTAATTTACTGATGGGATGAAACCCAAGACTTCAGGATTGAGAAATGAGAATCACACGGCTAACCTAACGATATACAACAAAGTTTTTATTTCCTTATTATAATACATATTAAGTTTATAATAATATGTAAAAGTCACTCAAACAATTTCCTTTACATTCTGTATAAATTTCACTATCAGATTTTACGTGCAAGCCCCAACCTCATTTCGATAAATCATATCTATGATACCCTGTGGTTTCCAGATATTATATTTAAAACTTATTTGTATGTTACTGGTTATAGTAACCGAGGCATAACCCGCAACTCAATAATCCTTTGTTCAACGGAAATGTAACTATACCGACGCTTATTATCCGTAATTTTTATCGTAATTAACCTAAAATGAAAATTGAAAATTAATTGTATGCATTGTATACCGCATTGTTGACAATGTAGCAACAATTATATCGCGGAAAGGAAATGAAATAATGAAAACATATTTCAACTAGCAGATAAATGTTTTATTGTTTTTATGGTGTACTTATTCAGGATTTGTATATCCTTATATATATATATATATATATATATAATTATTAGAACATATAAAATCAGGGAACAAGCCATTGAAGAGACTACCCAACTAAGGATAAGAAAATAGGACAGTAACTCGTATTAATAAAATAAAATATAACAGATATTGTTGAAGGATTCCAAAAATATTGCCAAAATCAACGAAATCCACGTTGAGAAAGCTGCTGGCGTAACCTTGCATAATTGTATAAAAGATGAAGCATGAATACTATATTTGTACAACTTACATAGTTTAAACTGAAACTTATTGATATAGCGTAAAAGATTAAATGTATTGTAGTTAACACGACCTTCAACAGAAATGTAATTAAAATAAATCAATATGGTCCGACATTTTACACGTTGATTAAGGTGTAAAGTTAAAATCGTGCTACGAAATAATGGAACCATTTGTAAACATGAAGGAGACAGAATTTTGTAGGTACACTGAAAATCACAATTCAACGTATTTTTTGGTAATTTAACAGACTAATTTTTAATAAAACAATAAATGTGTTACATAGGACTTAAGATTATATATCCCTTTCGGTACCGACTCCGAAGGTGAACTGCTTGGTTTATTACTTGTTAACAGTATTAGTAGTAAGAAAGTGGCCTAAAGCACTATGAAAAATACCAACAAAAATATTATAAACCCAGTAATAATCTAAATCAAATTATATCCAAAGCAATATCAAAGTTAAATATCAAGTTTGTCTAGCTATCCATAACTTTGAAGTAATAGCAAGGGCACTACAATATTTGCTACAACGTTTTACAACCAATTTTGATCTCAGTTCATTTCATTTGTTTTGACATTTATAACATTGAGACAAACATAGCCTTCAGCAATGGCTGTTAGTTTTAATAGGGTCTTTGAAATAACTTGTTAATGTCCTTCAAAATACGTCAAAGAAAACTTTTCACGTCACAGAAGACCATTTTCTATAACTATAACTGTTATAATCTCTATGTGGCCAATCCATGTGCACTAATATCGTTATTAAAATGGGGGTTGGTGGTAGAAGGGTAAAAATCAAGGATTATATGAGCGGATATTTATATTAAGGATTATATTTTTAATAAAAAATATTGCGGTGGGCCACCCTTATCACTTAGGGGTGTAAAAAATATATTCAAGAGGTGTAGAATATTCACAAAACATTTAATAAAAACCGGTCAATCGGTGGCTTGGTAACACTGTAATATGAGAATTTAATATGTATTATTAATAATTTAAGGAAATGCCAATATTCTCTGTAGACCAGAAGCATTCCAGATCAGTCCAAATTCCACCAATTCGACGTTCGCCCTTCACTGTCAAACTATCGCTGAAGAACAGTGCAGCAATCAAACTCAAATTTGTTTACGGAATTTCGATGCGAACATACTTCGTTAATAGTCAAATTGGTAATTAGCATTACGTATTCTGTTTTTTCTCATTAACCATTGATTACAGAGTTTAGTCAGCATATATTGGGGTTTTTTGCATCAAAAAGTTGTTACGCTATGGCTATCAAACTATTTAATCACCTTCCTAGAAGTAATAGCTCACTGGCTTATAATGATTACATGGGGAAGGTAATTTAATTTTTAAAGGCAATTTTCCTTTATAGCGTGGGAGAGTATTTAGACCATACGTTTTGTCAACAATTATAAATAACTTAACTATTCTTATTATTATGATATCATGATAATTAATATGATTTTTATATTTATACGGCTGTGTGGTTTTTATAATTAACCTGAGTGTACCACTTTCTTTGCAAATAAACGATTTTATTTATTATTATCATAATGGGAATATTTTAATGTGTGTAGCATCATCGTGTAGCAGACTCTCTTCTTGCTTTCTTGTTGGCCACAAGTAAAACTATTATGATTAAAGCGTCTAAATCGTATGATTAGACAAAAATCGTATAGAAATATATTATAAATACAAGTTCTGCGAAAAGTCTAGAATAAACTCCTGCCTATGAAAATTCACGAAGTACAAGTTGACAAATTAAAATGAAATGGAAAACGTCTGTAGCTAAAATAAGGTGCAAACAAAACTCCGCCGCGACCAAACTTAGAAAATAATTAATTTTAAACGAGTTTCAAATTAATTTCAACTCGACGTTTCAATTTGCGAGTGTTTTGTACCGTTAGGTACAATTGCGTTGCGGTCGTGTTGTCTGAAAAGCCTTTATGACAGAAAAGCTCCAAGTTCATATTCTATGAAATGAACTTAATGTCTGTCTACAGTTGAATAGACTGCCACGATGGCAGAATAGAAGTCGTTACCGAGAAACGGGCTCATCACGTCACTTTACAATAGTTACAAGAATATAAAATGTTCGATAATTTAGAACTATGGAAGTTACACATCAAAGTATATAAAGAAGTACTGTGTACAAATTTTAAGATAGATAAATATAATATAATGGCTATAATACAAGTAACATAATTTGTACGCATGATAAACAGTTTCATCCAGATTTAATGAAAAACAACACATTTTCCAATATTATATTCCTTTTTTAAAATCCGCAATCCGTGAGGTGATTCCGGAAATGACGACTTTATCACGCCCTTCGACTGCAGCTTCCGGCTCGGATAATCCGGGATTTTGCCGGCACTCATTAAATTAGAAGGAAAAGTTAGAAAACAATACTAAAACTGGCTTAATGGATCTCTGAATTTAAAAAGGATAATTATGATCGTGTTAAATTGTTTACGGCTTGTTGATTAAATCTCTGGTTCATTCATCAACCAATGGTTAACATAACAAGTTCTTACTGCTATTAAGATAATATTAAGATAAAAAGGAATAACATTTATTCGGGAGCCTTATTAAATATAATGTAAAATTACTATGAAAGATAAACTTGATTAAAAAAGTGCGTGCGTACAAAGTACACGTGTCAGAAGTGAAACTTCTTTGGCAAACTAATATTTAAGTATTGTATATATTTATACAAATCTAAAAATTTCCGAGACATAGAGCGAGGGAAAAAAGAAGATATGTTAGGAATTTAATGAATTTAGTTGTCATTAAAATATTAAAAGTGTGAAAATTAATACAAAAAATAAATTTAAATTTTTTAATTTATTTCTTCGATAATAAAAACACGTAGCATTTTAATTTACAATTCGTCATTTGAGATTTCAATAAATTATTTTCATACAAAATACTAATATTTCATAAATTCTCTTTAAGAACTTTTTATTTTAAAAATAGAATTTCTATAAGGTTCACCCTTCTCTCTCAATCGGTCTTAATCGCTCTCTCGCTTTTCTTCTACAAAAATGCTGCACATCTTCGTGACGGTCCGTAAAATTTTTACCCTCATGCGCCTAATGAAGCTCGAAGTGAGCTGACATTATTTACAGACTAAATAATACAACAAATTGCCGGCATAAAAATCAAAATGAACGTCTAAAACTTTACATTACCAGCCGTAACATTTAAATCATAATTTCGCAGTCGCTGTTTACAAACAATAGACTGTATAATTCTTCAACCGGACACTGACTAGCCTCCACCTCCACCCCTTTATTTCATCCCTTGTTCGCGCTAGAACCGATTCAAAGAGGCTCTCCCATTGTCCACCTTTGTCAACTGAGACGTTTGATGTATGTTACATAATATTCAATTTCGAGTATTATATATCATGAATATTAGAAATGAGGCTAGCGAAATACACGGTATATCGCGCTACAATTATAATATTTATCATTAATAGTGATATAACATATAGTATATATTTATAGTCACACTCGAACTGGAGATTCTTGGTTAACTGTAATTGTTAAACCAATGACATGAATAACTATCATGGTTCTAATAACGCTATTAATGGAAACTATCTTTACAGTGAAAAGGAAAGAGGCAACAAATTTATGCGATTAAAGCAACGCACAAAAAGATACAAAAACACAATCAAAAATGGACCTATCTCAGATAAAAGTTACTGTTACCAGACACGATGATTTTCAATGGACCCATACAATTTTGGTGACAGTTTCAACTATTTAACAACATACAGTAAGCTTTAAAAAAAAACATTTCAAATTAACATAAAACATGAGACAATGCCACTAAATTTCCTAAATAACTTTTAGCCTTAGCCCTGAACCCAGTTGCATTAGTAACTTTCACTGAGTTATTATTAGCTAGTTAGTTTATTAGGCTAGTATAAATAATTGTTATATAAGCACGAAGAAAAACTATAACTTTTTCACAGTTAAAGTATCAGATTAATTAATGTATATCGTCAATTAACAGTTTTTTTCTTTTCTTTTTATATTCACTATTCATCCATAAGCCTAGTAGAATCAGCGTGTAACTCTCATCCTTAAGGTCGTAGGTTCAATCCCCGGCTGTGCACCAATGGACTTTCTATCTATGTGCTCATTTAGCATTAGCTCGAACGGAAAACCACGTGAGAAAACCGATTTGCCTTAGACTCAAATGTCGACGATGCGGGAGGCTGATTACCTTTTTACCTATTATAACATGAAACAGATACAGAAATCTGAGGCCCAGGCCTTAAAATGTTGTAGGACCATTGTTATTTTTAAAATGATTTATTTATAAACCACTGTAACATTGCTTAAAAAACAGCATGAAAAGTTATCAGCCCAATAAAATACAGAGAAATGATGATTGTAATAAAGGTGTGTTAAAATCATATAAAGAGATACTTTATGGTCGCTCGTTGTTAACGCTCGTAAAAACACGATGACATGGGACGGATCGAGCGGTTTTATTAGTTTCCTATTACAATAATCTCAGTTCAAATCAAGTTTAGATTTTAAGTTAGTTTTAAAGTTTAAAAATACAATGAAACATACAAAACCCAATAGAAAATTCTGGAAACCGACTGTTAAAAAATGCAAATAAGTATTGCATAGATCTAATGTCAATTATAACGAAAGTTGAAGACGATAAAATCTAGTTTTCAATAGATAGGGGCTGGCCGTCCGCCAGTCGCGCCAATTATATCATAACGACCGCCTGCCATTCAACGCGTTGCCATAGCGACGAGGTGCCATGTTTTTATTTATTCTTCAGCCAATACGCGGCCTGAATCATTCAAACTCTGGAATGATACCAAGTGGTGTGGCGCATTGCTGATGTGCTTAATTGTTTAACGAGAAACGTTTTATGTAACTACTAAATTGCGGTTGCGATTTGTTATGTAATTCCTTACTTAAAACATACTTCAAATATATACCAATAATGAGAAATGCTTATTATCTAGCTACTAATAATAATTTCAGATCTATTTTATTAAGTAAGTACAACTTAAAGACTAATTTTAGTACCAACATCAACAAGAAATAAAAATAAAATTAATAAATAAGACAGCCTACGCGTACATTATCTCCCAGGGCCGACAAGCCTACGCACATATACCTTACAATTTCCGACTAAGTATAGTCATCTATTGTACTGATACAGCTCCTATTGCCTATCTGCGTTACAGTGATGCCATTCTTTTACGACGGATCGCCCTGGGCAAAATGATCAAGACAGTAAAAGGTAAGCTTTTAACGAATAAAAAATTAACTTTAAACTATTAAACTTATTAAATTTAAACCAACGTGCGTTAGAGGCAGACATGGCGATGAGGTATAAAAAACCCGGGCATCGCGAAACGAACCCATGTAAAAGCGTATAAAACAACCCCTTGCAAACGTTGCCGTAATATACGAGGCTTAAATATTAATACACTACCAAATAGCGGTGTTAAACGTACATAGTAAATAGTGAATTTCACACAAAATATTGTGGACAACAATTTTAATTAGCACTTCGTCAATAGTGCGTTTGATTGTGAACATTGATTCACTTTGACAGGTGCGCTATTGAATGAAATAGCTTTCGGTATGGTTGACATCACAATTTCGCGACTGCGTATCTGTAGCGATTGTTATTAATTAGAGGCAGTTTCGGTAACGGTTTTGGTTTTGTCAAACTATTTTTATATTCGAGCAAACGATCTGAAGTGTAAAGAACTGCCAGTGGGTACCTGTAAGGCTCTAGAAACGTTCTCGATCTTTTACGCTCTTTCCAAAAAAAGATAGGAACACTTTGTTGCATGAAGAGCAAATATACAATCAGATAATATAAATTATTAAGCAGGGTACGGACGTTGACAAGTGATCTCTTCCGGGCAAAAGAAAATAAAAATACTAAGGGTAAATTGCAAAGAGTACATAGTTAAATTTAAAAAAAATTATATAATTACAAAGTTGATATCTAAAATAAAATGGAAAAAAATCTTAAAAGTCATGAATCACAATGAATACTAGGTTCTAAAATACTATAACAATTATATATTAACTTGATAAAAATTTATAATCACAAAGTATGGTACGATAAAAATATGTCTAAAGGAAAGTATGTGTTAAATATATCTTGCTCTATAATGATTATATTACTAAGCCAAAAATACAATTACAAACCTATAGCTTTAAAAAAAAATTGTGCGTGTACTAGGTGTACACACGTAAGAAGTGAAACTTCTTTATGATCTTATTTTTCGAAAAATGATCTACTATATGCAACTTTACAGAAATTCGTTAAATTAGATAAAGTTTAACAAAAGGCTTTTATTATCATAGACATGAATACAAATATTTCATTTGACCTTATTACTACGAAGATTATTATAGAATTTCATTAATTGTAATAGAATTATTACTATCATTGAAAAACGTGACGATTTGCTACAAAATTTCTCCCATACGTCGATAAAGAAGTTTCATTCCAACGCCGATAAAGAAGTTTGACATCAAAAAGCAACATGGCGCGTAACGAAAAAATGTTACACTAAATTTTTTTCCAACCCCGATAAAGAAGTTTCACTTCAAAAAATAATAATGTACTAAGCATAAGGTAAATAGCTACTAGCAAAACCACGTTGTCACAAACACAGATATTTGTCAGCCTTAGGCACAATAAGATTGAACTTCCAATAATCAGTCAGCATATATTATTAGTTCCACTTTCGATCACTCGTTTCTAAGCGTCCCATGTGGCAGATAATGACAGCTTCCATCTATGACGATGTCAAGCTTGGTGATTGGTGTCACTGATTTTAGTGCCAAGGTTTTTGGATACTTGGTCGGGTTTCATTTTCTCGGTCCTTTTAATTCATACTTTTGAGATTTCCGAGCAATGTGCCTCATTGACTATTGTTTCGAATAAAGAAGCAATAATAGTGGCTTGATAATTTAATTATCTATAAAGAAAAAACCTAATGAAAGAAACGCAGATTTGTATCTGAACGCGTGTCTACTCATACACATAACGACTGTAGATATTGCCTCTAAAAAAAGTAGTCAATTGGCAACTGATTGACATAAAAAATATTAAACCTAAATTATAAAGTAAAAGTTATAAAATACGCACTTAATCCACATTTCAATAAATAATTTTTCGCTCAATCCAAATTGAATCAACTTCAAATTTTCTGCCGAAAAATGCCGACCTCAACTTAAAAAGTCCGCGAGCCCAAAGCTCGCAATAAAATAGGGGCTAGGAAATTTATCCACGCTCAGCTGACGAGGTAATCTTCGCGGCAAAGCCTTCGAGTGAGCTTTGCATAATGCCCGGTTAATGAGCAGGGCTTGGCTGTTCGAAATTGCTAAATTACTTGACCGCGCCATTGTTGTTTATTTATGACTTTATGAGCCAAATGTCGCGGTATTACGACCTGCTTTAATGTCGGACATCTTTTATCATTTATGGAGACGGCGCTGCGCATGCGTGAGGTGTCTTAATTAAACGAATTTTAGATATTAGAGACTGCACCTGCTACCAATATTTTAGAAATTAACATCCTTAGTGATAATGAAGCTTGGTGAATTGAAATCGATGCCGAGGATACAAATCTTACCTCGATACAATATTAATATAGATTCCGCAATTACTTTGTGCCGTAATATATCGTTTATGGTATTAATATACCGTTCATTAATATGAATAGGCATGATCCTTCTTATCACATAACCTATCTTGTTATATATAAACATTATATAGTAAACTGGAATTATATTGCCTTTACACATAACTCATTTGTTAGCCACAATGAACTTATTAAATGAGCGTAATTTATGAACATATTTTCTCTACATAAACATCTTTTTAAATTGTAGAAACAGATTACAATTACGTTGACAAATAAAAAAGCAATCCACAAGTATTGCCAACTCAAAAATGAATTACAATTACTTTAAGAGCCAGCACCGAAACTTCAAAATAATAGAACAAATTGTCAAGTTAAGAGTTAGGAAAAGTTGGTATTGCAACAACCCGTAGATACTTAGCTGAAACTTCCCAAACTGTGTTCGTTTTGTGCGATATACTGACTTAAAATGGTTAAGTTCGTAACTTGTTTAAGTATTTCTTGCTTTCTAGGTCCCCGAAGTCGTACATATCTGATTGCTCTCATAACATTGACTTTCGCAAAGTTTCAATTTAAATATTTATACGGTTATTCTACAAAGGTCTTAATTGGTTACGATTATCCATCTTTATAACCCTTAGAGATTATTATAATCTGGTGTATTTAAAGCGGTTAAAAATGCTTTCTTAAAGTAGGATTTTTTTTTTGAAGTGAAACTTCTTTACGCGCATGAGGGTAAAATTTTTACGGATGACACGTCACGAAGATGGGCAGCGTTTGTCGAAGAAAAGGGAGAGAGCGATTGAGACCGATTGAGAGTGAGTGAGAAGGGCGAATTACCTCGTTAGAATTTATGAAATATTAGTGTTTTATATTTTATGCAAAATAATTTATTGAAATCTCAAATGACGAATTGTGAATTAAAATACCACGTGTTTTTAAATTATGAAATTAAATTTTTATTATTTGTATTAATTTTCGACACTTAATATTTTAATGACAATTAAATTTATTAAATTGCTAACATATCTTACTTTTTCCCTCCCTCTAAGTCTCGGAAATCTAAAGTTTTAGATTTGTATAAATATGAACAAGCCATAAAAATTAGTTTGCCAAAGAGTTGAAGAAGTGAAACACTTCTTCAAAACTTGTCTCTGAGATGAAGTTTAACGGCAATTAACACATGCCGATTTCGTCGGAACCTTTAATGTTAGTAAAATTCTTAATACACAGCAGTGACTTGGGGGTTTTAATATTAGGAATGAGAGTCGACCGCTTTACCCACTAGGCTAAAACAAATTTTTAGCAGTTGTTCATTGCAATGAATGTTTTAATTTTTTAACATATCTAATATAAAAGATATACCCGATAAATTGCGTAAGCTTACATAAAAATTTCGCAAGTATAAGGCCCATGTATAAGCTTCAGCTGAATAATCACGTCACCCTGATATTAAAATCAATACGGTTGGCTTATTATTTTAATAATTGAGTTGTATACCGTGGCTGGCGGGCAGCCAACATGCTTTTCACTTCGGCGGGATTATACTGTACGAGCCTAAGAGGATTATCAGCAACAATATTTTTGTTGACGCCGGTCATGGGTCGCTTTCCGATACACTTGTTTTAAAGCCGATATTGAAGGATACGGCTGTTAAAAAGCTCTGGGACGATGTATAGGATACAGCAACTGTTTCTATATGTAAACCTATTGGAATCTGTTGATGTATTTGTCTTTTTTGAATAATGTATTTATGTATGTACGACAATTACGACTAAACTATGTCAAATATGAGTAAAACATTTAATTTTTTTTATACACTCGCCATTTAACAGCTCGTGAAACGACTAAAACGTTACCATATTCTAGAGCTATAAGACCGGCAGTAGCTCTAGGCATAGATGAGTAGATGCTTCCAATGGGTAGCCACTCCACATGACAGCACCACAACACAGATTCGCTCATAGCCTTAGGGCTGATGGCAAATACGCACAGAAGAAAATAAAAACATATTTTTATACAAGAACAGTTAGCTTTAGCGGACGACTCTCATCCCTAAGGTTGTAGGTTCGAACATCGGCTGTACACCAATCGATATTTCTGTGTATTTTCGCATTTAACACTCGCTGAAGGCACATGGCAAGTGGAACAGAAAAATGAAGCAAAAAACTACTAAACTGGTGCCCAAGGTACAGAAAACGAAAAAGAGGGAGACAACTCAGAAGGTGGGTAGACCACATTAAAGAAACAGCAGGTGGTACATGCAGAGTGGCACAGTGCAAAGAGCAATGGCGGGATTTGGAGGAGGCCTTTGCCAAAAAAGGGCACACAGATACACTAGAAGAGGGTTAAAATGGAAACTTGTTTAAATATATCTGAATAAAGGCTATTATTATTATTATTAGGCTGAAGAAAACAACCACAGTAAAAAGCAAGTGTGTCAGGCTCAGATGGCCGATCAACTTGAGTTTAAGCCCAGACCTAAAAGTTTGTTGCGCCACTGATTTGATTTATTATACAAATTAATATTATTGTAACTATTTTAATTGAATTCCAGTAATATTTATTTCTTACATATTTTTCTCTTTTAGCAATCATGTTGTTCTATTTAAATAATTTAAGGTGGATTAAGCTATTTAAAAGAGAGTTTTACAAAAGTAAACGAAATTTAACCTACTGTCATAAAATACTTTATTTGTTTGTTATCGCGTATTATCTTAGCGTGGAAAGTAATAAATATTTTTAGGAAAGGGGAGATTTGACACTCCCCTGTTGCCTAGCGCCTTTGCCACAGATTTTCCTAAAAAAAATAAAAAATGTAATAAATTCTTGTGACTTTCGCTTTTAGTTTTGGTAACGCTGTTAGTGTATTATGAATGACTTGACTTAACGTCCTATAACCCCTAGATGGGGCAGAGGGCGTCCACAGAGTCTCCATCGCGTTCGGTCTTGAGCCTCGTATTTCACCTCACTCCAGGTCTTTCCGGCTCTCTTTCCCTCGTCTGCAACTGTACGGCACCAGATTTGCCTGGGACGCCCACGCTTCCGGTTTCCATGCGGGTTCCAATCAAGCGCCTGCTTGGGGTCCCTTCGGAGTGTATGGCCTATACATTTCCATTTACGTCGCTGGATCTGCTGGCTAATCGGGGTTTTTCGGCAGCGCTTTATGAATCCTTTTTCATAAAACAATGACATATATGTTATTAATAACACATAGCTTTGTTTTAATGAAAGTGATTCTAGTAACAGAACACAAGCAATTTAACAAATAAACAAAAATGGAAAATTGTGCATTAAGTATATAAAAAATAGAATTTTTTTCCACTCCTACAACAAGGAATGCCTGCAAAGTATGAACAAAAAATGTGAAAAGTAGATTGAAAATAGTAACGATTTGGGAAAGTCTTGATCCGCCCAGTAACGCTTAGAAGATAGTTTTTATGAGAATACGTGTCATGTAACACTGTTTTACCACTCGGCTGGAGTGACTTCACCAAATATAAAATATTATATTTCTAGCCACTTCTTTCTAAGCTTCAAACTAAAAAAACTTAAACATTTAGCCTACAATTACACGTAGAGCTAATAATAACCGGTAACCCGTTTTAAAAACTGGGTTACTAAGGTCAGGGGCGCCCCACGGCCCGCTCATTAGTTCCTTGTGTCGTATTCATTTCTAACGAACACTTTGAATGCACTCATTTAATTAAAGAAACTCTTTCAGTGTGCGTCATTATGACGTTTTTTGAATTTAGAATTGTCAAAACTTGTCGTTTCTGACGAATCACATAGTAGTGGCAGGGGTGTAAGGCATGAAGTTTCAAGAATGCTTAAACCTTTGCCCGGGCCTTCGAGTTTTTCTGTCAAACGGCGCAGTTAAAATATTATTATATTTTTAAATCGATGACAAATTAAAAGTGTGACGTTTTGTAAATAGTTTCTAGTCTATTGCATTACAGTTGTTTAACTTAATGTTAAATCGATAAATTTCAATCTATGATTTTTTTAACCTAATATCCGAAATTATTCCTTGTATATTTTAAAAATCTCTGTTTTCTTTCATATAACAGCAAAAAATGTCTACTTTTCGACTGCGTAACAAAGCTTGTGTAGCCAAAAATCATTGTAACAAAAAGACATTGACGCGGGTCAGACACAGGTGCCGCTCTCAACAGGACACGTGACAGCTGACGTGACATCACACGACACGTTCTTGTTGACAAATTCAATGGAAAAATAGTGTGTACTTAATTAGTTTTGGTTTATTACATCCGTAAATGAAGGATTTCTTGTAAATATAGTAGTAGACCCTTTTTACTCACTCATGTATCTGACCTTATATATTTTTGGTTATGTGTAGTTTGGTTGTGGCTAGGACAGCAATACTACAGTGCCTTAGCGTCAATGTGCCTGATAGGTACGTCAGAAGGCGACATTGTCCTCCGTTACTACTTGTGCTCACAGTTAGGGCCTTTCAAAAGGGTACAAAACAAGAACGGAAGAGAAGAACTGGCAATAAATTTTAAACAAACTTTAACCAAATTTTAAACAGCTTAATTTATGTTTCACCAATTTTTATCATAAAAGCCCATTAAATTTAATACATACAAAACCACAACGTCCCTCAAAATAAAATAAAAATTTCGATGCGCGTAAAATCACTTTTTAAAGAGTAAAATTTATGGTAAAGTAGGGAAGCAGCTAAACGAAATATACGGCTAAATTAACTTAATTTGGGTATTGGTTGACGCCATAAATTCTAATTGAACACGTAGCGCCCAAATGATTACATATTAGGGTGCGTTGGAGCTACGAATTATTATAATTCGAGTTTTATACGATGTTTAAACCGGAAAATAGGGCGTTTTACCAATTTTTTTGCAAGAAAAAAGACTACCTGTTACTTGACAGGCTAGACACACGATGGTTTACCTTTTAGAACCTTCTTAAGATGTACATTTTATCTAAAAACTATGGGGATTTGGTGAATGCACACAGGCACTGTACATAGCATATAAGAGACGTGAGATTACACTCAACTCAATATAGTTAATCTTTTATTATTAATCTATAAACATAAAACAACGTACTGTTTTTTTACTTAATGTTTAGACTAGAAGATAAAAACTGCTAACACAAAAGTGTAATAGAAACAATCTGGTTTTAATTAAATAAATTTGACGGGGCTAGTAGATTTCTCGGCTGACGCATACGTTTAGCACATTTAGTATTGAAATACGTCTGGAAAATCGTTTCTGACAGCTGTCTGGTAGACCCTAGTGCGGGGGAAGTACGAAGCTTCGAGCGTAATTACGTCGCAAGATAAGGGGACGACTAGTAAAATTATCTAGACGCCATACTATCCTAACGCAGATAGATTTTACACACTACTGTTTATATTCATTTAATTAATTCATAATTAGCCTTAATAAACGACCGTATTTCATGAAAGTGCTGCCACTGCCAGTTTTTAAAAGTTGGTCTCTACGACTTCTGTAGCAAATGAAATATATATGGACCATTGGCGCTACTGTCAACTGTCATTGTCATTATATGTCACAGAGCTCATAAATTAAGAACGTCAAAGTCAAATCAGTTTAAGATTTAAATAATCGTGGTTTTTTCGATGTTTGATAGTCGATAGTAATTGTGATTAGCCATTATTAGAATTAAAAGTAGTTACTAGTTAGTTATCACTTTAAACCTTTGAAACTGAAATATATTCAATATTAAATTAATAATATGACACTCGTTCCTTCGCCTGACACTGGCAATTCTGGCTCGGTCACAGAACGAGTTGACGAAATGACACGAAACTTGTTTATCATAAATTCGGGTTGATACACCCAACCCAAGCAAAATCAGATTAGGGTAAAAAAACACCTTTACCGAGGAAGGCGACGTCCTTTACTTCGTGCATCGCTCACTTCAGTGAGTGTCCGTCCTGCCTTTTAGGTGATTGATCATCCTGCGACCGCTCAAGCCAAGGTCCGAGTCGCGCAGAAGACGCCCTTGCGCTAGTAGCGGGTAAAGGTCATTACGGTCGAGCCACGCTCGCCAAAACAGCCCGAGGTATCCATACAAAAAAAAATATAGCCCATAGCTCGACTGAGCGGAATGTCAAAATTAAACGGCTGATTCCAACAAATTAATTTGCTTTCAATATTTTATCTGCAGGTTCTGTTCTGTTAAAATTCAGGTTGAGCTTTCTAGAAATTGTTCAGTTTCTCGTTTGTTGTTTTATCAGAGTCCCTGTTACCTTCCTGACAATATTAATACCATTAATTGTCTGACTGCTCTTCACTTTTTACCTTCCTCTCTCAACGGGTATTCCTTGACCTTCCTGCACCATTATTTAAGCGCTGCCTTCGTTCCTCGTTCCTGTGACTCATCTTTTTCAATATATTCCTCTCTCTCTCGGTCCATCATATATATAATTGTTATAAACTTTCATACGTTTAACGAGCCCATTGATTACTTGATACCTAATAATTACTTACACTAAAAAAAAAATCAGTGGCGCTACAACCTCGTTAGGTCTTGGCCTCAGATTTCTGTATCTGTTTCATGATCATTTTTAAATCTAATAGGCAAGTAGGTGATCAGCCTCCTGTGCATGACACACGCCGTCGACTTTTTGGGTCTAAGACATGTCGGTTTCCTCACGATGTTTTCCTTCACCGTTCGAGCAAATGTTTAATTCGCACATAGAAAGAGAGTCCATTGGTGCACAGCCGGGGATCGAACCTACGACCCCAGATATGAGAGTCGCACGCTGAAGAGACAAGGCCAACACTGCTCACATACACTACAACATTGGTATATTAAGATCTTTGTTAATGAATCGGGGTTCAATGCTGACATCGAAGTTTTATAGTCAAACTTTAACGTGAACTTCAGTGTGTTTACATGAATGCAAGTAAATTTATTTCCCTTTCTTTGACAATAATGCAATGTATAGAACTCTATAAAATATATTTTTGTTACTTTATGAGTAAGGTGCAAAAATATTTTCCTTTCTATTGCATTTTTCATTTTTATGACCTTGATTAGCGTCATATGTATTTTAATCTTAACTGTTATTATTATTTCTATTAAATACTTCTAAAAATCAACTCCTTAATAACATTAAAAATTGACATGTAGAAATTGAACACGTATAAAATCAAGCACTAAATACGTATATAGGTAAAACAGCAAAAAAAAATGCTTTGCTGGTCTTTTAAGACATTGTATTTAAATGTGTGAGAAAATGTCAGGCCTTCAATTATATTTAAAATATATCACGAATTTAATCGCCGAATTCTATTTGACAGCTGAAGATCGAAGTGAATAATTGTATCCGGCGATTATCTCAAGGGCAGGGGACCGAGTGGACCTTAATTAATATATCTGCCAGCTTTGTTTGTTGTAATTGGTGAAAAGCTTATCGTAGTAATTGTTACCATCTCGGCATTATTAGTTTTTACTTTGATTTTATATACATATGTTTCCTTGACCCTTAAATTCAGGGTAGAAACTGTTTAGGATGTTATTAATCAATTAACAAAACATGTGATGCAACAACAAATAATAATTAAAGTTATCTTAGTTCTTTGAGTTTCTATAAGTTTTATCAAATAGACATAGACATAGGCATAACATTTATTACTAACAAAAACACACACACATAAACACACAAAATAACAATAATCAAAGAAAAAAATATAATGAGAGATATTTAAAAAAAAAAAATTCTTTCAATTTCCCATTCGGTTCGTTTCAAGTGTGTAATGCGTGTGTGCTGTTGCTGTAATTGGCCCTGGCTCAGAATTATGCTGAGGAGCAGAATGTTCCACAGCGCTGGTCTTTCTGCCAGAGACCACAGCAGGTATTTTGCGCCTCAGTCGCAAAAAAAGAAAGAAAAGCTATGTTAAAACTTAGTAGAAAAAAAAATAAATAAAATAAGATAAAATTTAGGGGTGTAACTAATGAAGTCTTGTGTAAAGGTATATAGTAAATAAAATAAATAGACTATTAAACAGTTATATACCTTGAAAATATGAATTCCGTCTAACTTACATTTACTACGGTAATTTGAGTAATTTAAAAAAAAAACTGCCATATTATAAATGTCTTCAGCAATACGTAAGCCTATATCAGCTTCGGATTTTGATAATACTTGGACTGTTCTCCATGTTAGAATAAATTTAATTTAATACCTGCAGCTGAGTTTCATCATCGGAGTCGAGACAGAATACGAAATTCCACCCGTATCACCTCGACGTCCGCCGTTCCACAACTGAGCGTTTTTCAATGCAGTTTTTGCCGCGCACCACCACTATGTGGAATCAGCTGCCCACTGAAGTATTTCCGAACCAATTCGACTTAGGGTCCTTCAAGAAAAGAGCGTGCCAATTCTTAAAAGGCCGGCAACGCACTCGCGAGCCCTCTGGCATTGAGAGTGTCCATGGGCGGCGGTGTCACTTAACATCAGGTGAGCCTCCTGCCCGTTTGCCCCCCGTTCTATAAAAAAAAAAAAAAAAACATAGTTCGTATTAGAAAGAATACAATATAATCATCATACTCATATATTCTCCAATTCCAATAATATCATATACAGTTAAGCGGAACTGACTACTTCCTTTTTATAAAGTCAGTTTTAAAATTTTGTATAATTACAACTACTTACATTCCGTGTTAATTTTCATTTAAGTATTATAATTATACTTTAATACATGTAAAGTTACATGAAGTAGAGAAGGCTCTTGTCCGTGCCAGTTCCGGCCGGATATCCGGCGTCTTCATCTCAAGTTTCAGCTCAATTACATAAACTTCAAGACAAAGGGATTCTTTAAACGTTAATTCACTTCTAAAAGGGTTCTTTTATTCAGTTAAGTCAATGTGGACTTTTGTGAAGAGCAAAAGTTAATTAAAATAGATTTGCAATGTACCGATTGCTAGTAGTTGTCAACTAGTTTTACTATACTTTAATGTGAATATTATTCTTAATTCAAACACATTTTTTTGGGCTTGCTCACGTGTATGAACTCATTAATAATATCAAACACAATAATTTTCGTGAAACAGTATTATATTTTTATTTATATTATTTATATATATTTTTATATTTTACTATTAACTGTGAGGAAGCAGTCTTCGATTATCGGTTAAGTTTGCAATCCGGCTGTGCACTTTTCAGACACATTTTTTTATTTGTTATCACATACTCGCACCGAGAAGGAAAACATCGCGAGGAAACTGGCATATCTTGGACCCAAAAAGCCATAACGTGTATCGGATACCAAAGGCTCCCTCCACTTGACCATTAAAAAAACAAACGCAGAAGTTTGTCCAGTCCATATCGTATTTGTTTGTTCTTTTTACTTTAAATAAAGACTAATTTTACCGTACAATTATTTTTATTAATTAATTACGAGGCACTAAACACTTATAGTTTCAAATATACACATATTATGGAAAAAGATTATGATAAATTACAAGCAATATAACGATGAATTCTCGTCATAATACTATTAGTGAGATAAAGAAAAATAATGTTCTCCCACAAATGGGCTGTAATACAAACGCGCCGAAGTCGAACATTGATCACTTATAACTATTGAGGGTCACTCTTAGATGATATAATCGTTTTGTTCTGTATAATTGTTGTTAAACTATCGTAACAACTGATGGTGTCATAGGCATATTTATGTTTAAGATATTTAAGAATCAGGTTGAGTGTCTCAACCTTTCATGTACCCTCTTGATACCCCAAGCATCCCATCATCCTATTTGTCCCTCCAGAAGAACGTGTTTTGGCCAAAACTCACCGATATCCAGATTGGGCATTCTAAGGGCTTGACTAAACAGAGCGTGCATTCAGGAATGCTCAATGCGAATTAGGGATGCTCGATGATCATCAATGTTGAAAGCAAACATATCGATGTTACTATACGAAAAATATCGTAACATCAATATAAGCTCACGGCCTCGGCACGACCAATGCTACTTACGAAAAAATTTAAGACTTGAGCGAAAATTTAAGCGAATGCCGCGCTATATTTACTTACGCCATAATAAATGAGCAAGGTCGGGATATCCATAGTTGCTCCCCTCACACTTTTAAATCAATTATCCTTTAGTTTTTATAATTTATGAATCGATTTTGTGTTTTTATGTTTGCCTATA
This sequence comes from Pieris macdunnoughi, assembly GCA_905332375.1. Classification (NCBI taxonomy): domain Eukaryota; kingdom Metazoa; phylum Arthropoda; class Insecta; order Lepidoptera; family Pieridae; genus Pieris; species Pieris macdunnoughi. The sequence continues at coordinate 647,943 of CAJOBZ010000014.1, read as the reverse complement.
AGCGCTTGTCACGAAAAATCTTGTATTTATAATAAATATATATATTTTATTGATTCTATGTTCTGTCATGTTTGTCTTCACTCAAGTGATTATAGTACAATTTTAGCACATTTAAACACATGTCATCGTTATACAAACTTTTTTGTATAACGATGACAAAGTGGCAGGGTGACATGCGGACGGGAAAGTTTTCTGAACTTTTCCCATTTCCTATCTACTATCTGATGCCAATCACTCGTTACCGGGAAACGAAGGTAATTGTAGGCAAATTTATGATCCCGTTGTACTAAATGATCCGAGCTAATCTCGAGTAGATCGATTGTGAATGTTTAAAAAGTATAAAAATCTTTTTGATTGTAGAAATTTTATCTTCCCTTTAATGTAAGAACTTTAAAAATCTTGCTTCATTCATTTACGGTAAGTGTTATAGACTTTTATACGTAATATTTTTATTACCAAACTCTTAAATCTCTTTCCCCCTGGGAAAGCGGGCAGGAGGCTCACCTGATCTTAAGTGATACCACCGCCCATGGACACTCTCAATGCCAGAGGGCTCGCGAGTACGTTGCCGTTCTTTTATGACTTCGTACGCTCTTTTCTTGAAGGAAAACATAGGTACGTAGTGGATCCTATAAGTGCACTTCTTGTCTTGTCTACTTCCGTTACTATTTTCAAAGTGGCCATGGCTCCTCTTTACTACTACCAAGTTCTTGTGACCAAAGCTAGGTCTGAGGTATTCCCATGGAAGTCCAATGTATTAATTTCAGCCTCTATTTCAAATTGTATTTCACATTTTCAATTTTGCAGTAAAAGACTTTTAATCAAATTCACTGGGACGTTTTCATTTAAATTATAAAAATATTGATATACATTTTTACTTTACTGAATATCAATATGAGTTTTAAAAATATTTTCAGTCGAGTACATTTTAATATCAAAATCTAATTAAGAGTTCAATCAAATTTAATAAAGATATGTACTGAACATTTAAATGCGTTTATTTTTACAGAATCATTACCTCTTATTCTATTAGAAATTAAATTTCAAATAAATGATGTATGAGCTATGTCCTCCTTACACATAGGGCATAGACAATTTAATATACTTTCTTCTTTATATCACACTTCCATACACGTCACTTGTCATCGACTTTGCGTCAAAGAAATGCCGGTTTCCTTGAGATGTTTTCCTGCAACGACCTTTTCTTAGTTGCGCGTGTAGAAAATTTATTGATCGCATGTGTTCGCCATGGGGGATAAGTCACACGTTTTACAAAAAAACTGTTAAAAATTATTATTCTAATTAATCTCAATAGATGGCGTTATTCTTAGTGATAACTGAGTCTTAGTTCAAACTTGAAAAACAAATCGTACAGTTCTATAATTTGAACGAACCACTGACCGTATGGTTAGCTAAGTGAAAATCAAGTTGGGTTAGACGAAAAGTTTAGGAACCTCGCTCGTGGTTTCAAACCGAACATATTATTGATAGTACATATGTTTACTCAAGCCAACTGTAGATTGAATAAGTTGGAGCGATTATCTAGAAATGTTTTGACATAGTTTCGAAGCCGTTTTTAAATAAATATGTGTATATATTTTTATTAAGTCAAAGTATACTAATCGAAATACATGTTTAAAGACCGATATTCAGTTTAACACAGAATTCACAAGAGTTGGGTGGTCCATTGTTTGTTATTAAGGTTTAGGTATTTTTTCTTTTGTCTATCGAATTAGTGCTACGTTTCTGTTATGATAGAAAATTTGGTTAATATTACATAAATAAACACATTATAAATCTATAAAGAAATACTTGCACCTAATCACAATCGGAACCTCGCTCACTAGTTGGCTTGTTATTGCTCTAACTTGACTTTGATAGTTTTTGATCATACCCCCTAATTCTTATACTCCTTGGTGTCTTTTTAACAAAACCTTTTAAAAACGGTGCAACTAATGTTTTTTAAATATACTTAGTACAAGTTACAGAAAACTTCCTATATTGTATTAACAAAGGTTTTGCTTACGCATTAATATCCGTTGGAAAGCGTAAGCTACATTTTAAGTGGACGTAAAGCTTCTGTACGCACCATTTTCTCATTGAAATACTCGATAAAAAAGAATATTACATCAATATTCGTCCATCAGAATAATAAACATTATGGACCCGCCGACCGGTTCATCAATTCGCCATTAATCCGATTACCTGCTTCCACGATATCGACGAAATCGATGGATATTCTGATATAAGCCGATACGTGGACCCTTTAGTTTTTATACTAAGTAATTGATTGGTTGCGAATAGACATTTATTATGTCCTTTGGCCGTAATCGCCTTGGTAAGTCAGGCATTCGTTTATTCAACGAAAATAGCATGTTTCGATTTATGAAATTAGAAATAAAACGAACAAAGTATTTGCCATCGTAATACACTGATGAGAATAATTGAGGTAAAAAAAACATGTGTGTACTTATGTACACGCGTTAGAAGTTATACTTATTTGGCGTAACCAATAAAAATATTTTCAAAAATTTTATTCTACGTGTGTAGAAAAAAATGACTATAACAATAAAAGCATGGGTGTGCGTGCGCATCGTAAAAATTAACTCTCATCATTTTTCCCTAACACGCCAAATAAAAAATAACTTTAATAGTTAAATGTCTATGACTACGTTTAATAATTTTTCCTTTTATTTAACAATACATAGATATCTGGTAAGGAGACTCAAACTGGCAAATCTGGGTATCTTAGATTCGTATTCAAAGACGTCAATCAGATCAAAGATCACATGAAAATGACAGTTCGCGTTGACAGATTACAAATTTAGTTTTCGACTTACTACATACACTACTGTTATCTCCAAGCCCCCTGGAGGGCATTTGAAGTCAGCTTTGATTGCATAAAACTGACGCCATATATCAGATATTTACGACTCAGGTGGTACCTACTATCTCAACAGCTCAAAACTAACACAAAAACTAAAAAAAAAAACATCTCCATCATGAGCGTACCCCACATACACACCTTCACATACTTACCCTCACATTAACACCATCACACAACACAGCCAAATTAAGTACCACTTATTTAAATGTATTGAATACTTTTTATTTGTTTGTTTCCTTTTGTAAATGTTTGAACCTTTTTGTAGTTAAATGTATTATGTATTCCATCTCTGGCTATATTTTCAGGGTAACTGTTTGTTATTATATAATATATAATAACAAACAGTTTATATATTTATACATTATATTATAATTCATGCTAGCTGTAGGATTACGAAATTAATAAAAAAAAAACTTGTATTAAATCTAGAATCTTAGCTTAAAATATAATTTCGAAAACGGAACTTTAACTCCTTTCGATGAAGGTAAAAAATTACAATAGGATAAATGGTTAAAAAACCAATTTTATTATTCACTAATTTCCAAATAAAATAATTTCCTTCGCAGAAATATATTTTTTTAATTATAGAAAGCTTTTAACCAACCCCGAATATCTTTTATCCTAGAATTTAATTATTAAGTCTCATTTTTAAGAAGACTCAATTAATTAGACATTAAACGAAATAAATTATATAACCTAGATACAATAAAATAATTTTATCAAATTTACAAGAATAAAATTATGTAAGATACTTGACATATCGGTCTGTCAAGTGCCAAATGACAATGACAACAGATGAATTTGACTTTTCGCACTTTCTGATTACGGCCACCCTCTAATTCTGATTCGCATTCGAATCGTTAAAATTCTTTACACGAGTGTTTTGACGGCACGGTGGCAGTGCCTTTGTTGTTTTTAATGAAAGCCTTTAGAAATACAGGAAATCGGTATATTATTCCATCGTCATTCATATTGATCTATCTATCTATAATGAGGAAATATTTTGTATACACGCTGTGGCTTAGTCTACAAATGTTTGACAAACAATATGTTTATCGGCATAATCGTACAAATATACAAGACACCTATTGTTACATGTAGTGTAAAATATTGATGGAATATAATAAAACTAAAAATATTGGATAATTCAACTACTATTAACATAAAATTGGTTAATAGATCATGTATTCAACATGCGTCATGGAAACTTTTATTGTTAAAAATATAATTTAGGCCAATTGATTTGGCGCACATTGTTGAAACTTCATAGAAATTTGAAGTGTTAATTACGTACTCTGTGAGGTTTCGTTTGGTTGGGAAACTTTAAGTAAACTGTCAAAAACAAAGGTGTTTTACGAACAAAGCTTTACGTAAAGCTGTTGCAAGCTAAACTAGAATTTATCAAAATGCACACTGAAATTCTAGTTCTTCTTTCTTCTTCTTATTTCTTCACTTAAATTTACTAAAGTGAAATGACTTTGGGGCACAGAGCAGATGGTTTTACGTCACTTGTCATTTCATATCACTGACTCCAGATAAGTAAGATTTTTATAAAATTATTATTTATTGTTCTGCCTAGACCCCAAAAGCTGAACAATTATGTATATACTAGAATCTAGGCTCTATATAATGTAAGACATATTATATTTGAATTTATAGTTAATAATTTTTAAAGAATTTATACCCTGGTAAATAGGCAATAATAACTGAAGCCATAACGTTAAAATAGCAGAATATTACAATGATATCGAAAATTTTGGGGTAATTCTTTTTCGAATCATTAACGTTGTCGGAAAACACTCAGCCGACAAGAAAGCTGTTTGATTGACAGCTCCGATGGTTATCGCAATTTACGTGAATTGCTGAAATATGGTGTTAAAATATCTGTGTCTGAATTTCTGTAATACATTTTCTGATATTTTTTGTACTTGAAAGCTTTTTAAAATGATTTTTAAGTATGAATAATTACTACGCTGTAAGTACGGGCTATAAGTATTTAAAATAAGTGGTAAGTAAATAATGACTATTTTTCGAGTTTTTATAGTTTTCTTTTATTTATTTTTTTATTTTTTTTAAGGCTCTGGCACGATTTGTGCATTAGCCAGCGTCAAGTATAGGATTTTTTTATAATTCGTGCTTGTCTTTAGAAATTCGACCGTGTCCTCCATGTACGGTTTAAGCACTCGCCCGGTACCGCACAACCCTCCCAAAGGCCGAGAACAAATTTAAATTAAATTAAAACTTGGAATCGAACCCGGTACCCGTCACCTAGCTGGTTTTTATAGTTGAAAACGATCTTGTAAAAAGTGCTTTCACAAAGAAAATCCACGCTTTTATACGCCATCTTGTTACAATATTTGTTCAAATCAAATTCACATCACGGTTTGTGGGATATAATATCAGAAAACATCTCAACCGTATTGTATAAGGCACGCCGCATACAACCTACTACAGTATTTCACTTTGAGTTTTACGCGCCTATAAAATAAAATGAAGTATACTTTTATCGAATTCAACTGTATCTATCCAACCCATAACTATAGTCTGTAAAGCACGTAAATACTTCGCAATTTAAAGTATTAAAACTCCGTTAGTCGTGAAATTGATATAACTGTATTCACTTTCATTGTATGGACTGCAAAATTTATATTTCCAATGAAATGTTCATTAATAGTATTCGGACTTGTTAATACCCTTACTGGGTTTAAAGTAAAACGGTTCTCGTGGAAAAGGAGATACACTGATTGAGTAATATGATTGAAAAATGTCAAAATAACCTTTCATTATGATTATTATAATTTGAAGTAGTTCATGTACAGCTTGTCCTTCGACAAAGGCAAATTTGCTTCCCCTCTTCGTGTCTGTTTCATTTTGAAGTGAAACTTCTTTAGGCGCATGAGGGTAAAATTTTTACGGATAAAACGTACGGTACGTATGTACGTTACGGACGTTAGCGTCACGAAGATGTGCAGCGTTTTTGTCGAAGTAAAGGGAGAGAGCGATTGAAACCGATTTCGTAAAGGGAATTTATGAAATATTAGTATTTTAAATTTTATGTGTGTATTTCGAAGTCACTGATTAAACGAAATAAGTAGTCACGATTTGAAATAAATTCGTAAATTTTTGTATTTAATGAAAATAAATGTTTATTCAATAAATAGTCATCGTTATCTGGAAAAAAAATTGTAATATTTTATTTTATCATTATGACATATTTAGTACCTATCACAAACTGTTCTTATCTGCATATTACTTTTACGAAATAATGTCCATGTTTCACTTCTGCCAGGTGTCCCGTGACGGCTTTTTTTTTCTTCCTTTTAAGGCTCGGAAATCTAAAGTTTTAGATTTGTATAAATATGAACAAGACTTGAGAGAACTTAATAATTGGTTTGCCAAAGAACGCACGCACTTTTTATGATTCTTGTCTATCTTCATGTCCCGGTGATTATGTTGAGTTGCCTCTTTTCTTTTCATTTGATATTTCATAATTTTAATTTAAAATGTTCTCTTGACCTTTTTTCAGATGTCTAAGTATAATAATATCGCGTTATTGTAAGCTCTCAAAGAGGTTGACTTCAATTTATTTGTTTTAGATAATAATTTTAATAATTTCCTTAAAATTATAAAACTCTGGTCTTTGTGCAATCAGACAAGACGAAGGCAGACAAACTTCTTTATTTTTATTTCCATTTACTAGAAATAGACATAAGTATCGTGTGAACAGTGGCTCTAATAACAGAAAACAGCTAAAGCGGGCCTCGCGATTGTTTAAGTTACAAAAAGGTACCGTGATTGATGGATCGTGTAATGGAATGATAACATTTCATATTTAATGGATGTCCAATGTCTTCCGAAAAGCGTTTACGATTAATTGGGATTTTATTAGTCTTTACTAAATTAAAAGCACAAGTATACAATCCAGATTTTATGCAGAGAAAGATAAAGTACTCATAGTTTTCAATTTATGAAAAATTAAAAAAAAAAGTTTCATATACCGATGAAGACATGAACAATTATTTTATAGAAACTCTTTGTCAGATAGATTCATCGATTTTGTTTTAAAAACGGAAAAACATGTTTTTGACATATTTTGTGGATTTGGAAAATATTTTTCCAATAACACTTTAAGAATTGAAGTTATTGTCTTTTAGAAAACATGCAGTACGCAGTCTTTCGGTCAGTAAACCCCGGCGATTGATTTCAAACTTTATTGGTGAACTCCTGCCAATCGCGTCGGGTCTCATCTAAGATGGACGATTTGTAACCCCCTCCTCTCCCCCTTACGAAATAGAAGCGCCGTACTTCAGAGGATTTAAGTTGAATGTATTGCAATCTTCCCGGCAGATGTTTTGATACATTGAGTATTTGCGAGTTTGATTTCGAACAGATCTCGATTGATTGTTTCGTCTTAAGATGCAGGAAGATAAATTGAAGCCTTTTCGTATTGGCTATATTTACCTACGTCATTAGATAGTTAACTTATGTATGTGGGATGGTTACTTTTGGCGAATACCCTAAATTTATAAATCACTAATTGTTTTGGATTTTGAAAAAAGAACATGGGTCCAATAATGTAGTACTTCATCATAGCTTGTAGACTACTAGCACACATTGCTACAGTCTACAGTGGATGAGCAAGTAGCCTATGTGTGCCCTTCTTCCAAACATTTGTAGCAGCGCAGGGGGAGAGGTTTTAAATTACTGCACCAAATTCCATCCAATTCTAATACTCTTCAAATGAATTAACAAATTTCAATATACTTGGTTATCATCCAAATTGAACTGGACAATAAAATTAAATATTTTAATAAATTTATTATTTAAAAAAAACAATTTTATTCCTTGTAGTTTAACAGAGAGTGCCTGAGACATCTGTATCGTTGAAATCCATTCCAATCCGCGGACGTAAGAAATACACGTACTCACTTTTTTGTTACGGGAAATCAAACGTTCTTACTTATGTTGTACGTACCTGAAACAGAAAGAAACTATTTGTTAGACAAATGCTGCTATTTAATATTTAGTTAATTAATTAAATCATTTAAAAACCTAAACGTATAAAAGTTTTACCCTTCTAAAGTAGATACTACCGTTTACATTTCTTTACCTCAGATTGCCGTTTTTCTTCTAGCTAGCTAACCTACGAGTAATATAATAGTTAGGATAATATTGTAACTAATATAATAACAACCACATGGAATGTGAATTAAATAAATAATCTTATAGAAATACTACATAAACAAGTAGGTTGCCAATCGCCAAAAAGTTGATATTTCCAAAATACAAAAACTTTCACTATGAGCACTTGTTAATTGTACATAGACAGAAATATATATTTAAATTACAATTTAAATTAACACACATTTAGCTCACATCTGGAGTAGAGGCGTTCCTGACGTTCCTGACGTTAGAAAATGCGCTCAAGAAAAAATATTACTTAGCCCTGAATGTGTATGTCCTTAATCCAAGTAAACAATGAATGATTTTGCTTAATCACCGTTAGTAATCCTGCCAGTTCGCCGTATCAACGGAAATTATTAGATTCGCCAAGAATTAACGTCAGCTGGACGAGCGAATTTGAGATATTCCGATAATAATTTATTATTGCTTCTTATCTTTTTAAATTTAGACTAAAAAGACATTTCTACTTAGTTAAGGTACTTGAGTTACGAGCTTTCAATTTGTCAAATCAATTTTATGTTTAACAATCTCCATTTGATTGTATTGTAAAAAGTATTTCATCTATTAAAATAGAAATAATTCATTTTTATTTCAATTTAGTCGTAGGCTTAAATTAAAAATTCAAAGTAACACAATAGATCCAGCTATTTGAAAATGTTTCGGGAAAACTACTGAAATGCTTTATACATGGATAAAAAATGTATTTATAAAGATTAAAATCTATTTTGTACTAGTTTTACGTAACCGCCATAATCTAATATTTGAGTTACAATCAAAATATATTTATTCATGGAGGTAACTTGTGAAAGTGAACTTAAAATCTACGATACTATTGATTAAAAGAAAAAAAAACACAAAAAAATATGTGTCGGTTGAACATACTATGGTCACATTTTGTTAAGAAGAAACAAATAATGAAAATAATATTTTTGTATAGTTTGATCAATGTCGTAGTTTTTAAGATTATATTTGATATTTTTGTTAGTCAGTTTTTCATGTAGTGAGTAAGGAGTTAACTAAATTTGGAATCAATTATTAAAGTTCTATTTGGTGTATGGTTTGGTGGTTGAAATATATTAACTAGGTTCAAATCAAATGTAAGAAAATAATTAACTGATAATAACAGATTAAATACCGTTTAACAAGGGTATGAATCGGATGTAACGGCATCTTTATATTTGCGAAAGGCATATTATGCCCGAATAATCAAAAATATATAACATTGGATTCTACAATCGATGGATTAATATTTAGTCACGTGCAACGGGAGCTATTGTCTCTACTTCTAAAAAAAGTACGCAATTATTTCTCCAATCTCCAAGTTTTTACCTTCGTTTTCGTAGTCGCCTTAGCCTAATTGATTAAAACTACGGAGTGAGGCTCGAGCAATTGTTAAAAAATTGGCGCGCCACCAGGCTTTAATTAAAACGTGAATTAGTCACGATGAGCTGTTTCGTTAAGGGACGTGAATTGTTTAGATACGACCTCACAATAGACTATCTACCACGCCCAGCCTCGTCTCTTCTTTCACAGGCATAAATTATGATTATAAATTTACCTAATTGGAAATTAGAATACGTAAAATCATTTACATTTAATGTTACATATAAAAATCATATCATAAGCAAACAAACTTACAAGGCCAATGAGTAAGTCTCAATGTCCACCAAGATATGCCTGCAATGCTGAGAACAGCGTTTTGACAGGTTGCAACCACGCTTTTTTATGAAAGTTTCTAGGTAGTATCGTTCGGAATAACTTTGCCGGGTAGGTTCCTTTGTGGCAATAGATGGCGATAATATCGTAACATTTCAATGAAACTCCAATCATAATATTGAATATTTTTTTTGTTTGTTTCCTTTTGTAAATGTTTGAACCTTTTTGTAGTTAAATGTAATATGTATTCCATCTTTTGCTATATTTTCAGTGTTTGTTGTTATATATAATTAATGTTAGCTATAAGATTATGAAATAAATAAATATCAATTAGTGTCTTGATGTGGTCTACCGCTGGCTCCAATTGTCAGAAAAATCTAAACGTATTTATATCCGCTAGATACATTTTATGTTCAACTTTTAATAAAATCTAGTAATAGATATAACTGTACCTTGTTTTATTTTTAAAAAAATAAGTGGGTCCAATAAAATCATCATATCTAGACTTTCTAGATTCTTGATACATCGCCATAAAATAAGGAAGCCTAAGTGAGCATAATGTACAGCCTTGGCTCGTACATGCCCTAAAATCCTGTTACTAACGCACGACTATAACATGGATGTATTTAATTAACAATAATGTATCATAATCAATAAATAGAAGTTAATCTAACATAATACCAGCACTAAAAGCCGGATATAATTAAAATACATTATTACAGATTATCTGTAATTACAAGTGTTGCCAACCGACACGGGCGCGGGTTTATAAAATTAAATTGTTATTACATTACGAAATCAATGAAATTATATGGTGAAATAAACTTCTAATTTATGGCTGGCCATTTCGAGATTCTGAACGCGTATATACGGCCGTCAATACTTTTAAATTAATTGATACACGTAAGATGTATTTGTATGGCAAGATTGCGTGCGCGACACTAAAATTCTGGAGTAGTGAGTTTGAATATCTGCGAATTTATCACTTAGGTATCATGAAAAGTTAACACCACGACAAATAGTACGTCAAATAAAGAATGTTTTGCACGTTTATTTACTAAAACTTTACGTGATAATAACGTTTAGATGATTCGTTATAGTTATCGAATGAAGTTTTCGTAAACCTTCTAATATTCTTAACAATTTATATTACTTTTATTTAATGACCCTGGCGGTGATAGAACATTAATGACAAGGGGGTATAAACTAGTAATTTATTGATTACACACTTCAAGATAAGAAACATGGTTGACATGGTCCATCAAGAAAAGAGCCCTTTGGCATTGAGAGTGCCATGGGCAGCGGTATCACTTAACATCAGTTGAGCCTACTGCCCGTTTGCCCCCTGTTTTATAAAAAAAGTGCGTGCGTACAAAGTACACATGTCAGAACTTCTTTGGCAAACTAATTTTTAAGTCTTGTTCATATTTATACAAATCTAAAACTTTAGATTTCCGAGACTGAGAGAGAGGGAAAAAGGAAGATATGTTAGGAATTTAATGAATTTGTCATTACAATATTAAAAGTGTCGAAAATTAATACAAATTATAATATTTTTTTTACATTATTTTAAGGCATTTTAATTTACAATTCGTCATTTGAAATTTCAATAAATTATTTTGCATAAAATATGAAATACTAATATTTCATAAATTCTCTTTACGAAATTGTAATTTTAAAAATAGAATATCTTTAAGTTAATCCACCCTTCTCACTCTCTCTCAATCGGTCTCAATCGCTCTCTCCCTTTCGACAAAAACGCTGCACATCTACGTGACGTTCCGTAAAAATTTTACCCTCATGCGCCTATAGAAGTCACTTCAAAAATACTTCACGTATTTCAGTAAAGATCTTATATTTCTGTAGAATGATTTAATAATAATAACTCATTAGTATGTGCTATAGCTGTCAAAATTCACTACCTTTCTAGTAGTTTTGTGAATTCTGCGAGATAGATAATGAAAAAGAACTTAAAGTAACTAGCGTTATACGAGGATTCGTAAGTGATTGTAATTTGTGCACGAGAAAACTGTAGTTATGAATATACAGAGCTCTTGCACAGTTCAAATATTTCACAAACTAATAAACACTAACCCCATTGTTCACAAGCGATATTACACTCAATTTGAATGCCTGTAGTTCATACGATGTGCACTACATTTAGTTTACCCCACTGTTTATTACTTCTACTGTTTATATAACAGATACGTAGATAGTGTATAACTTAAACCAATTTAATTTTGACAAGTTTCATGAGGGAGAGCAACGTTTAGTGTAACTTTTAATTCATAATTCATCATTCGTAGGATAATTCTTTTTTATCTATAAAGTACTCATTAACTGGATATGGGCTGAGATGAATCTTAAAAAAAATAATTATAAGCATATTGTAGCGAATCGTAGATACGCACTAAAAATGTACATACTCTTTTGTGTAGTATTTTCTCTAGGATTTTGATGTATGTGTTAACATAAAGATAGGACACTAAGGAAAGAAGAAAACAGACGTCACTCAGACGGACTTTGAAGACAAGTGAATATATATATGTTTTTCTTCCTTAAGCGTTTCTATGTGAATATGAATTAATTACTCTTGTTTGTGAAGAATAAACCAATTAACAAAGATAAAAATGGGTCGTGATTTATTTCAAGATAGAACATCCCATAATATCAATATAGCATGAAAGGTACTTTTCAAACTCAAACTCAAAATAACTTTATTCATATAGGTAAACAAGTACACTTATGAACGTCAGAAAAGAAGTTAAATTCATTCTTAATTTTCATTTACTACCAGTTTGCAGGTCAAGGGCGTAGAGCGGACAAGAACTGGCAAGAAACTTTCTGCCACTCTTTTTAATCGCTTAGTTTTGCATACAAAATATTGTTTGAACTGGAGAAAATCAATCCCAAAGGTTAGGATAATTTGCCACAAAAATATTTGCCACAAGGACTTTTAATTTAGTTTAATTTATACATTAAATTAATGCATTCTAGTTTTTAATGACGTAAATTAAACGCTTTGTACATTAGCATGGTATTTTCATGAAATTAACAAAACGTACAACTTATAATATTCAGAAGTCCTGATATTTATGTTTTCAAAAAAATTTATGTTGGGTGAACAAGTACCAAAATGTAGTTAGTACATAATATGAATTTAATTCAATTGAAATTAAAATTCGTAGTGAAATTATTAAATTTTCTTTTACTATTTAATATTGTATGAAAGTAAATGCTAGTCCGTATAGTGGAATGTAGAGAATATTGGAATGTTCTCAAGGAATTTTGAAATTGCCTGAAACATTGAAAATTGTTATTAATCTCCCATATTTTGATAAAACATTTTTGGTATACAATATTCCAAATACTCCTTCAAGTCAAATACTTCAAAATGTCTTTAGCTTGTGTTTGTGTCTAAATCGAACGCCAAAATTGATTTCCTAGTATATTGGCCAAACGGTATTAAATGACACGACTATATAAAAACATTACATAATATATTTTTTTAAATCTAATTGCCAAGAGTAATGTAAACCATAACATTATCTCTTATTTAGTTGAATAAAAAGAGATTCTTAAATGCATTGACACCACTTTGAAAATGTAATACCAATAAAACTTCGACAAATGGTTATATTTATTATTATTTATCTATAATTCTGGCTACTTAGGTTTATCCATCATAATTTCACCTTATTAACTACGTGATATAGATACCAATACCAACTGCCCACACATCATAATAAATGATGGAAGAATGATCAGCTTATCACCCTAATACATTATGCATTCTCATGTCTTGAAGATAGATTGTGGTAATCGTAACTATACCTTTATTGGCCTATATTTTTATTGATGTATATATTTATATACATCCCATATTGTCCTAATAGATATATATTGAAAATTAACCTATATTTGTAACATAAACTTACGTAGTTTTAAAGTCACGATCAAAAATAATAATGTAATAATTCAGAGAAATTAATTTTTATGTTGATTAATACATGAAGCTGACTAGAAGAGTAATTAAAGAAGGGGGCATTATCCAACTCGCCCATAAATATCATGAGGATATTTCCGGAGAAGCAGTCGCCCGGGCCCGGGTGGAGATGTCAGGCCTAGGTAAATAAAGCCCCTTCTTAGGAAAGGAGATTTGATAGTTCTCTACTACCTAGCTTCTCAGCCACAGATCTACGCGTGCTTGATAGTCTGTCAAGGGGTCCTATGTAATAAAAAAACAAGTGCATATTAGGATATTGACTTATATGGCATCTAAATTCGCTTGACGGGTGAGATAAAGATAACTTCTTGATCTCACTCGTCAAGCTGAATCAAGCTGAATAACTCAGAAAGGGAAATAGAATCGTTGTTAGTTTAGATAGACGAAGCCAATTGGGTCGGGCAGCCCTCAGAACTTCACTTGGGTAATGCAGGTCCACTTTCGAAGTCTCCTTCAAACTCGTGCAAAGTTTTGATAAAATATATCTGAGTTAGAGTTTTGGTTGACTTTGATAGCACATACTTCCAAACGGGTATCAAATAAAATATTTTATCATTAGTGTTTATTTTTCTTTAAATAATTAAAACGACTTGTTTTATACTTGAGAGCAGTGTTGGCTTAGTGGCATCAGCGTGAGACTCTCATAACTGAGGTCGTAAGTTCGATACCCGGCTGTTCACCAATGGACTTTCTATGTGCGCATTTAACATTTTCTCGAACAGTGATGGAAAACATCGTGAGGAAACCGACATGTCTTAGACCCAAAAAGTCGACGGCGTGTGTCAGGCACTGGATGCTGATCACCTGCTTGCCTATTAGATTTAAAAATGATCATGAAACAGATTGAGAAATCGGAGGCCAAGACAAAAAGAGGTTGTAGCGCCACTGATTTATTTTTTATATATTTCAAATACTAAACGAGATGGTTTATAATTTAAATATTTTTATTGATTGATATAATTAGTATTATATAAAGATTTAGATTATATACAGTATGCTAAACATAATGAGTAATACTCTGTCTTTTACAATTACCTCTCACTCAGTTTCAAGATTAAAGATTTAGTACGACTGGATCGTTTTTAATATCTATTAGACCATCTCTGTTCCGTCCCGAGCTAAACAAAGGAAGTTATTAATGCTCCCCATTGTCTTGCGTGAGAACCCGCCAACCAGCCTTGACCCTTCTATTCTTAGCCCAAGTTCTGTTAGCCCAAAGGCCGAGGGCTCCAGTCTACTGGTCGGTCCACTAAAATACCTTCTATTGTCCATCTTGAGAGGTTATTCTTCGTTACAGTTTGTTTTCAAGGAATCCCTCATTGTTATATAAATTGATCGACTTGTAGTTAATTACGGAACGAAACGCCGATTTCTTTCTGATACGGGAAATTGATCTCAAAAATTGGGACCCATTCTTCAGTAGATCCTTTAAAAATACTTATCTTTTGTAAGTACTGAGGCGCAGCAATCAAAGGTACACTGATAAAGTCTTCTACCCCTCATTAACATCACAGAACTGAGTAATAAAGCCCTTTGGTCAATTTTATGCAATAGGCACATATATACAAGAAACCAATTTAATAGAATTAGTTAGTAACATCATACTTTATACTTATCGTATCGTTGCAGGGCCACATTCAATCTTTATGTATTTATTTTGTATATTTATGGGCAGGACACACCACTTGTATGAGCAATGGCAGATGGGCAAACAGGGTAACAAGGTAGAAAGGGCCACCATGGAAAAGAAAGAGGTTCTCTTGCATGGTTGGCCGATGACCTTAAAGAAGTTAGATAAAATAAATATAAAATGTGTTTATTGATTTGACAGTTTATTAAGTTTGTAAAGAAGTTGGAGAGATGAAGCCAGTTGGAGGAGGCCTATACTCTATAAGATTTCCATTAAAAAATATATAATTTATGTGTGTGTGTATCTTTTGTAAAGATGGATGAATGTTTCAAGGGATAAATGAAGCATAACTATTATTATTATTTATGTACAGAGCGGCAACACTTATGCATAAATTAAATAAATCAGCGGCGCT
The DNA here is from genome assembly GCA_905332375.1 of Pieris macdunnoughi. NCBI lineage: Eukaryota > Metazoa > Arthropoda > Insecta > Lepidoptera > Pieridae > Pieris > Pieris macdunnoughi. The sequence continues at coordinate 632,165 of CAJOBZ010000014.1, read as the reverse complement.
ACAACATTTTTAGGTCTGGGTCTCAAATTTCTGTATCTGTTTCATGATTATGTGGCAAGTAGGTGATCAGCCTTCCGTGCCTGACACGGTCCCTCGACTTTAAGTGTCTAAGGCAAGCCGGTTTCCTAATGAATGTTAAATATACACATAGACAGAAATTCTATTGTGGTGTAATTTCTATCCAAACCTACGACCTCAGCAATGAGAGTCGCACGCTGAAGCCACTAGACCATCACTGCTAATACTTACGTATACTGTGCATAAAAACGTACATTTAAAATACAGCCATTAACGACAACTACTAGCAGTAAAATAATCATTATGAGCTCCAAGTGGGAGGTAAAAACGTTGATACAGTTGCTTTACATATTATACCCGCGTTAACTGGAACAGCCACGCTCAACAAGCATTGTAAAACCTGGTTTATGTGGGTTTTAAGTGCACAAATGTTTGAATTTAAATTTTTCAATGAGAAGTACTCGGTGTTATTGCATTTATTGAATAGTGTAACATTTTATTACGAAAAATAATGTCCAGCAGGAGTGTTTTTCCTATTTCCGTACTTAAGTGGTTAAGGCACATGGCAAAATTCAAATTCAAAAATCATTTAATCATATGGGTAACACATTGCACACTTATGACTTTTCAGTAAAGAAATATATATTAATGCTTCTAATTTTACATTTAGTGCCAGTTCTCAAATCAAGGGCGTAGAACGGAAGAGAAGAACTGGCAATAAACTCTCCGCCACTCTTTTTAATCGCCATGTTTGTTTAATATTGTTTGATATTGTTTTGCTAAATCGTGAAATATTGCTTTTTTCGTTTGCATTTAACTTAATTTCAGCTTAACGTTTGAGTTATTAGTTTGCTTTTGATATGAAATGATAGCAATATAGTATTTAAGATTCAATTTTCGTTTCGTGCCCTGCTATATGCGAAGAAGTATTGCAAATTGGAAAATTACATGGCTTTTTTATGTGTGCATTGTAAGATTGCACATAATTTAAGAGTTGTGATAATTGTTTTTGAGGTTACTTTTTCGTGTACCAATACTCTAGCATGTTTTATTAAAGAGCGTATAGAAAGTAAATTTCCGTTGACAACAAACACTGTTTTAAAAGTTTAAACTAAAAGTACTAACAACTGGTATACTCTTAAGAAAAATTAAGCCGAACACTGTCTATTAAGTGACGGAGCCACAAGTTGTATCGTAAGTAATTCAAGTCAATAACACCAGCACTTAAGTAAAAGTAGGATATTTGGAGGCGAGCCAGGTCCTACAAGCAGAATTAATTCCTAGTCTTGTTTGCGGTTGTAAAAATTTTATTCGATGTCTACACAGTAAGTCATGTACATTTATAGACTTATTTTGTTTTATCAGAAGTCATAAATACATCTCACAAGGCAGTTGTATTATTTATTTACTATCCATTTAATTTAGATATTTTTAGTATATTATTTGAAGTAAAAAAGTTCCACTTAGGAAGTTATTATTAATGTTGTTTAGATTACATATGAAAATCGAAGAACATGATTATAATAAAAATAAAAAAGGCGCTCAAAGAATTAAGTTTGGTGGCGATTTTTGTATGGATGTTTTCAAATAAAACACTTTGTTTGAAGCTGGGTAACAACTGACTTTGATGGTTTAAAATATTAGCTTATAACTAACAAAAACTAACTTGGCTTACCTAAGGGTTCATAAATCTAAATGACACTTATGTTACTGGACAATATCGGAAACGAGAATGCTAAAATACAATTTATGAGTGTGGTAAAAACTAAATAGCTCATATTTGCTTCAAGTGTGCGATGATTGTTAACATTTTGTTGACGCTTATATATCATCAAAAATAAGACAATTAGATCTAAACACAACTAATACTGGTATTAAGAAATGTCAAAGTCAAAACTCATTTATTCATATAGGTAACACTAATAATAAATTAAATTAAAAATAAAGATTTAAACTAACCAATTTTTAGCTACGAATAATCGGACCATCTGCGATATTATTTGTTTATTTTCCAGCATTACGAATCATTGTATACTAGCTAGTGAACCGTGTCCTTCAGAAACAAAACGCGACAAATTTATTAACTGTTGTGATTCAGCACGGGGCTATGCGACACCAGCTCGTTAGTTCATGCTCTTTATCAACAGTGGACATGCTTGCTTGATCAATATATATCGAATGACATAACAATTTTTACCTGTCACTGATAAAAGTGAACATAAAATGTCAAACTAAGCTAACTAAAGTTAGGCTAAAATATACCAGTACTATATTAATCTCTATTTTTGCGCTTCATAATTGTTAACTAGAAGTTATAGATAGTTAACAGTTTGCTTACTTGTTTTAATTATCATAACGTCGGTATAAATTCAAGCTTATGTTTGAAAGCTTTAAGTACTAAATAGAATGACACAGTTCATATCTGATGTAAATTTCATAAGTGATTTAAAAGTTTCCGCATTTTATGAATTATTAAGATCAGCTATTTTCAACGTTAGGTAACCTGTAATGTCTTTTATTCAGATTTAGCGCATAGATTAATATATTGCATTAAAATCAAATTAAATAAGCTGAATTCTAACTCAATTCCCAAATTTTCCAGCCAGGAGAGCCTACGGCATAACGATGTAATAAAATATTAACAAAACCGAGGTAATTAGCCGTTAGGGAATTATGCTAATAATGAATGATTTTTGTGTTGTTCAGCAGGTGTGAATTGCTAGGAGTTACATTATGAATGAAGTGACTTTTGTTTTATAAATACATCCGTATTATTCCTTTAAGTAGATGTTTTTTTAACCCCACTAACATATTTAAATGTTCTCAAATTTTGTAAAATTGTGTGCGTAGGTGCAATGTTGTAAAAAATATTTTTAAAGTTATACTTCTTTAGGCGCTTTATGAAAAATTGATGAGAGTGAAATTTTACGATGCGCGCGCACCGTGACACAAAATTAACAGAATGAAGTTGCCCACGGAAGATGCTACGGCATTGGACATAATTTAAAAACAACATTCGAATAATAATAGAATTTATGTTACACTTAATGTAAGAGAATAATAATAAAAATTTATTAATTTAATTTTTCAAATGTAAACTGAACTTTATTGACTATAATGACTCCTTTTCCAGTCTTTGATTATTGAATTATAATTAATTATTTGCATGCAATCAAAAACTATTTTTAATAATGCCAAAGAAGTATAACTTCTTACGCGCGTACATAAGTACACGCACCCTTTTTTTATTATTACAAATAAAACTTAAGGTTTTTCTATACCCAGGTGGAAGTATAACACATCTCAAGACGGTTATGTGATACTTAATTAGGTTCAATCTCTTATCGGAAAGCCCGTTAATCCACGTAGGCCGCTTCTGATGTTACCCCCTTTCCAAGCACATTACAAGGTAACTGTGGCGTAACAATAGGGTGGCAGGTGTGGCAAAATGCCACGGGCCCCCGACCCAAGAGGGCCCCTGCCCAAGAGATATTATGTTCTATGGATGAATGTGAAGTCTCCAACACGCATTGGGCTAGCGTGAGGACTACTGACTATTCCCTCTCGCCTAAGAGAGGAGGCCTATGGCCATTAGTGGGACATATACAACCTGTAATTCAGTACGTTGAAAATCCCGAAGTTAATTAAAATTAAACTGAGTAGGGAAGATTTTTGCTGATAGGGCCCCATCAAAAGAATTGCCACGAAAGAAGATTTGCCACGGGCCCCAGATGGTATAGTTACGCCACTGCAAGGTAACCAAAAAGATATATTCACATTTCATATTCGGTTTACTTGTTTTGAGTGGATCTACTGGTCGGTAGTATCACTCTGTTTTTATAAAACGTTAAACACGACGCTGCGCACACCGTTTCGACGATGGGCGCGTATGCGTCCTCTTTTATACATTTTTCCATATACGGTCGCCGTAGCGTCCGCGCACGTGTCGAACACGCTCGGCGCCCTGCGTTAACATGTGTGTGTAATTCTTATATTTAGTAATGAATAATATATTCTAAACCCTCCTCGATAAAGGCCTTGAATACACAAGTGTTCGATTAAACTTAATCGTACAACTTCCGTTAATATTTACAATAACGCGTTATTAATAACTTAACCCAAGTTTGAGGTGTTCTTATTAAAATTCAGTTTGAGAAGCCTTGTTTGTTTTGGATTAAACTTTAAGTGGACATTGAAACTGGGAAGTGGTTCCTAAAGTTTTTTAATTAAGCCAGGGACTTCTACACACTAAGTTGTTATAGTTTATATGATAATGTTACTAATATTTATCATAATTAAATCACGCCTGATGCAGTAATAAAAATGTTAGCTACCGTTATAAAATAAAAAAACCTTTAATGTTGTTTAGCTTTCATGCTTTGCATGTGTCAAAATAATATCTCTATATATTTAAAATTCTCGTGTCATGTTTGTTCCCATGGTCCTCCGAAATCCGAAACAGCTCGACCCATTCTTATGAATTTTTTTATGCATATTCAGTAAGTCTGAGAATCGGATACTATCAATATTTTAAACCCCTAAGTGATAAGGAGTGTCCCCAAATTTTTCAGTTTTTTTGGTTTTTTGATACAACACACAAAAATACATACAACCCCTAATTTTCACTCCTCTACGATCAACCCCTATTTTTTATTATTGAAGATAGTTATTTTTATTGAACTAAAAAAATTTTAATCCTAGAAATAATATACATGGCAAAACAACGTTTTCCGGGTCAGCTAGTTCATTATAATTATCTATAGGCAAACGGGTTTTATTTCTTTACACCTTGTCCTTCGACAAAGGCTTCCTCTAAATTTTTCCAATCTTCGCGTTCTCTAGCGGTTCGAATCCACTTTAAACCCTCTACCTTTTTTATATCGTTCTCCCATATTCTAATCTGCTTGCCTCTGTTTCGTTTCCCTCTTCCCACTCCGTTAGAATTCTGTTCCCTTTTTGCTCTGTTTCGAAGTTACGTTGCAAAAAGAAGTAGCTACCGTTAATACATTGTAAATGTGATCTATCTATAAGGCTATCCGTATTACAATAGCTAAACTAAAATTAACTTACACAAGTCAGGCACAATTTGCTCTAAACCGTTATCTTAATACGGCCATTGTTCAGTTAGAAGTTGATCCAACTTTTTAATAATGTTCCGGCGAGTTTGCCGACAACTTTTCAATTTAAACAATCTGCCCCTGGACTACACTTCGCGATACAATTTGATTGACTATTCAATTATGCTGCGTAAGAACCTACAGGGTGAGTTAGGGTTTTACTTTAAATTAAAATATAAATTTGTATACAAAAATATTATTCAGTAGAACGTCTGGACCTTCGTGTACTTGTTAACTGTTTATTAGTGATGATAATTTGAATAATTTTAGTGTATTGAGTTTTAATTTCAATAGATGTTTATATATGTGGTATAGTCTCTTATCACACTTAACATTTATTTATTTCATTTACTAATGTTAGTTATTTCGACTATGTGTTTGCGTGTTGTGCCCACGAGAATGTAAGTGCATGCTCCTATTTAACCATGCCTACTGCTGTTAGAGGACAAATCTTTGTTTTTAATATATTTTTTATTAATTATTGTTATATATTATTATATATTATTTACTATTAATTACTTAAGATGTCATGTGGAACATACTGTAATGGTTGCAGCTCCTTACAAACATTGTATAAAACAAAAATGTCCGTTCTACGCTCTTGATTTGAGAGCTGGCAGAAAATGTAAAATAAGAAGCATTTAGCTTATATGTATTTCTTTATAGACATAAGTGTATGTATTAATAAATAATTTTGACTTTTGAGTTTTTTTACTTTTAATGCCAAAATAAACTTAAAAAAAAAAACATATTACCCGTTAAAATACATTTAAAAAAAGCCTTTACTTATTTTGTAACTAATTATGAATAGTATGACCTTTGTAAATTCAGGTAGTGTGTAATAACATAAATTAGTCTCAGGTGAAATATTAAATAGGCGATCAACGCTAGTGAATGGCGCATAACTAAGTTCTCTGCGCTCGCGGCACTGCTGGCAATTGCCACTGCTTTCGACGCCGAGTGGTGTTATTTTAACTATAATAATAATAACATTATAACTTTTCTAAATTATCCTTATTTAAAACAATACATTTAAAGCTTTTAAAAATACTTTCAGTATCTAGAAACTTGACAATACTATACTACATTTGATAAACTAAACATTGACTTGTAACCGTGCTTGCACAGTGCAGTGTAACATAAATATTATTTATTATACATTTACACTTGATTTGTAATTAAAAACATTAAAAACAACACAATACATTTTTAATCTGTTTAAACCCCATTTCCCACTTATAAATGTGTGAAACTATATAAAATTCTAAATGATAAATGATATTCATATATAAGAAGGAAACACCAAATGGATTCAAACATTAGCATACTTACCAAGGCCGAGTGCGTTAGGAAACTTCGTAATCCCATCAAGAAGTACATTTTCTTGTTTATCGCTAATGGAACGGAAACACACTACCTTTTAGTACTTTATAACTTCACTAGTTTCATCAACTCGGCTAATATACCTATTTAGGCTGGGTAATGATTCAATTTTAACAGCCTACGATGCCTTTGAGGTTATCTGGGAACGTAATACAAAAGGTTGTGTTCTAATGATCGTCAATAAAATAGTTTTTATATAAGAAATCTCTTAAATAGTTGTATATTAGTATCAGTCACAGATGGGTCAAAAACACCCTTACAAAAATGGAAAAAATGAATGACCCAGTTGGAAAAAAAAAGAGAGGACCACAAAAAACTTGGGAAGATGAAATAAGAGATAGCAATACGGATTGGAAAATAGGAGCAAAGACACAAATCACAGATTCGTGTACTAATAGTAAATAGGTACATAAATATAACATAAACATAGATAATGTAATCTGTAATCTACTCGAATATAGGCTATTTTTATTTTTTATTTATTAGTTGAAGAAATTGTCCTCAAAATTGTTCAAAAGGTCCAACCAATAATAATTAATTAACGTGACCAACTAAATATAAACCTGTCTTTATAGAATTATGTATCTTCTCAAGCACTCTAGCCTTTCCTTTTCCAAAGTTAGAGACAGACTATGGTAATACTGTTAACTCAAAAAGATTATCTCAATCCAATTGACGTATCTTTGATGTCCCCTAGATGGTAGGAAATTAGATTCAACTTTCAAACATATGATTTTTGATGTAACTGTCGGATTTATGAAAAACGTATCACAATTTCGAGATCAATTCTGTTTCAGATGTCCGCGAAAATATTGTCAATCGCATATTTTATTTTTAGAAAAATTGTACCCGTGTTTGTGGATACCATGATTTTGTATTTTCAGGTACGTTCCCTTTCATGTCACTAATCCACAACAATACCAGAAGCGAAACAATATTTTTTTCCCCTTTGATCCGCTGAAATGGTGAAGAGATAAAGGCGTCTAAAGGACAACAAAATGTGTTTTTGACTGTAATCTACTTGTGTACAATGAATTTAATAAATACTTTTTTAGAGATGAACATTTGCTGATTAAATGTACAATCCTATATTGTCAAAAGAAACATCAAATGGCCTTTTCTCTAGCCACTTTTCAATCATAATTAGAATGAACTTGAAAATATATTCCTTTCCCAATGAAGTCTTTCCTAAAGTGCCCAGGAAACTTCTGAGTTTCTGGAAACAGCTAGGTTGGCTTAATTGTGCAGGATTTTACGCACAACGAACCAAAAGAGTGTCTAAGTGTGGAAATTGCTAGTCGTTCCTCAGCAAAAAGACAGTTGAGACAAAATGTGACTGACTTTCTTTATAGAATTCCATGGCAATTGATATGACGAGAATCTTAAATATTATTGAATATCTATAAAAGTATATTTTTGTAAGTAGTTATATTTTTTTCAAAATTGTATAACGCTACAATTTTCTATATATATGTTAAAATATCCAACACAAAGCCATTCAAGGTGTCAGCCAAGAACCTCCCATTCCTTACATTGCGTCAACACTCAATTAAAGACCAAACGCCTACTGAAGGCTACTCACAGATAAATTATTCGTCGCTGTTTTAACAAATGACCTATTTCGGGTCCCTCGCAATTAACAATCAATAAAATGTCCAGCTCAGCCCGCACTATCCCTTGTTTTGGGTTATCTCGGTCACCCTACTTCCTAACTTCGGGGTCGTTAAACCTATAGCACTTATCTATATGATCTGTAATCTGTGTTTCAGACAGTTGAAGCATAGTACCTGAGAGATAAATGATATTAAACTATACAGGGAATGGTATCGAAAAGTACGCGATTCTTAAAGACATTAGACTGCAATCGCAAAACTGTTGATAAAGAGATTAAATCAACTGCAAATGATCTCAACAGGTTGTATGAAAAACGTGGACAAGACAATGAAATGGCAACACTTATGTTATTCAAAGTCCTCATATTAATCCTTCTCACGTGATCTGCTGAAACAATTCAGTACAATGTATCTATGTCATATTACTACGCATATATCGCAGACTCTCGGTATTACAAAATAAATGAAATACAAAACATTTTTGTCGTGTCACACTCAAAGATGAAGGCTTTTTATAATAGAACAGGGTGCAAACGTGCAGGAGGCTCACCTAATTTATTTATTTGCACATCGTTATTGTTAAGTGATACCGCCCATGGACACTCTCAATTCCACAGGGCTCGCGAGTGCGTTGCCGGCCTTTTATGAATTGGTACGCTCTTTTCTTGAAGGACCCTAAGTCGAATTTGTACGGATATACTTCAGTGGGTATTTGAAAACGCTCATTTGCAAAAAGCAACTTCATATTTACATTGATATTTCAACTTCTGGTAATCAATGTGCTAATCCTGCGCAGAGGTACTTCGCTATTGTAAAATGTATAGAACACAAAACATTTCCGGCTTGTCCCGTTGCTCTGAGCATTGATTGCGAACAATGTTTGTTATACGGCAGCTTGTCAACGTATTGTTTGTAGACAGATTTAATTCGTTGAATTTCATCGATATTTGCCTATCTCGTTCAAACACGTGACATGATCGATGGTTCCTCGTAAATGTAAATCTAATAAAAGCGCAGAAAAATATTCGTAAGTGAAAATCAATATTAGTATTAGAAATTCTGATAAGTTTTAAAATGTTAAGTATTTATTAGGCAACATAACTCTAAATCTTTTATGGTTTAAAAATAATATTTTTTCTTAATCTATACAAACCCAATGTTACTTTTAACAACGTTTTTTTAATTCGTATTTTTCTAAAGTTTTCTGTGTTTTACTGTATTCTTTTTTCGTATCTTGGGATAAGATTTATCGAAAATGGTATTTGGTAGCTTACCTCCGGAGGTGGCGAGCAAGCCGTGCGCGCGCAGCAACGCCAGCAGCAGCAGCAGCAGCAGCGGGCGGGGCCGCATGCCGCGCCGCACTGCGCCCGCGCACCGCCGCCGCTCGCCCGCGCGCTCACCTGTCAAAAACACATTCATTAGGCCGGTAAAGTATAAGTTTATCTTATATTTAACATTGGTGTACTGCGACATATAATGTGTGTTCAAATTTCATTTGAACATTGATGAACTGCTGACACGGCTCACGTGGTTGTTCTGAATTTTAATAGCTGAAGGTTATTACACCACACAATAATAATATTATGTATGTGTGAATAGGTGTAAGTAGTATTTAAGATATTGTTTAATAACAATAAATCAGTTTTGAATATTGCTCTGTCTTATTATTTTCTCGCATATGCATCTGCATGCTGATGGTGAATATATATTCACTATTTATGTGTTAGGGTACATCTGTAGGGCTTAGGAATCCGTAGGGTTGTTAGGTTCATACATCTCACCGTCCCATATATTTAGTTATCTAGTGCAGCTTGCTAATACATACACTAAATATACTATTCAGATACTCCTGACATTTAATACATATAAATTTAGACACACATTTCACGGCTGGCAAGGTGTACAATATGTACTTAAAAGACTACCAAATGGCACGAAATAGAATCTTCGCTAAATCTCGTATTTCATAAATTATAACGGTGAATTGATTTGAATTATTGGTTAGTGATAACGTTTTTTAGGCAATAAAAAACTTTAGTACGTACTAATGGATGTTTCTGTTTTTGTTTATTTTTATTTTGTTTGTAGCATGACCTATGGCGACGAAAGAAAGCAACTCTTTGGCCTCTTTAGATGACCTACCATCATACACATTTAACTACAAAACGTTATGTTATTGTTCGTTTAAAATATCTGACCTCTTTTTTCCGGACATTAAAAGAGACGATCCAGAAAATTTATAAAAGACTCTAAAACGACGATACAAATTCCAATCTATATTAGTGAGCTTAAAAACAAAAAGAATATTGCATCGTATAGGGAATCGGCCCGTTAAAATCGGATACAATTTGTATGGCTACAGCTCGAAGCCTGGAGTCAACGGCACGTAAACAATTCAATTAAATCGCTTCTAATTCTCTTCTGTTAAGCTCTTTAAGTCGTGGGTTCCACTTCATTTTGTAAAGCTTTGATCGATTATTTATATTATAAAACGTAATCATAACAGTTCGTATACACAAATATTATATCTAAACTTGTAATGTTAATTTATGTTAGTTTTAGTAAATTCAAGGAAAGGACAAACTCAAACTCAAAATATCTTTATTCATGTAGGTAAACAAGTACACTTATGAATTGCCAGAAAGAAGTTTAATTAATTTACATTTACTACCAGTTCGCAAGTCAAGGGCGTAGAGCGGGTAAGAAGAACTGGCAAGAAACTTTCCGCCACTCTTTTTAATCGCTTAGTATTGTAAAAAAAAATATAATGCTCTTTTTTACAAATGTTTCATTTAGGTGTTTTCAATTTAAATAACGCAGATTGATATTGTTTAATTAAAAATGGGATTTATTAATCCTACACACACATTTGTTTTTAATTAATATATTTCTAACGTTTAATGGAAATTTCGGACGCTGACTTCGCAAATTATTACCAGTATTGCAAAAAGATTGAAATCGAATCGTGACGGTCAGAGCCCGAGAATATGTGATTCGATTTTCCTGCGCAGCCCGGGGGTAGTAGTCTGATTCCTCAGTATCTAGTACTGTCAGTACGTCTGGTGAGCAAAGCTTGAAGTTACCTACGATACACTGGTGACACGTGATCAAAATTCTATGACATTTTCCTTTTACTTATTCACACAATTGTATAGCCTGCGTTCGTCCCTTAAATGGTAAACGTGATTAGCTCGCTAGATTTTTCCAGCAACAATTGCGATATTGATTGGAAGGTGTTGCGTGAACGTTACCACTTGGTGGTTGGTGCTTACCGCCAATCATATTAAAGCCTTTGACATGGAATTCTAGAGATTCTGGTATTGCCATATTAAAATTATATTATGACCTTTGCAAACACTTAGTGTTAATGCACAAAATTGGGATAAACGAGTATATATACTAGTAGTACATTTATTTTCAAGTAAATTAAATTGTAAGAAAGATAACAGTACAAATACGACATGTAAAGAACACATTGAGGGTCCTGAAATCTGGTCTTGCTATTCTATTAACATCATAAAAAATCTAATATGAATCAAACGTAGAAATAGCAATAGCCTGCCAGCACTAGGTCACGTGTTTAGGTTGTATATAATAACTCCTAAACACATACATGTAGCTTTTGCAAACCCGAAATTGAAATCCGTATCCAATAATTGACTTCGTGCAGACACATCTTTAATTACCTTCTACATTTAGTACCTATTAAAAAGGCACTTTTGAAAATCAAATTTACAAGTTTTCCTTAAAGATTCCAAACAGATTAGTATTACATCACATAAAAAAATTCTTTCTGTATCTTATATTACTTAAATGATTGTGATGAAGAGAATATTGTGAAATACAAATGTTGGAAAGAAAACAAATTTGCTAATTACAGTTCAAAGCATTTAAATAAACTTGGATCTATTAAAACAGTCACGAAGGTAAATTGCTAAGTTACTGTGAGGTTAAGTGATAGCAAACTTGCAAACACAAAGTACGCTATTCTGTAAGACTAGAGTAAAAGCAAATAGTGAGAAGATAAACTGAGAAAATTAGTTTATTACAATAATAAATTTAAAAAAAATACTAAGACACATCTTTTGATGTTACAACATCGAACTTTTTTGAATGTTTATGCCTGGTTTTTTGAAGTGAAATTTCTTTAGGCGCATGAGGGTAATTTTTTTTAAGGAACGTCACGAAGATGTGTAGCGTTTTTGTCCAAGAAAAGGGAGAGAGCGATTGAGACCGATTGAGAGAGAGTGACAACTGTTTATACACCATACATTTATACACCTTACATAAACATTTAAACTACCTAAAAATAGAATTTCTGTAACATAAAATATTCGTAAACAGAATTTATGAAATATTATTAGAAAAAAAAAAGTATTTTATATTGTATGTAAAATAATTTATTGAAATCTCAAATGACGAATACTAAATTAAAATGCCACGTTTTTTATTACCAAAGAAATAAATTTAAAAAATTAAATTTATAATTTGTATTATTTTCGATACTTTTAATGACAATTAAATCCATTAAATTCCTAACATATCTTCCTTTTTCCCTAAGTCTCAGAAATCTTGAGATTTGTATAAATATGAAAGAGACTTAAAAATTTGTTTGCCAAAGAAGTTTCACTTCTGACATGTGTACTTTGTACGCACGCACTTTTTTATGTAATAGGAGGTAAGCGGGCAGGATCTGATGTGCAGATGGCAGGCCATGGAGTGTCCATTGCCAGAAGGCTCGCAAGTGCGTTGCCAGCTTTTCAAGAATTGGTACGCTCTTTTCTTGAAGGACCCTTAGTCGAACTAGTTCGGAAATACTTCAGTGGGCAGCTGCTTCCATGTGGTGGTCCGCGGCAAAGACTGCCTTAAGAAACGCGAGATGATACGGATGGTATTTTGTATTTAGTTTGTTGGAATGTTCTACTAACGTGACATTAATATGCCCTAAACCTCACTCATATGAGTAACTGATAATTGGGGTTAATATAAAACTTGAGTCCAAAAGAAATTATAATCAACTACAGCGAATATTAATGAAATCGCCGACTCATCACTCTCATGGTGAATGTAATTAATCCGTAGCTAGTTTCAGTCGTTCGATGTTGGCTCTAATGAGATTCATGTTCACCGCTCGCCTACCATAGCTCAAATTAAACCGGACTTTTTGTAAACGGGTAATGGTTTTACGCTAATCTTTTTAGTACAGCTTTAAAATGGAAAATACGTTTACGAAATGTTTCTGTATCTGACAATAACAATTATTAAGATTGTTTCTTATGTTTGTTTTAATAAATCGAGATACATTTTTGAATACCTTAAAATATAAATAAATATATTAATTTTATAATATTCAATCAATATTATAATACAAAGCGGGATCATCCACAAGGCCAATTAAGGCAAAGTAGGATTTGATACAGTTAATCTTTTAAATATAATTTCCATATAAAACAGAACAAAAGGCTCGTAGCTACTTATATATATACATTATACATATTTATTATAACTCATTAACCCTAAAATTAGCTTTTACATTTTTATTAATATAATAATTAATATTTTTATTACTTTAGTTCTGGTTGGTATATTTCTAGTGTTACATGTAATTTTGTTTCTATTTAATTATTATAGCTTGTACTTTTCCCTCAGTAAGTGTTTTTTTTTTAAAGACAATTCACACCAATTGACATAGTCCCATGCTAAGCTGGTGAAGTTTGTGTTATGGGTACTAGGCAACGGATATACATACATATTATAGATAGATAGACATAAAAATACATATTTAAACACCCAAGACCTAAGCACAACACCAAATGCTCTTCACATCGATGTTCGTCTCAGCCGGGGATCGAACCCGGGACCCATGGATTCGCTGTCAGGGGTACTAACCACTAGACCAATGAGTCGTCAAGTTTTCCTATCCTAGGTTTGTAAGAAGCCGCCCATTGCCTAATAACTTATGAACCAGTTTTTTTTTGCCGCGCACCACCACTATGTGGAACCAGCTGCCCACTGAAGTATTTCCGAACCATTTCGACTTAGTGTCCTTCAATAAAAGAACGTGCCAATTCTAAAAAGGCCGGTAACGCACTTGCGAGTCTTCTGGCAATGTGAGTGTCCATGGTATCACTTAACATCAGGTGAGTCTCCTGCCCGTTTGCCTCCTATTACATAAAAAAGGGAACCGAGTGTAAATAAATAAAGAGCCATATCAAACTTCGTTTTCTAATTTCCTGTATATCGCCCAAATCGCCCCAAAAACTCAAAACATTCAATTACGTTATCTTAATTCATTCGAGTCCTATCAGATATTTCGTAAACTCATAAATTACCATAAGCGTTAAATCCGGACCAAAATTCCGTTGCGAAGGGACCTCAAAATTCGCTAACAAAAAACTTGCAAAGCGATTGTGGGTCCAGCGATAAAACGCTTCGTAAAATGCCAGCCGATGTACCGATACCCGATCGTAGATTGATATCCACAATACGGAGGAATAATGATATATCGATGAAGCGTTATATGTAACTAATGTTTGATAATAGAATTCTGAGTACTTTCTTTTTCTGGACTATCACGGCCTTTCTGAACAGGCGTACGACTCTCATCCCTGAGGTCGAAGGTTTGATCCCCGGCTGTGCACCAATCGACTTTCTTTCTATGTGCGCATTTAACGTTTGCACGAACGGTGAAGGAAAACATCGTGAGGAAACCGGCTCGCCTTAGACCCAAAAAGTCGACGGCGTGTGTCAGTTACAGGAGGCTGATCTACTTGCCTGTCAGCTTGGCAAATGATCATGATACAGTAATCTGAGGCCCAGATCTAAAAATACAGTACTGAGGTATGTGTATGTTTCTAAAACGTTGTATGCCGTACTTTTCTAGGAAATAAATAGCGGAAAGACGAAACACTTCGTGGTCATTAAAGCGTGTTTGGCCTGGAGATAAAGTTTATTATTCATATTGGAAGGAAAGGACGTGTACTATTGTAGCGCTGTCAGTGTATGCATGGATTCTGTGATTTGTCTTCAGGATATAATATGTTTTATTTCTATTCACAATATTTATAGTAAATACAATAACAACAATCTTGGGAATACGATCTCAAACCGTTTGGAACCTTTTTATGTGTCCCACTTGTATATTAATATGCACAGGCCCTAGGCCTAGGCCTTGATTTTATTCCCGCCAACAACAATATTTTTTTGGGTGCTCCGCCCTAAGTATACCACAACTTCGGTAAATTATAATATAATAATTATTATAATAAACTGAATTCTTCTCCCACTAAATTTGTATTTGCTGAAAAAATTGGAAAAACGTGCTCGTAATGGAACAAGTTAAACCCGAAGTAAACTAGCAAAAAGCGTATTTAATAAAATAAGAGGAGAGAAGCTCATTACTAGAGCAACCTTTGCCCAGGGCCGGCTTTAGGTTACTTTCCTTGACTTGTGTCTTGCGCCTTGATGGATGTTACCACATTATAATTAATTGAAGGAGGTGGCGGTCATGGCGCAACTCGTGGCCCAGGTACGCAACTTTCGTTATCTTAATGTTCTGCATAAGTTTTTTCGACATTCCAACTTGATTAAGAACTTTCAGTACTTAATTAAAACAGTAAAAAGAAATAACTACGCTACAACCATTTTAGGTCTGGGCCTCAGATTCCTGTATTTGTTTCATGATCATTTGCCAATGTAATAGGCAAGTAGGCGATAGGCAAGTAGGCGAAGTCAAGCACTGAGCTTGACTTCGCCGTTGACTTTTTGGGTCTAAGCCGGTTACCTCACGATGTTTTCCTTCACCGTTTATGCGAATGTTAAATGCGCATATAGACAGTCCATTGATGCACAGCCAGGGATCAAACCTACGACCTCAGGGATGAGAGTCGCCACTAGCCACAAGGCCAGCACTGCTCGTCATTATTTAATTACTCATTCATAATTTCACCGTTTTAACTAAAATTCTCATCTTGACCACTTCATAGCGAAAGCAATTTGACAGAAAGGGCTTCAGTTAAAATTTATTTTATAAATAAAGGGGTCAATGTACTGCCTGGTAAAAAGAGTGTTTAATTCAATTGTTAATTCGTCTCTGTAGTTTTACATTAACGTAGCGGGCTATTCATTAAGCCTCGAATAAATAGTGTCTAGTCATTGTTTTATTTTATATACTTTTTGTTTTGTTCAGAATAAAAAATAAACAGTTATTATAACACTGACATATATACGTTATAGCAATTGTTAAACAGGTCTAGTACTGCGTATGTTTTTACTTATAAGGAGGTAGAATTTATGAGTTGTTTACCATTGAACTGAAAATAAATAATAAAATAAAAAAAACTTCTGTGTGAGCTTTATATTTACAACTAACCTAGACAACATAGTTGACTGTAATTAATTTGTATTTTCACGTTCCGTCATGTTTATAAATAGACTTTTCTATTGCATACGAAAAGAACAATGAAAAATCTTTGAATTGAATTTACTGCCTCGCTGCGATTGCGATGCTTATACGCTGAGGAAAGCACACGTCTGTCTTGTTGTCTACAGAGATAACTAAAATTTTTGATAAGCGCCCTAAGCCCTATACGGTCAAAGAGTCTCTACTCCAAAGGGGACAAAATCAAACTTGGAATAAAAATGCTTGTTCTTGAATCGGTCACTTTTAGTGGACGCTGTTAATATTGAAACAGGAATGGTTTGAGCAGCAACAGTAATTCTATTTTTTTATAGAACAGGGGGCAAACGGGCAGGAGACCTCATCTGATGTTAAGTGATACCGCCGCCCATGGACACTTGCACTGCCAGAACGATCGCAAGCGCGCTGCCAGCCTTTTAAGAATTGGTACGTTCTTTTCTTGAAGGACCCTAACCTAAGTCGAATCGGTTCGGAAATACTTCAGTGGGCAACTGGTTACACATAGTGGTTGTGAGCGGAAAAAACTGCCTTAAAAAACGCTTAGTTGTGGAACGACGGACGTCGGGATTATACGGATAGTATTTCGTATTCTGCCCCTACGTCCGATAATGAAACTGAGCTGCAGGTATTCAATCTACAAGAACTCAAGGGCCCTCTTAAATCTAGAACTAGACTATAGTCAATCAAAAAATCCGTCAAACGGATTCTTTTCACTTGGAACTATCGCTCATCGTTAGACCGGGATCAATCCAGCGATACAAGCACTTTAAATCATTGGATGGCTGACACCGCACTCAATCCACTAATGGCCTACGGAACTAGTGAATAATGTATAGAGCTCGCTTTGTATACTGCAGCGCTTACAGGGCTAATTTGAAAACTATATAGACAGTTGAGTAATTGCTTAGTTTTTAAAGAGAATATTTGATTTCGAAGCTCGACTGAGGGTTTCAGAGCGCAAAGTCGCTTCATGTTGTAAAGAAACCAATTACGGAATTTATTATCAAGGTCCGTTCATAAAAGAGGTCAACAGGGCAGGGTTACTGGCGAATAATCATTGCCAATAATATTTAAGATGTACCAAATAAAAGGAATGGTTTTTAGGTACATTAATGTATGTATGCCGACTGCGTGATTAATATATGCGTGTAGTTGAAAAAAAATACAAAATTAAAGGTTTATAACGATTGTAAAATGGATTATTTCAGAGCCAGATAGCCTTTAGTTTTTAGTTTATTTTATTATTACTTATTTTTGTAATTCTTTAATTTTTAAGTGTTACTTGTTATTTTATTTTTGATGATTTCGATGCACTTCTTGCACCTTCTTCGAGTCTTCTTTTTATAGGTTTTTCCTTACTAGGGTTGACTGGCAGAGATCGCTTGTAAGCGATTAGGCCGCCCGTTGTATTCCTAATAACTTATGTTTTTTGTTTTTATTTTATTGTAACGAAGATAAAATAAATAATCAAATATATTATAGTTTATGATATAGAAAAAAAAACAAAAAAATTCGAATCGTTCCTCTTAAAAAGATTTTGGATTTAGATATTTGTTGAATACAGTCCTTGTACTCTACATTGTCATAAATAGCGTTAAACAAACACACAATCAGTTCCTGTTCCCAGCTAAATCTTTGTCGGCGTCGTCTTTAATAGGCTTACGGCTTGTGTCAGTATGGCTATAAAACTCATTATCAACTCTTTTTCAACTTTTAAAATTGGCAACGCAAATATACTAATGCTATTTTGTCAGTGGGACTAGTGCAACACAGGCTACTTCTAATTAATTAGCGATATTTGTTTTAAAGTGTTGTTTGCCATAGTTATTTTGTATGATGATTTGCAAATTTAAAAGAGTACCGAGAGTTTTTTACGCCGGCTTTTTCTCTCGGCCTACACCCTCTGTCTCCTTCGCCGATGAGTAGGGATGCCGTAACCATTTAATGACGTGGAATAAGTGATACCTGTCTCTTCTCTCTCGTTTTTTACTTAATAAGATAAATTAATTTTGTAATCTTTGACTAACTCGGGAGTCAGAACCAATAACATATTAAAGATTTAAGTTGGCGCCTGGTAGATAGTACCGGTGACCCCAGGTTCGTCGCTCAACGAATCATCGCTCATCTTAAGAGGAAATCCTGCGTTAAGGTGTCTGCCCACTATCCCGTAGCATACCAGGACCGTACTAGGACCGTTTCAGACAAAAAACTATTCTTTGTATTGAGAAGTATGAGACTATGCCCACTAGAGCGTTCCGTCACCGGCCGACACCGTAGCGTGCCATGCACGGGCCGTCAACTATTCGTCGGAGGGAATATTTTGCCGGTGCGGACACGCTACGTGCATGGCACGCGACGTTGCCAGACCGCTGTGCGCAGGCGGCTAAACGGTGACTGAGCGGGGAGTATGACCGTTACAAACCCGTTTTAAATGCGTTGTAGCAGTGTTGCTCTGTTGCCAGTCCGTTCATTAGTTCAACGAGAGTGCTACTAAGTGCCTGAATAATGTCCAATATTCTCCTTCCGTTCTGCGTTTTTTTATAGAATTGTGAATCCAGTAGCGTCGAGTGTTTTTTAGGCATTCCTCTTCCTCTTCATCCAAAATGATAGCAATCATTGCCAGTTGTTCAATCGTTAGTTTCCTTATAGCCATAAGTAACTATTTCAATATTTCACCACTTTAACGCGTCTACGCAACACTGATATTTGTACGAGAATGAACCGATGCCTTACGAGTGTATTGAAAAGATTTCTGCCGTGTCACATACGGGCATCATACAGATTAAATACGGGTTACATACGGGTTGTAAACGGGTTCAGAACGCTGTCGGCCCGCTTCAGTGGGCGAAATAGAGCGTACCGGATTGCTTTCCGTGCTGGATACGTTCCTAGCACGGTCATGGTATGCTACGGGATAGTGGGCAGACACCTTTAAAGGTACACTGCCACAGGGAACAAACTTTTTAAATTTGTTTTAACTTTCTTTTTATTAATTTTTAATATTAGCTTACAAAAATTGTGAATACTGTAAATTTGATTGTTTTGATAACTAATAACATATTAATAATTTTGATGTTTTCATTATTTTATAGTATTGTATTTTTAAATAGTCTGTGATAAAAGGTCTCACATACATTTCTCTATGTTAATTCTACTGTCACAACCGCAACCTTAAACCGATTACCTCCTAGCCTTGAAACTAATCTGAATGGTGAATTTAAAATGTATTATTTCAAATAGCAAGTCAATGGAGCGAAGTACGCGCCCATTACCTCGCCATTCAACGATCGCATTAACTTAAGCATGAACTCATTATCGCACATTACAATTAAATTCACTCTGTGCCAAGTTATTGTTTAATTTCAACGCGGACTAAGTAATGGGTTAGAGTTTGATCGTTTGCTATGACCGTCTAAGTATATTGCTATTGGAAACGATAATTTCCAAGGAGTAAGAATGTAAGCGCAATGTTGGTATAATGTAAGCAACTAGCTTTAGTGTACGACTAAATGACATTAAATCATGGTCGTGCATGGTAAAGGGAATCATTATAAGGAAACCGGCATGCCATAGACATTAAAATCCACGGTGTGAATCAGGCACAGAAGGTTCTTTACGAACTTCCGTATTAAAGAATCAGATACCGGAAACTGTTACCTGAATTTATTTACAATAATGTATTTTCTTCAACATCACATAGATGGCTGGAAGTCCGTTGCACAAGGCATTTTCTTTTGCGAACTAGGGAACTGTGGAATCGACTCCCGGTGGGGGTCTTCCCTCAGAGATACGACCTCCAACTATTCAAAGTTAGAGTGTACTCCTTCCTCAAAGGTCGGCAACGCACCCACTAAAGGTGTCCATGGACTGCAATGACTCCCCTTTTTGGGCGTCCCGTAGGATCGTTTGCCCTATTATATAAAAGAAAAGAGCGTTTCGTTGTTTTCCATTGGTCAAGCCTGATGATGGATCACGTCGCGCGTCTGTGTTTGATCTAGGAATGATGTTGGCTCTTCAAATTCTATTCTATGTTATGCTATTCAATTTAAGTTAATCAGAAACACATCTTACACAGTCATTGTAGTTTTAGGTATCTCATGTCGTATATTATATTTGAATACATGATTGTAAAGTTAGGCCGGAGAGCAAATTGTTATACGATAAGAAACATGTATGTCAGATTTATGTAGTACGAAAGTAATCCGAATAATCTCAACGAACGAACCTTTCGATCCCCGAAATAGTTACAAAATTGTTGTACCGTGGTTTGTAAAACCCAACATAGTATCGAAATAGAAATCTATTTTACACAAAACTATTTCCATAATACAAAGACGGTGCTTCCATTCTAATCAACAATATTAACAAGAAAAATAATACATAAGAAAACGTACAAAAATAATTTTAAAAAGGCGGTTTTTATAGTGTCTTAGACAATTTGTTGCGGTGATTTTATAAAAATCACTGAACTTTAATCTATTTAAAAATCAACATGTCTAACAATAACAATGTAAGAATCTAAAACGTCAGATGGAAGACGAAACCTCGGGTGTTATTGTTATTTAAAGTGACTCATCATGTCAATCACTTGGCCTTCTGTAATTCTTTCCGCTGGTTTCTGTATACTAATCAAAACCATTTTTTATAGGCTGTCCAATTGTATATATCTTGAAGAGAATTGTCAGTATTTTTATAAAGAATGTATTTCAATATTAAAATTCGTACGCTGAATAAAACTGCTAAGTAGAAACCGTTATGTCTAATACCCAGAAATCAAAAACAGAAGACTAGGTAATAAAGTAATATTTAATAATAATTAAAGAACATATACAGAAATATTTTGATACCATTCCGCAACTATGAATAAAGACAGTAACAGTAAAATCTATTGCAACACTACATAGTTGAACAATTAATAACTTTAAACGTATATAAACGTAACGAGATAGTGGTACGTGCCGACAGTTATACTGTGTGAAGCTGGGGACTTGCATATATTACGTTAAAATTATGCACGAAGCCCAAACGTAATAGAAATACGTTTAAACAGAGATCTTACATGTCATTCTGGGAACGAGATACCACGCATTGCGCTTCTATTTAATGTACACGTATTTATCGTGGTGTCAAAGTTATTCGCATGTTAAATTATTATTCACTAAGCATAGTATTTCAATTACCAATGAGTAACGTGTAACGTTTGACTTTAGTGAATAAAAATAACTACGAGGATATTTATTTACAAAAGCATATCAACGCTCAGCACACTCATACGTTGATACATAAGAAAAATGAAATACAAGGTTTAATGTGACAATCAATCTGGAAAAATGGGATGATGGGGTGCCTGGGGTATCTAGAGGGTACACGAAATTTAAATTTAGTTAAAAAATTCTCAAATATCTTAAGCCCAAACGATATATCAATAAGTTTTTTATTATAATTCGATTTTCAAATGACATCTTAAAGTGCTCTAACCTGGTTTTGGTATTGTATGTTAGCAACTCTTTTTTTGAGATGTCACATTAATCTTTTTTGTGATCTTTAAGAAACCAGCCTTGCGATTCTGTAACTCACTTTTCGAGCTCACACAGCGGTTTTTGCAGCGGCGGTCGCGCTCGAATCAGTCGTGAAGCAGTCATTTTATGATTTGGCATTCTTGTGTGAGTTCGAAAAGTGAGTTACAGAATCGCAAGGCTGGTCTAACTTTCGTTATTATCTTTATAAAATTATCAAGAACACTTTAACATTGTTCATATTTATAGTATTGCCTCATATTTATATATATCTAATGACAGTCCGGGTTGTACAGTAATTGTATGTTAACCTAAAATAATTATAAAGTTAAAACAAATAAATTTTAACCCTGCGAAAGTGTGACTTTAAATGTATTATTGCACCTACATCTCAATAGTCATTATTGAAACTATCGCCTCCAATCTCCAGAACCTCGAGCCGAAATTACACATTAGATTAAACCAAACAGACCTAAATTTAATCATTAAATTAAGGTTTAATTACAACCACGTATGTTACTGCCCTTATTCGAGCTATCAATAAACGTCTCCAACGCATTAATTACGGGCCCAGGTGTTCAAACGAGGCGTTCAAACAAATAAGAGGGCTATCAATCTGCACGGTCGGTTCTTTAACTTGTATGTTTGTGGTTTCTCTCTTTTCCTACGTTCGTAACATTTTGTATAGACTAGATGTTGTGGGTACGCAGGGTTCGCCCGCGAGCTAGCGGTGTGGGGGCCGAGGAGCTTGGGAATTACTGAAAAGAGTGACTGGAAAACCCTGACTGTAGTTATAAACGTGGATTAAATATTTTTTTATTCAAAAAATCAATGTTTTAGATAGGCAAAGGCTGGCAAAAATTGGATACTATTAAAAAATATACCTGATCAATAAACAATCATTACTTGTCAATGGCTCGTTCATAAACGGAATTATTCTTATTGCATTCTTTAAATTGTTGAATAAAGAAAGGTATCGAAATAAAATAATTTAATTGTAATTCATGAAGCGTGAGATTAGATTTTGGCTTTATATTTATTTTATTATTATTTTAGATAAAGTTTGGTAATTTTATAATTTTTCAGTGTTACTTGTAATTTTATTTTTGTTGATTTGCTTATGCACTTCTTACACTTTACCCTTAATATTTTTTGTTTAGATTTTCCTTACTTGAGTTGCCTATAAGAGCTTGCTTGTTAGCGATAAGGCCGTCCGTTGCATCCCTTTAAATTTATGTTATTTGTTTTTCTTTTTAGGTAACGTAGTTCAAATTAATTAAAAAAAATTTAAAACATTAAAATACTTTTTTTATGTTACAGGAGGCAAACGGGCAGGAGGCTCACCTGATGTTAAGTGATACCGCCGCCCATGGACACTCTCAATGCTCGCGGCCTTTTAAGAATTGGTACGCTCTTTTCTTGAAGGACCCTAAGTCGAATAGGTTAGGAAATACTTTACTGGGCAGCTGGTTATACATAGTAGTGGTGCGCAGAAAATGCCTTGAGAAACGCTCAGTTGTGGAAAGACGGACGGAAATTTTTAATTTGGAACTAATGTAGTAATACTAATATATTTAAGGTATCACTGGCCTGGCATTGGTCTCTTAACCGTACATACCTTAAATGGATAAAAATTATTTCCATCACTTTACAAGGTACAATACAAATTGATATAGATTGTTTAGTAGCTAAGAGCACAACGCCAATCTCACTAAAGCATTCCTTAGTGAGACACATGCTACATTAAGACAAATCCTCAAATTAATTTCAATAATCCTAGACATATGAACAACAGAAATCGATATTAATTATTACACAGTAATTTCCAATTACTCGACACCGTCAATATTGTGAACAAATTCCTGCGTGGTGTAATCAAGAAGGCATCTTATTAGCGATCCGGGCTTTGATGTCGCGCTTAATATATTTTGCTTAATTTAACTTAAGAATTGGTATTGCGTAAACAGTGGAATATTTTATATCTATTCACAAAATTTCAGAAATTATCTACATAATTTTGAAGAGACATTTATTGATTTAACGGCTTTTTGATAATCCATACATGTTTTTAAAGATACTATTTACTAAATAAAATTAACAATATACTCAAAATTTAAAATGTTTCAGGCACTGGAGGCTGATCACCTACTTGCCTATTAGATTTAGAAATTATCATGAATCAGATTCGGAAATCTGAGGCCAAGACCTAAAGAGGTGGTAGCGCCACTGATTTATTTTATTTTTATACTCAAAATTACACCAAGTACATTATGTACTAACAATGACAATGTACTAATAACTTATTTATTGATGTATATGAGTACGATTGTGCAGTGTGTTGGGGTTTGAAAGTTGTGTGTGTATGCGTTATGTGTTTTTTTTTTATGATTGGACAATTCACACCAATTGACCTAGTCCCATGCTAAGCTGGTGAAGCTTAACTATAGATAGATAGACATATAAATACATATTTAAACACCCAAGACCTAAGCACAACACCAAATGCTCATCACATCGATGTTTGTCTCAGCCGGGGATCGAACTCGGGACCCATGGATTCGCAGTCAGGGGTACTAACTTTAAAATTATTTATTTATTATCACTTTGTTGCAGCGACAATTGACATAATTAAATGAAAAAGGATGGCAACTGACATAGATCAGACATCTTCATTAGACACCTAAACGCACCATTGTAAAACGGGCGAACACTTTTTCTTTACGTTCAAATGCAAATGCAAAGGACCAGTACATTATCTCAAACGTATATTAAATATATTTATGTGCTAATTATTACTGCTATATGTTATTCATTGTTGTTGTTTAACTGTATATAGTATGTGTGAATCAATAATGTAAAATGTTTGTGTATAAAATGTAAATTTGAAGCAGAAATAAAGATTCTATGACATCTTGTCCAGGAACAGGTCCACCAGCCTGCTTCTACCACCCACCCTCGGTTACTGTATTTAATAACGCATAAATATAAGGACTTGTATGTACTATGTAAAGTAAACAATGACCATTAATCAAACCGCAAATTACATATTATCAATAATGTATAGTGGAAATTCGTCGATGAATCAAATTCTATCAAAACCTTCAATTTGTTACACAATAGCACTTTAATTTCAATCTAGGTTTATACGCTCTATTCTATTAATTTTGCTGAATTTATTGTTTTGAAAGTCTAATTGAATTTGTTAATTTAAAAACAAAAGAGCGACTACAATACATGTATAAATGTTAGATAATAGTATTCTGATTTTAATTTTTTTTTATAATAAACATACCATACACAATTATCAGAGATGTATAGGACAACAAAATAAAAGATGGACAGATGACATTATAGAGCTAGCGGAGGAAAACTGGATGAATGTTGCTCAAGACAAAGAGAAATGGAAAAATATGGAGGAGCCTTTAGCCTAAAAGCTATACAAAAACTAGACCACTAAAAAAGAAAAAAGTAATCTTAAAATTACTTATACTATACTTAATACTAATTTTAAGGAATGTAAATAAACGAATTATTGTATGGGTTAGTTACTAAAGCTTTAATAATAATGATAATATATTAGTAGTTATTACGCAATAACTGAAACTTGGAGACGGAAGTAAAGGTGGTCAATATTCGTTGATTGTTATATATTCTATCCCGAATAACGATATTATTGTGATCCATGGAGAATTGTTCAATTTGAGAGCTCCATCTAGCGACCCTTGTCAGAGCGAGGTCAGGTTAGGTAAAGGACGCCTTGTTGATTTAATTGTAATCCCTTTGATTGATTATTGCTATCAATATTTTTGGTCCTTGGAACCGCACTCCGACATCGAAATTATTTTCAAGTGCACTCTCAAGCCTATAACTCGATAAAGGTTTTAGAAATTATTATATTATCTTAGTCAGATTATAATATTTCCCCATGTCTATCTACTATACATTATATAGGTATAGTACTCGATATTTCAACTACGTAAGAAAATAAAACGACACACTAGCATACAATTCATATTTCCAACCCACTAACTTCCAAAAAGCGTCATTTCAAACGAAATAACCTTCGCAAATGCATTTGAATATTAAAATTGTGAATGCTATCGGAACTGGGCTATCAGTTTCCATAAAATATTGCATTTGGGAAAATAAATAAATCATTATGATCGCAGGTCTTGGATCAGCTCCAAGCTACTCTTTGCCCTATATCGGAGACTCAACAGAAATATTGTCGGTAAACATGTGAATCTTTAAATTTCTTTTCCAACTTTGATCTTTTCAATTGCTGAGTTTGTGGTTTCGAAAAATGCACTACCTATTGATATTACACCAATAACCTTATATAAGTGAATACTTATAGATAACCAGAACAAAATGTTTTAATATGAATGATTGTTATGAACTATTAAGGAACATTGTTAAATGTGGGAAGGCTGAAGTGGGTATAAATATATTACATATTATAAGTACTATGTTATGTTCTAAGAGGAGAGCGACCTTCTCAAACAGTTAAAAATCTTAAACCTAGTTACAAATACGTTTAAAAACACATTATAACATCGAATAGGATGGGATTAAATTAAACTTAAGATTATATTGATATGTTTTAAAATGAACTAGAACATATTTCGAAACACTATTTCACTGCGAGTTTTAACGAAAATACAACAAAAAGCTCGATGCTGTTGCGGTAAAAAAATATCCAGACGTCAAAAAAATTATTGCGGTTTTGCCAATATTAAAACATATGCGGGAGTGTTAAAAATAAGGCTATGTTCACATGTAACGCGTGTTAACGCGCGTCAACGCGCGATCAAATTTGAAGAGAGTTCAGATGATAAGCGCTAATGCGCGTTGCCAGAGTACTCGTCAGTCTAGTTCGGTAGAACGTAGAAAATGGACGAAAATGGAAAATGGAAGGCTATTATTTTGTGGTTATATTATAAATAAAAATATAGAAAAAGAAAACGACCATATTTTATTTATATTTTATTTTTTTATATTTTTCCCTTACCCATATTTTTCTTTTTATCAGTGTCATTTCCATCGCAAAAAATTAATACAAATTCTTCCCAAACACGTCGTTTCAAAATTTTGTTTTTATAGGATTCCGAACCTATATTCCAAATTGCTGGCCTTTTTTCTACTTCATCGATTAGTAAGTCGATGTCAATATCTTAAATTTCATTTTTTAAATGCGAAAACAAAAACTAATTACGAAAATTAACAAAATTACATGCGATCGCGATGAAAGCGCGCGCTCAACAGAACAGCAAACGGACATTACATTAATATCAAAGCGCGCGTCAACGCGCGATCACCTGCGTCTAGAGACTTTTTCTCTGAGCGCCGCGTTAACGCGCGCTCATGTGAACAGTTGTATGAAAATACCACAATGTCTAGTCGCGCGATTTGAAAACGCGCATCAAATTTTTGCCATCTGAACGTTGCCTAAAGAAAAAAGCGCTGTATGGGCACAAGTATTGACAAAAAATGTTTACAAAATTCTAGTATTCGATTACCCGAACGAGTAGACTACAAAGTCGATATGCACATATTATAAAGAGAAAATATTTGTATTTTAATAAATATATATACAGCAATTGGGCAGTCGTTACTAAGTTACTTAATTTTAAAATTTATTTAAATATTATATATTTATTAAAAAAAAATGTTTTACCTAATCTAGAATATTTCTAAATTATATGTATTTGCTGCTGTATTTTTAAATCACTTTTACAATATAAAATTCTAATAAAGAAAATATATTTCTACCTGACATACACATTCAAGACTTTATACCTTTATATAATGTATAATGTAATGGCCATATTCAAAAAATGTTATTAAAAAGTCACCTTTAATAAAAAGCTTTTTCAAAGCAAATTACTCTTTGACAAATTACAATTAAGGGTAGCCGTGGTAGTTTTCATCGCTTTACCCTAAAAACGTGTGTCATTAAATTTATTCCGGTTTTTTACGCAGAATAAATTTATGTACCGGCAGGAAGTTCATCAACACGGTTACAATTTTGAAAGAGCGTAAGACATCTCAATGATTTATCTAAACTTATAGGCCTATTCGCGTTTTACTTAACATTTCCAATTGCTATAATTGCATGGGGCAAAGTTCGTTTATGTACTTTTTGTATTGACCTACTTATCAAGACTTTTTCAATTGGGGAAGTATTTCACTAGTAAGCAGAAAACAACACAATTTATGAAGGGTTTGAACTCAGAACTTCCCCTCAAAACTTGCTTATTTTTATAGTAGCATTGTATATTTTTTTCATTTTATCAGAAAGCACATGAAACTAACCTTGATGCTAACTAGTACGCAAAACGTTTTTAATTACTTGACTCATTCAGTAAGTTTCTGATTATAACAAAAAATATAAGAGACGTTTGAAACCGTGCTGGACAGGGAAGAAGAACAGCTGCAGAAGCACAAAGAAGTGCTTATGTTTTACGTAACACCAAAAAATAGGCATATGGCAGGTAGAAGGAGACCTGGCCGCAGACACACGATTTCGTTGAAAAACCTAAGACAATGGTTTGGTCAAAGCACCAAGTCATTGTTTAGAAGCGCGACATCCAAAATTACTAGCCATGGAGATGGCACGAAGAAGAATGCGATGGTCTTGACTTAAAGGAGATTTTTATTCCTAGTAGAGCCCGCCAAGGTACTGTCAATGACCAACATATATCGTTTTGAATAGAAAATGTGCTATAAAACAAAAACAATCCCATAGTTGGAAAAACATTGTTTTTCTAACACATCAATAGAGTTTAATTTTCCACTGAACAGTTATTGGTAATAGATGCAAGTAGCGATGCAAAAGTATCTAAATATTCAATAGAGCGTGCCCGATGCTCGCTTATTGTGAGGATATTATACAAATGACGTCATTTTCCGACCTGCGCCCATTTTACCTTCGCGTTACCGTTCTCAATATTGTTTTATGGAACTGCATATTGTGCTATTTTGATTTCCTATCGTATAATCTGATGCTGACTATACCTAGCATACAATTAAGTTATTCTAATCATCACGTTTTGTAATATTTGCTTAGTGTATTTAAGACAGCGGTGTATAGAAAAAATTTAGACAAACTGCCAAAATAGGCGTTTTTGTTTCCATAATGTTGTATTTAATATTGGAATATTTTCTAGAAATCGTTAATTTATTTATTTATACTTTATAACCTTAATCAAAAACATACACATAACAAAAATAAAAAGTAGGTTACAAAAGTTATAAGGCAACGGGCGGCCTAAACGCTAACAAGCGATTTCTTCCAGGCAACCCTAAAGTGGAACAATGAAAAAGAAACATCGAAGAAAGAAACAAGAACAAGAAACGTCTACAGAGGGTAGAGTAAAAGTAATGCAAAAATTACTAATTAAAAAGAAAATCTCAAAATAACACGTTACTATAACTAAAATAAAATAAAGTAAAATCTAAAGATAAAATAACAATAATAATAAATAAAAATATGTAGAAAAAAAATTTAAAATACAACCATAAGGTTAACAGAGTCACAATAATTAATACATATAAGCAGAGCTAATTACGAGGCAGATGGAAAAGATCAAAAAGAATCTCTTTAAATAAATTAAAGGACTGAGCTCGTCTTATATCAATTGGTAGGGAATTACATAGCAGGATACTTTGCACAGTAAAGGAGGAGTGATAGAATTCAGTTTTATGAATAGGAAACGTTTTAACACATTGTTACCGTACTACGTGTTAATAATTATTATAAACTCGTTTTAATCTCAAGGAATACAACATTTTTTAAAGCTTTTATATCATAATAGTTTATATAAGGTGTTCTTGTCAAAGCTGCATAAAATCTTTTAAGAGTGACGTATTCCCAGGACTCACGATGTGGAGTGGTTTTCTTTTGAACATGTCTGTTCCGGGGTTGATTGATGGATCGTGAGCTTTCAGAAGGGGCTTAAGGTTTATTTGTTTTGAACACCTTGAAGGTTATTTTTACGTTATTTTTAGATTAAATAGAAAAAAATAACACTCATTTATACCGCTTAGCAAAGTCTTGGCTTTGATCCGGGGCTCAAACTATTTAGGAAGGCACAGTAAGCTGATAACGAGTTTAAAATAAAAATTATTAACAAACAGACACATTTATATTCATACTTATGTGTATTAATGTGATTTGATATGGGAATAATATTACAGGTACATGAAATTTTCTCGTTGAACTATTATTTTTCTAATTTAGAACACACATTGGATTTAAAATTTAGATAAACAACTGCCAACATTGTTTTTAAATTAATAAAAATGAGCCAACAACACAATATAGCCAGGCCAGAGTAATGAAGTTGCTTTGACAGGTGTTACAAGTCGGAGGATGCATTATGCATAGCGCCCATAAACATTGCACGCGATCCGACCTGTTGAGCGGATCGATGGAGGCTTTACGACCAGAATAATGACTTTATTGGTCTGCTCAAGTTTACACCTCAATAAAATATATCCTAACGATACTAGTTCAATGGGAGTGTTACTAGATTTTTGCTATTTGTGTAGGTAGAATATGAAGTATTCTAATGAAAAATCCATGTTTTAAATTTAGAATAGTAAAAAAAATGTAATTAATTTACTTATGTAATACTGACTTTTGTTACATTGGCAAGTACTTTATCAGTTTTCTAAATTATATGCAAGTTTTTAGAAGATTAAACGCGTGATTTCGCTTGACCAATATAAATTAGAAAAATTGTAGTACTGTTTATAAGGCTAATATTAATTTACGAGAGTGTACTCACAAATTATATACCAAAATCGATGATAACAAATAACTGTTAGTGAGCTGTACACTGAGTTAAATTTATGAGTTTGTTTATTGGTCCCTGAAGCTGTACTGGCAAAAATAAAATTTAAGTATCTTTATGATTTGTCGCCCAAATCATTTTAACATTTTTTTATACATTTAGTATTCATATAATATATGTTTGAATAATAACTAATTCTTGAAAGTGATACATTATTCTTGTGAATTAAAATGTACACTTGTATATTTATAGTTATATAATTTCGTATGATTCATATGCACAAGAAAAATTTAAGCCATTTTGATTTGAATATATATTTATTTTATCAATCCAATACTAAAAAAATATATTTGAATAATATAATAAGTTTTATATAGGTCAAAATGTCACATAATCCACTTTTCTAATCTAACTTAATAAATAGGTATTAATGGTTTTCTTAGTGAACATTTACAAACAGTTCATTATTAAATTTTAAAAATAATTATATTTAATAGTCAAGATACAAAAAACGTTCCTCGATCTGTTTATTTAACCATTCAGAGCGTTAAATCCAGACTTCTATTAATAAAAGAAACCTCATATATTTAGCTTAAAAGTTAAAGCTGGATTATCTTCGTCGCTCTTTCAAGCTCTATTTAAATGTTTAATGTACATCAAGATTATTAGGATGTAGCTTTGAAGGCTTTCATCAATCTTGTTTAATAAGGGTGTATGGTGGAGTATGCTACGGCGTAGCGTGCTACGAGCGCTACGAGATAACGTAATGAATAATTACACAGCTGTTTTGAACTAGCGTAATATAATTGCATCGGAAGCTATGGGAATTAAATAGATAATCAGCTCAATTATGGTTTTATATTGCATTTTTAAACAAATTTCCAAACAATTATATTTAAAACAGACGTATTCCAATTCCCAATTGTTTTATTAAAATTACTATTTGCCTAAGAAGACATTATTTTAAGCGTTCATTTAAATATAATAATGTTTCAATTTCTAAGCGCTTTATAATTATGTAACATTCTGCTACGACGTAGCGCTAATTGCTACGCAGGTCGTAGAGAGCTACATAAGGCTTTAGGTTAATTGCTAGCTAAATATGTTATTTTAAACATTATAATATTTTTATGATAAAAGTATGTTGAACATCATGGAAAATCAACATTTTCATGTATTCGAATGATAGCACTTTACGGTAACATTTGATAACAAGACAAGATTGTTAAAGTAAGATTTATGATAAAATTTAATACTATAATTTATATAAAAAAAATTTATCAACTCAAGTCTGCAGCTTA